>CM060325.1:10676933-10731933 GCA_030674155.1 Stramonita haemastoma | reverse complement strand
AGCAATTGACCTGACCCTGGATCGACCGCATCGAGAGAATAGAGAGCGGGTAGTGGGGTCCTGGCAGGTTAAGCGGAGAGTGAGTATGATGTAAGTGGGTAAGGAAAGTATGGTGAACAATATGTGTCGAAAGGTAATTGTCTGTCTGACCCCCCCCCCCTCTCCCCCCTCTCCCCCCCCCTCTCTCTCTCTTTCTCTCTCTCTCACACACACACACACACATGTCCAGTTAAAATGAACCGATTTGAGAAATGAAATCAGCCACCATGAGGCATGGCAGTTTTTAGTGCCATGGGCTATAGACTGAAATGTTGTAGGTTCGAATCCCATGAGATCACAGGGATTTTTCTGACTCCTACCCAGAGGGAGTTCGCCATGGGCTAGTGAAGACTTGGACTTGGATTTTGAGAATGTTGCTTAAATTGCCTGACCAACACTGTATGTGTCTGCATCTTTGGGCCTGGTTGACCCCAGAATAATGATATTGTGATAGTGTATAGTACAGTCATGTGTAGCAGCAGCATTACGTCATCCTCCCCACCATTAATCAGTGCTCAATAAAAGAAGACTGTATCTGATTGGGTGCCTCTGACTGCTCTGGTCTCATGGTGACCCCAGTTTAAGTTCTCTCATACACTTCTATTCTTGTGGTGAGTTTGTGCCAAAATTTCTGGGTTGGAGGTTCACAGGAAAAACTCGTTGGAGAGACCTTGCAGTTGGCACCGCGCCAACCTGGATAGGCGTCTCTAACTAGAACTCTTTCTTTTCTTTTGTCAATCATCGCATTCAGGAACTAGCCACAACCATCATCATTACCATCATCATCATCATATCTATACTGAATCGATTTAGTAGAGGTTTTAGAATATACCCAATGGTGTGCTGGTTTGTTTTCTTTGTTTACTTGTTTGATTTTTTTTCTGCTGTTTTTTGTTGTTCATTTATTTATTTTTGTTTATTTTATCACATTGGGCTTTGCTTTCCGTAGCAAATCGTTCCACCCAAGGCCAGACAACTCTCTGATGTTGTCTCCCCATTGTTTTCTCTGTCTGCCTCTTCGTCTTTCTCCTTGTACTGTTTGTTCCCTGAAGGACAGTTTAGCTAGCCCAGATGTTCGTGGACGGAAAGCTGCGGGGAGTGGAGAAAGCTGGTTGCAAACTCTTCAGTTATGCTCCCAACCGTCTATAGAACTACGAGATAGGTGAAGGTGGAGATTTGGCCTTGGTGTTTGAACGATCCACAATGGTAGCTGTCTTACGTAAGAACAAGACTCTTAAACATCACGCATGTTAAAGACACGCTTTTGACTAATGTTTACACTGTTTTGTATTGCATTTCTTATCGCTGTCAAGGTCAGTTTTTTTTTCTCTCGCTCAGAAGTCGTTATCACAATCTCAAGAGCCTACTTTTGTTTATTATTTTTTTTTAATCTGTGACGTTGTTGGCTTGATGGCGCACAACCGTACATCAAGCGTGGGCCTGATTGTTCTGTTCAGTTGAATTGGCTGTGTTGCGTCATGAATATAGGGAGTTCCCAAAGTTTCTTAAACTGTTCTCATTATTATCTCGTAGCCTTGACTTCACCAGTGTCAAGGAGAGGTCATCAGAAGCTATGAATAAGCAGCTAATGTTTCAGAAAGACAGGAAACAGGAGAATGTGAATGAGGAGGTAATCTTAATTATAGGTCGTAATCAGGGACTGTAATCACAGACTTCTGCTAATAGAATCTAGATCTACTGTGTTTGCTACAGGAATCTTCTTGAAGATACTAGTTATATTTTCGGGAAACTACTACGGAGTCTGGATATTTCTTAGCGATTTTTTCAGCCGAATTTTGGGGCTGGGTTTATTTTTCGGTTCACCATTGGGGTGGGTTTTTTTTTTTTTTTTTTTGCGTATTAGACGCTTTTGCCCAGCATAAGTAGCTGCATTCATACTTCGGGGATGACGTCTGAACACCACACCAGTGTGCCTGTAGTTCTGTTGTTGTCTTTTTAATAGTTTTTGCCATCTGTTCTTATTTGCATGAGTAGTCTACTCTTCTAAAAGGTGGAACGGGCTCTTAACATGTGTGCAAGGTGTTCTGCTTGTATTCGTGCATGGGGCCTCAGTTTATAGTCTCACTCGAAGGACTTTCAGGCGAGAAGAGTCAGTACTAATTTTAACACAGGTGGAAAATAAAATCTTTGGAAGGGTGTCTCTGTGGTGGCTCAAATCCAGGCTCAATCCTGGGCCGTCCATCGCGATGGCAGCGTTCTAACCACAAGGCTCCCCCTCCTCCCTCAGCGGAGCAATATAAAAAAAAGACCAACCTTGTTGACTACCACCATCTCTAAAGAGAAGAACAAGTCGTAATTCTAAGACTTCGCGAAGAACAAGTCGTAATTCTAAGACTCCGCGAAGAACAAGTCGTAATTCTAAGACTCCGCGAAGAACAAGTCGTAATTCTAAGACTCCGCGAAGAACAAGTCGTAATTCTAAGACTCCGCGAAGAACAAGTCGTAATTCTGAGACTTCGTGAAGAACAAGTCGTAATTCTAAAACTCCGCACTGGGCACAACAGACTATATCACCACTGGGCCATCTATCTGAAAAGACATCCCTCTCTCCCTTCGCCAAAACCCTTCATTTGACACGTTCAAATTCAACCTAAAGACACACTTATTTCCTACCTAGGATCTTCCATCATCACACCTCAAATCTGTTCCTACTTTCAGTCAGTCTCCTCCATCTCCATCACCTTGTCGTGTGTGTGTGTGTGTGTGTGTGTGTGTGTGTGTGTGTGTGTGTGTGTACATATGATTTGTTAATTCTATTTGTGAAGGGTTGCATGCGCGTGACTGATTTGAATGCAAGCACTTTTATTAATTTGTTTGCTTTACAAGATTCAGCACTATATAAATTCCATATAATTATTACTATTATTATCATGTCCACAAAGCTGAAACTCGTTTCCTCTCCCTTGTGTGCCTGTGGTAAAGAAAACCAGACTGGCGAGTACATCCTTCAGAGGTGTACGCTATTTAGCGACCTGAGGAAGAAAGTGGCTGACGGAGAAAACCCTACAGACCAAGCTGTGCGGCCCACGAGAGGAGCTGGAAAGGACATGCCATTCTTTTTTCCAGACACATCTGACGGTGCACAGTGGACGAGAGGAGATGACTTGACTGAGTTTTATTGACCCTCAGGCCCAATGTACTCAGAGTGATCAACTAGTATAGAAACAAAGCGAAAATGGCATCGTGGTGTATATATGACATTGCATTGTGTGTTGCGTTTTGAGAAATAAAAGGCAGAACAGAGAGAGGAATGGAGGGAACTGGTTGTCAAGTCTTCAGGGTGCCCCCACGGTCGCCAGAGTAAGGAATAGATAGATAGCTTTTGTTATCACGCCCTAATACACTTTGTTTCGCATTGTCTTACACTGCATTGCTCTATATTCTTGTATTATGCCGTTAGAATCCTCTCACAATAGATTTCTCTCTTTGTGAAGTTTAAGCAGCTTCTTTTCTTTATAAGGGGTAGGGGGCAGCATATCATAGAGGCCGGGGGAACATCTGTCGCCACAGTAAGCATTACCCCCCCCCCCCCCCCCCAGCCTGCATGTACATTACATATTGATTTACTTCACTCCAAAACGCTTTCTGGGGAAGGGGGGGGGGGGGGGAAGGGGGGGGGGGGGCAGAAATCTGACAGGAACCTATCTGATCGCTTTCGTTTTCCTGTGTGCACTGATAGTATGTTAGTATGTTGGACATTGGATGCCCATTTCCCTCTCATCCGAAAGACAAACAGTCGGCCTGACCACCACTTCAGCGTTGGGGCGGAATGAGGAGAGAGGGGGACAGGGAGGGGGAAAAACTTTAGAAGGTGCTATGTTCAATACTGCTGAAGAAGATTAATTATGACGTCACATACACAGTGTTTTGTTTTAAAAAGACAAAACTAATGTGTAATGCTTTCCACAGAAAGAAAAAAAATTACATTATGCATGCTATATCTTTAACGGGGTAGCAATTAGGTCAGTTTGTCCGTGGATGGGGGGGAAAAGTGAGTATTGCATGTGACGTCATCACTAACTTTACATTGGGAGGGTTCAACATATGGAAGGTTCAACATATAGAAGACATTCTTCTTCCTCGTTGTCCTTCATCAGCTAGAGCTCTGAAATTCAAGGCCATTATACTCTCTCTCTCTCTCTCTCTCTCCTCTCTCTCTCTCTCTCTCTCTCTCTCTCCTCTCTCTCTCTCTCTCTCTGTTTTGGTTTGCGCTCTTCTCTGCTGTTTCTTCTGAATTTAATCTATTTGATTTATTTAATTATAGTCAGTGTATCTGTCTTGACATTAATGGTCGGGTCAGTTAAGGATTATGTGAGTGGGAACAGATGACAATTATTTACACAACTGCATACACACGGGGACTGGATGAAAAAAAGCACATGAGTGCTTATTCTGTTATCCTCGATAAAAAAAATATGTGTTTGTTGAAAGTACACCTATCTCCTTTTTTCAAATCATAGGTTGCATTTTGTCAGGGACAGCTCTTGTGTTGCCGTGGGTTCTTTTACGTGTGTTAAATCATTTTGTATAACACACGAGACCTCGGTTTATTGTCTCATCCCAACGACTAGCACCCAGACCACCACTCACGGTCTAATGGATGGGGGAAAACTTTCTGGCCCAAACGGAGATCGAAACACCACACACTTCGAACCTGGACTTTTCGCTTTCTAGGCAGGTGCGTTACCTCTAGACCATAGATTCACATTGAAGGCGCCACCCTCAACATGCTGGCCCCTGGAGAAGCTGAGGTATCTGACATCTCTGTCCCCAACGACCATATTGGTTATGGTAACATCTTTACTTTCCCTTTTACACCAAAGTCAGGGGGTATTTCAGATTAAGAGACATGCAGATATACACGTGTAAGAGAGAGAGAGAGAGAGAGAGAGAGAGAGAGAGAGAGAGAGAGAGAGAGAGAGAGAGAGAGAGAGAGAGAGAGAGAGGAGAGAGAGAGAGAGAGAGCAATTTCTTTCATTTCAAGGATAATGAATAAGCACTCGAGTGCTTTTTTTTTTTACATACAGTCCCCGATATAAAAGAATGATAAGATAAAAAAAAAATCTGCCCTTATCAGGGATAACATAATATAAAAAGAAAACAACCTTTAACTATATAAAAACCAACCCAACAAACAAACAAAAGACAAACCAAACAGAGAGAGAGAGAGAGAGAGAGGGGGGGGGGATTGTTATTCTTGTTTATTTTTCAAGGGCTACAGATAAGTATTGTCATAACTGTTTATCCCGTCCTTGGCCCCAATAGGGATCATACAATAAAAACAATGACAAACAGTCAATATTAATGAGGAGAAAAAACGAGAGTAAGAACAAAAGGAAAGGGGCTATATGTGTATGCGTACATATCTTATTTCAAGTGAACTCGAGAAGCAGGCAGGTACAGGTATAGAGAGTGAGAGGGGGGGGAGGGAGGGAGGGAAGGAGAGGAGTTGAGAGAGAGGAGAGAGAGAGAGAGAGAGAGAGAGAGAGAGAGAGAGAGAGAGAGAGAGAGAGAGAGAGAGAGAGAGAGAGAGAGAGGTGGTGGTGGTGGTGGTTTTTTTCTGGTGTTTTTTGTTGTTGTATTCTTTTATGTCAAGGACAATGGAATAAGCACTCATGTGCTTTTTTACATCCAGTCCCCGTGTGTATGCAGTTTTTGTAAATCGTGTCATCTGTTCCCACCGGCACACGATGGCCTACTCTTACGAAAAGCGGAACAGGATTTAACGTGTGCGCAAGATGTTCTGCCTGCGTTCGCACACGGGGCCTCGGTTTAAAGTCTCATCCGAAGGACTTTTGGGGACAGTGGAGTCAGCACTGATGTTAACTCCAGAGGAAAAATCCCCTCGACTGGGAATCAAACCTGGGTCTTCAAATTGCCAGCGCAATGTTCTGACCACTAGGCTGTCCCGTTCCCCTTATGGTAGTGGTGGTAGTGTGTGTGTGTGTGTGTGTGTGTGTGTGTGTGTGTGTGTGTGTGTGTGTGTGTGTGTGTGTGTGTGTGTGTGTGTGTGTGTGTGTGACAGACAGACAGACAGACAGACAGACAGACAGACATATCGATGTTGTTGCACATTCACCAGCTTAATCCTATGGGGATCACCCATAATATGCACTCTGTCTCGCTCATCCCACCTGGGAATCCCACAGGATTATAAGTACACGTACACAGGATGAGAAGTTTACGTGTATAACTCTGTTCAAATGCCACCCCAACCATATAGATCTAGGCAGTGGAAGTCTAACTTCAGAGGATTTTTTTTTTCTTTCTGAGGAAAGTTCGAGTAGTTATGTTATATAAGTGCTTGTTGTAGTTGAGGATTATCTCAACATAACATTTGAAAACATAGCAAACATTTCAATGTACGCCTACGCCTTTGCAGGATAGCTCAGTGGTCAAAGCACTCGCTTTCCCAAAGCTAAGGCTAAGCAGCATCGAGCGTGGTTACTAGTTGGATGGGTGACCCTTTGCGCGCCTTTGCTTTAGTACAGTCCCGCAGTTCACCCAGTTGTAAATGGGTACCTGCCGTCTTTAGGGTCAGGAAAGGTGAAGCAGCGAGGGAGAGGAGATGGGCGCCGCCCTCAATATGCTGGCCCCTAGAGAAGCTGATGTCTCTGACGCCTTGCTCCCCTACGACCCTTTGCGTAGTAGAGTTTTTGTAGTCTAATATCACCAAGTGTGAATAGACTTTAGATTAACCTACAACAACAACAATCCCCCTACGACCACATAGGTTATGTGACACCTTTACTTTTACCTTACCTTTACTTTGCACTTAACCTACATCTGGTCAATGATTGACAGAGCTTTTCGTCCGGGGCTGTGCGAGATATTATGTTCAGGATTATTTCGTCCGAACGTGACATTATCACCATTGCTATTTTATCATTGAAAAAGATTAATGTCTCTTATGTGAGTTTTTTTGGGGGGTGGGGAGGGGGGGTGGGGGTGGGGTAGGGTGGGGGGGGGGGTGGTATTCACGCAGTACTATGTGCTCCCCCACCCAAGTTTTATTGATGTCTGTATTTTTGTTTATGAATAATTGTTTTGATACATGTATGTTTACAAGGACGGGGTGTAAAACTGGGCTTGGCTTAAAATCTTCATCCTTGTGCATTAAAGGAGGATTTACTCATTATTTACTCTGTGTGTGTGTGTGTGTGTGTGTGTGTGTGTGCGCGCGCGCGCGCGCGCGCGTGCGTGCGTGCGTGCGTGCGTGCGTGCGTGCGTGTGTGTGTGTGTGTGTGTGATAACCCCCCCCCTTTTGTTTTATGTCCCTGCATGCAAGTGGGGGGGGGGGGGGGGGGGATTGGTGCCGTGGTGGTGGTAGCCATGGCTGTGGTGGTGTGGTTGTTTTATGGGGTATTTTGATAGCAGCAGTGCGCTCTTCAGATTTTTAAATTACTTTCGTGTTATTCAGCAGAGGGTCTAAGTGTGTTTTCCCCGGTGTTTTATTGATTTCCATATTTAGTTATTACCTGGTTGTTTTGATGTATGGTTACAGGTGCGGATTTCAAGGCCAGGATTGGCCGAAAATCTCCATCCTCGCGTTTTAAAGAGCATTCATTTATTTAATCTTTTTCATCACTCCTTATTGATTGATTGATTGATTGATTGATTGATTGATTCTCTCTCTCTCTCTCTCTCTCTCTCTCTCTCTCTCTCTCTCTCTCTCTCTCTCTCTCTCTCCCTCCAGCCAACCCAAACACTACTGAGGGCCTACATCAATTTTTCATGCACAAAAGCACCCTAGAAATGAAAAGGCAAAAGACAAAATAGCATTTCAGACGTCAGAAGCACAGGTCTTTTCATTAGAGCTCAACCACCACTGTAGGCTATGCTTTAGCTCTAAAATTTGCTTGGTCACAATTCGCTTTTGTGCCCGCCGGGGCAAATCAGTCAACCATGCATTCTAGCTAGGCCAGGCCCAAACTATTCAATTTCCCAAACCTGGGTTTAAAAAGGTTAAAAACTGTAACTGTCACGCCTTATACCCATAGCCTACCTACAGGAGCGCGCGAGGCCAGTCCATTTCTGGCCTAGGCCCCCTAATGGTCATGGTGGGCATTATCTAACCAGAAGAAATGCAAGCTATGGGCGCTGAGTGGGGCTCTTTATGACTGAGCAAACACGGGTATGGCACAGACAAACACTTTCTTCAACTCCAGCACGTTTGGCAAACATACGAAGCAGACGACACATTCCCAAACCTTGTTCTGATTAAATGCCAGGGTCGCTCGATCCCGTACGTGGCCCCCTTTCGTGCTACCCTGCAGACCCTGTGAAAACTACCCGATCCTTTTCGGGTCAATAATTAATCGAGCTGTCATGTCCTGGATCGTTAATGGCAGCGGTGTTAGTTCAACGTTTCGCTGACCCCACGAGTAAAATGTCCTCTTGGGGGAATATTTATCTGAACAACTGGGTGGGTTTGGGGTGTTCTTTTTTTTCATCTTCATTATTTTCCCTTAATGTTGTATGTAAGGAATTAAGTAAGACAATGAGTAGATGAAGGCTGGGTATTTTGTATTGTATTGTATTGTTTTGTATTGTATTGTATTATATTGTAGCCTATTGTCAGAGCACTCGCTTTCCCCCAGCTAAGGTTAGGCAGCATCGAGCGTGGTTACCAAGTGGATGGGTGACCCTTTGCGCACATGGGCTTCAGTACAGTCCCCCAGTTCACCCAGCTGTAAATGAGTACCTACCCTCTTTAGGGCCAGGGAGGGCAAAGCAGCGAGGGAGAGGAGATGGGCGCCGCCCTCAATATGCTGGCCCCTAGAGAAGCTGAGGTCTCTGATGCCTCGATCCTCTCCGACCACATAGGTTATGGGATACCTTACTTTTTATTTGTTGTATTGTATTGTATTGTATTGTATTGTATTGTATTGTATTGTATTGTATTGTATTGTATTGTATTGTATTGTATTGTATTGTATTGTATTGTATTGTTTCATGTAACGCTTTCAGTCTCAACAGATTTCCCGACAGGGGATTCGGGCTGCTCTCCCTGGGGAAAACGTGTCACCACAAGAGCACAGCCACTCATTTTTTTTCCCCTCTTTGCATGTCTAGGTCTGTCTCTAGGAAAGTGGCCTTTTCCGACAGAATTTTGCCAGGGACAACTGTCTTGCTGTCGTTGGTTCTTTTCTGTGCGCTGAATTATGGTATGAGGAGTCAGTGTATGTATAAAATTTCCTATGCATCACTCTCCTTTGTGTATGTAGGCTGTGCACGCTCAAGATAAAGGATGCATGTTAAAGGTACAGTAATCAGCATCGCTGTTAAAAACATTTCTTTTTTTATTCTAAAAGGAAAAATAAAATAAAAGAAGAATAGAAAAAAATCAGCATCACTGTTAAGGTCGGGTGGATTGTTCAGGAAACAACGAATATTGCCATTTTGATCAGTTAAAAACTACATATATTTCTTTCTTTTGCTTTGCGTTTGTTATATTGACAATCCCAGCTGTAAATGGGTACCTGCCCTCTTTAGGTTCAGGGAAGGTAAAGCAGCGAGGGAGAGGAGATGGGCCTGGGCGCCGCCCTCAATATGCTGGCCCCAAGAGAAGCTGAGGTCTCTGACGCCTTGCTCCCCTATGACCACACAGGTTATGGGACAGCTTTTTTACCTTTATATTGACAGTTCAGTGTCTATAGAGTCAGATTTACTCTACAGGTCCTCCAAGTCATTGTACAGCGTCTTAGACACTGTAGCGGGTTCAGACCACATCCTCCACTTTTGGAGTGCCTGGTGTAGTTAGCAGGGCTGCAAACACATGTTCTGTTGTCTGGCTGCCAGTCTTGCAATGACACTGCTCTGTGTGGCCTATACGGAGTTTCATGTAGGTAAAGTAAAGGTGTCCTTTGTGGTCGTATATTTGGCATATTTTCAGGATCGTTCCAAAGCTGAGGCATCTTGTGAAAATATGGAACTGCTGCAAGTACCCTGGAGACAGTTGAGAACCAATTTCTGTGAATATCTCAGTTTGAACTAGAGATCTATTGACAGGAGTCACTAAAGTCTTTTAAACTGCATAAACCCATACATTGTAGTTTGAACTTTTGAGAAAAAGAAAAGTTGTCACGGCTTAAAAAACAACTTTCTTTCCTCAAGAGACAATCAATATAGTACCACCTACCACGCCAGGTGTGTGTGTGTGTGTGTGTGGTGGGGGGGGGGGGGGGGGAGGGGGGATGGTATGAACGTATCCAGGGGGGAACCTTTCGAAGGGGTAGAGAAGAAAACGGTGATCCCACTGCCCCCTCCCTTTGCCCCCCTCCCCCGCCCCCTTCTCTCTTATGATGCGTGTTCGATCTTGGCAAAGGGTACCTAACTATTCTGTGTAGAATTCCATGGCTGCGACCGTGAACTACGAACTCGCACGGACACACACATACGCGCGCGCGCGCGCACACACACGTGTGAGTGCGTGTGTATGTGCGTGCGTGCGTGTGTATATGTGCGTGTGTGAGCGTGCGTGCGTGCGCGCATGCGTGCGTGCGTGCGTGCGTGCGTGGTGTGTGTGTGTGTGTGTGTGTGCTTTTAGAGTTGTTGTTGTCTTGATGTTTCATTTCAAGTGTTTTATTCTTCATGTTATCAGATTTAGAAAGAAATTGAAACAATACAAAGAAAACATCTGACACATAATATTTGAATAAAACCCGTCATAAAATGTCAATAGCTGACCCAGAAATAACTTTATTGGTGTCACCACACTCGGGTCTGAGAGCAAGTGTACTGACAGATTTTCTTTTCAAAGCTGCATCGTCACAGAGACTTTTTCGCCTTCATGTTTACCTATCCCGTAGTCTGTTAGACAGTTGTGGCACCGCTGAAGATTTTCAAACAAACCTCCTCCATATCTCGCGGTTTTCAGCTTTCCACAGTATCTTTCCACTCAAGGCCAGTCCACTTTCGGATGCTGTCTTCACATTGTTTTCTCAGTCTGTTTTTTTTTCCTCTCCGTCGTTATACTGTTCCTTGTAGGCCTGTTCAGATCTTGGTGTGACGCTCCTGTACCCAAGAGCTTGGGTTTTTTTACTGGTCAGGTCTTCATATGACCCGATGACTGATCAGGCTGATGGTACGGTGTTTTTGTTTTTTTTTATATAGCTGTAGGTTGCCTTTTTTCCTGAGAGTGATAATCAGGGACTGAGTCCAAGGTGTTGGCACTGGCCTCTCTGCCACAACTTATTGCAGATGATAAGTAACAGGGGCAAAATCTTGAAACAGGCAATTGCCTTGGGGCACACAGCAATAGCGACCTTCCTGTCAAAAGTTTCAAACTTTTCGTGAGATAGTTCGTACTTTTACAAACACTTCTCGCCTTCTGTTTTCATCTCCCATCAGTCCCTGCCTTCTATATATCTGAAATCCCCTTCACCCTGCCAAAGTGTATAGCTTTTATAAGTGTGTGTGTGTTGTGTGTGTGTGTGTGTGTGTGTGTGTGTACATTCGAATTTGTTAAAATTATCAATTGTTATTGATTGCGTGTGTGTTGTATAGGTCGAAGGCAAGCGCTTTTGATTTGATATCGCTATATAAATTCCGTGTATTATTATCATTATTGTTATTGTTGTTGTTGTTGTTCTTCTTCTTCTTCTTCTTCTTCTTCTTCTTATGAACTGTCTGAACTGCTAGGTTAAAAAGGAAAGTTTGTCACCTGCTAATGTTTCAAATGGCCCAAGCATTAGGCTCGACCTGACCAGTTCACCATGATCTATTGCAAAGGGGTGGTCAGTATCCATCAGCCAATACAGCTTCTTCTCTCGTTCGCTTTACACCGTCAGATGTGTCTAGGGAAAATAATGGCATGTCCTTTCCAGCTCCTCTCGTGGGCCGTACAGCTTGGTCGGTAGGATTATCTCTGTTGGCCACACTTTCTTCCTTAGAATACACCAGCACTCAGCATTGTGCCTATAAGTGTGTGACTTAATTCCTCAGAACACATCACTGTGATATCTTTCAAACGTTTTCCCGTAGCGCTTCATCCTTTTCATACTGACTGTATGGATAAGAGCCACAATCTTCCCCAGCCATAGGTTTGGGAAGGCCCGTGTGTCTGTGACTGGGACGTACGTGCCTGAGGGACATAGAGCACTACAGGTGCATGTACCTATGGTCAGGATATGGGTACACATCCCGAGTGTGGGGGTATTCGAGCGTGTGTGAAATGAACCGACTTAGACTGTACATGTATCGGTTTCTTTTGGTCTGAGGTGAGGTGGATGGGTGGAGTGGGTGAGGGGAAAACTCTAAAGAAAGATCAGGAAAACTGAACCGGGTCACACAGAGAGAGAGAGAGAGAGAGAGAGAGAGAGAGAGAGAGGAGAGAGAGAGAGAGAGAGAGAGAGAGAGAGAAGGAGACGCACACACACACACACACACACACACACACACACACCACCGGCTATTTTTCCGACATAACTACTTAAGCGCACTGTTAACCAAAACAGAACACAAACTGCACTCAACTCCATCATGCGTGTCGACTTCACAGTGGAGGGTAAATCCCTTGAGTCAACCTGAGCTTTGTATAGTTGACTGACCTCATTATCCCACTTGGCCACCAATGAAAGGGGGGGGGGGGGGGGGGGGAGGCTATGGGACTTTAACTGCATCATAAAAAAGAAACAAAAACAATAATACACAAATAAAAAATAAACAAAAGCTCCCCCCTCAAAAAAACAAACAAAACTCCCAAACAAACAAAAACCAGAAAAAAACCTCGATAGTTTTTGGACAATATTTTCATCAACCAGTCTTTTAACTCTAAATTTTAAAAAATGATGGGTTTTTGAGACATTTTCATCAACCGTCTTTAATCTCAAAAAAAAAAAAATGATGGTTTGTGACGACATTTACATATCAACCAGTATTTTAACTCTAAATTAAAAAAAGAAAGATTTTTGAACGACATTTTTTTTATCATCAACCAGTATTTTAACTCTAAATTAAAAAAAAGATAGATTTGAATGACACTTTTATCATCAACCAGTATTTAACTCTAAATTTAAAAAGATAGATTTGAATGACACTTTTATCATCAACCAGTATTTTAACTCTAAATTAAAAAAAAAAAAATAGAGATAGTTTTTGAACGACATTTTCATTATCAACCAGTCCTCTAACTTAAAAAACAATATAAATGACGTTTTGGGATGACATTTTTCCCATCAACGACATAGACATCATCTAACTTGAAAATTCTAATATTGAAATAGGATGGGCAAATTTTATGCAGAAATTGTTTGATTTTTTAACAAATGCTTGTTATTATGGTAACACACTCTCCACAGCCAGAGCACAGGCATAGAATCTGCCGTGGATATAATAAGTAGTATACAATACAAACTTCACCAGGGTGATACTTTTTTGTACATTATGTGAACAGATTTGTTCCACTATGGTTGCCATATTCCAGCCTTGGGATGACCTTTTGTGTTTTATTTTATTTTGCCACACATGCTTGCAGACACCAATAATTACTTACTCTTTATAAGTGGGGAAATTGTTTAACGTGTGTGTGAGATTGTCGAAGGGAGCTTACAGCAATCTCGGTTTATAATGTCATCCAAAGGACTTCACACACACACACAACACACAACACACACACACACACACACACACACACACACACACACAACACCACACACAACACACACATGTGCGTATGAATGCGCGGCGCTGGCCTCTTCCAGATACAGTTCACTATACTGACGGACGGTAAAGCCGAGTGGTTAAGACCTTGGACTTCAATCCCTTGGATCCATAAAATCCTGGGTTCGAATCTCGGCGTTGGCATCTGGTGGACTAAGCGTGGTTTTTTGTGTGTGTGTTTTTAAAAACTATATTCCAGCTGAAGTTGAAATGCATACCTACCAATATCTTATTTCCCTTCGTGTATTTACACGTGCAAAAGATCAAATATGCACGTTAAAGAGCCTGTCATTTATGTCAAGGTTCGGTGGGTTACAGAAACACGAACATATCCAACATGCAACCTGTAGGCTAGTACGCACCCCGCCCATAAGGGAACGAGGAGAGAGGAGAGGAGAGAGAGAGAGAGAGAGAGAGAGAGAGAGAGAGAGGAGAGAGAGAGAGAGAGAGAGAGAGAGAGAGAGATTAATTGGTTGGTTGATTGATTGATTATTGCATAATCTTCTAAGAGCAGGAAGTGTTGAAAGCTATCAATATTTCAGCTTAAGAAAAAAAAACACACATTAAAACCCCGAACCCCAACAGCACCCCCCCAAAAAACAACAACAACAACAACAACAAAAAAAAACAAAAAAAAAACCCTAACCCCCCCCCCCCCCCAACAAAATCACAGAATCACCACCACAATCACCACCACCACCACCACCACCACCACCACTAAACAAAAACAACAACAGCAACAACAACAACAGCAAAAAACCCATTCACAACGAAAAAGAATGCTGGTATGCAATATAACTTACGATAGAAGTTAGTTGGTAAATGAAGATCTTTTGCCACTAATAGTGAACCATACAAGTTACCTGACCGGTTTCCCAGTGTCGAATTCCATGCGTTCAGTGTCATATTCGGTTTTTGCAGAGAACGGTGACACAGCAAAATCGTCTACGAGAAGTTGGCATGCTATCAAAGAGGTTGGATAGGTTCTACACTTTCTTTCATAGGCTTTGTTGGAGATTAGCTGCCTTGTGTGTGTGTGTGTGTGTGTGTGTGTGTGTGTGTGTGTGTGTGTGTGGTGTGCGTGCGTGTGTGCGTGCGTGGCGTGGTGCGTGCGTGAGGAGAGAGAGAGAGAGAGAGAGAGAGAGAGAGAGAGAGAGAGAGAGAGAAGAGAGAGAGAGAGAATGAATGAATGAATGAATGAATGAATGAATGAATGAATGAATAAGCTTTTATTTTTTCAAAGGTTACAGATAAGCATTCACATAGTACTTTCTTTTCATCAGGCCCTTGCCCTGATTAGAGACTACCACAACAAAAGAACAATGAGAGAGAGAGAGAGAGAGAGAGAGAGAGAGAGAGAGAGAGAGAGAGAGAGAGAGAGAGAGAGAGAGAGAGAGAGAGAGAGAGAGAGAGAGAGAGAATACATAATTGAATGAATCAGGGTTTTTTTTTTCGCTCTTATGCTAGAGCTCCAAGGTTGGTGATATTTTGTGTAATCAATTGTGTACCCACGATGAAGGTAGGGCCTATCGGCATTTGGACTTCAGGGGCACGCGAATGAATGAATGAATCAATGAATGGTCTTTGATAAGCAAAATTAGATTTTATGCCAATATCGGGAGAGATAAAACTAAGTCAAATCCAATCGAATCAAACTCTTTTATTTCAAAGATAATGAATAAGCGTGCTGGGGTTTTTTTTGCGTCCAATTCTAGCTCTTAGTAAGAGCAACATCAGGATAAGAAAAGACATACAGACACACAGACACAGACACACAGACACAGACACACACAGACACACACAGACACACACAGACACACACAGACACACACAACAGACACACACACACACACACACACACACACACACACAACACACACACACACACACACACACACACACCACCCCCCTGCAAGCTCAGTACCCACAGAATCAGAAGATAAATGCATTACCTGTTGTTATGGTGCTTATATCCTCAACATATGTTCCTAGGGTATGTCAAGTCAAGAAGTCGAACATTTTTTTATTTGTTCCATTAAAAATCTTTACAGAGTATAATACTGACAAGCAAGACCATGGACTAGGACTTAGATGAAATAAGCTTTTGATGAGAAAAATCCTTGCAATACACTCTCAGAAATTGAACAAACAACAAACAACAATAACAAAGATGTCATAGCATGTTTCATGTTATCCCCCTACCCCCCCCCCCAAAAAAAAAAGAAGAAAAAAAAAGCTGATAAACTATTTATATAGTTCATAATCCAACTCACCACATAAGTCACCATGTAACTCACTATGTGAGAGGTTACCTGCACTTGTATTTCCTCCACTTCTTTTTCCTCATGGAATTCATCAAATGAAGCGTTGATCTTTTTGGAACAAAAAAAAATCGCAACTTCGCAACTCCATACTTAAGCAAAGCCCGGGTATCTTCTACAGAACCTGTACAATGATGAAGGAGGTAGAGAAAGAACAGAGGAAGAACATCCCTCCGATGACTGTCCCCAGCTACTAGGCTCTGTTATCCCTGAAGAGGCAGAGGTAACTCACTACAGTAATAACTACACAACCCCTATGTAACTCGCCACATAGCTCACCATGTAACTCATACATAACCACACAACCCCCACGTGACTCACCAAATAGCTCACCATATAACTCATACGTAACCACATAACCCCTATGTGACTCACCACATAGCTCACCATATAACTCATACGTAACCACACAACCCCTACGTGACTCACCAAATAGCTCACCATATAACTCATACGTAACCACACAACCCCTACGTGACTCACCACATAGCTCACCATATAACTCATACGTAACCACACAACCCCTATGTGACTCGCCACATAGCTCACCATATAACTCATACGTAACCACACAACCCCTATGTGACTCGCCACATAGCTCACCATATAACTCATACATAACTCAACACTCTGTAAATCCTCATGTAACTCCCCATGTCACTCATCATAACACTTACAATATAACTCACCCTATAGCTCACCAAATACCCCATTATGCGACTCACATGTAACTTCTTGGTTATTTTGGAACAAAAGGTATTGCAAGATCTTTCTAATAACAGTTCCCTTAGAGGTCTGTTGGTGTCCCCAAAATGTCTGGTATCTATATAACTCACCCCACTCATTTATTTATTTATTTACTTTTATTTTATTTATTTGTTCTTTTATATCGAGGACAACAGAATAAGCAATCATGTGCTTTTTTCATCCGGTCCCCCGTGTGTATGCAGTTTTGTAAATATTGTCATCTGTTCACACCGGCACACGATGGCCTACTCTTACGAAAATCGGAACAGGATTTAACGTGTGCGCAAGATGTTCTGTGTGCGCAAGATGTTCTGTGTGCGTTTGCACACAGGCCTCGGTTTAAAGTCTCATCCGAAGGACTCACATGTAACTTGTTGGTTAATTTGGAACAAAGGTATTATATTGCAAGATCTTTTTAGTAATTGTTCCCTTATGTTGGTGTCCCCAAAATGTCTGGTATTTATATAACTCACACTCATAGTTCACCCTAAGACTCAGTGAGTAATTATTGAAGCAGCCTTTGTCTCTTTGGAGCACAGGGCGTCCAAGGATCTCTTCAACGATGTTCCCTGGTCAGCATCTCTTATTCCCCAAAGAGGCTGACATAACATGGCCATATAACTCAACCATGTGGCTCACCGTATGGCTGACCAGGACCTGTTTTTTTTTCAAAACATAACTGGCCGTCTAACGAACTACATAGTTCATCATGTAAATCACCATGTTACCTACCATATAACTTGTCTTTTTTTTCTTCTTTTTTTTGCTCTTGGCTATATCTCCAAGGTTCACCAATGGTGAGATTTTGTGAAAGCTACGTTTTTGCAGGCTCACCATTAAGGTAGCCACGTTCTGATTCTAGGGGTGTCCAAACCTATCTGTGTGCATTAAAAAAAGTTAAAGTCTGTCCCGAGCCTAAGGCTCATCAGGCCGGTGCTTCCGGTTTCTGTGGCGTTAAGCGACTGAGAGTCATAGACTCCCCCCTGGATAGGCCGCCAGTCTATCGCAGGGTTAACCCCCAACACAAGGTTGGTACCCCTTTTACACCTGGGTGGGGTGAGAAAATAGCCGTAAAGTGCCTTTTCCAAGGGCACAACGCCATAGCTGAAAGTTGGGATCGAACCCGCAACCTTTAGATTACGAGTCCAACGCCCTAACCACTAGACTACTGCGGCGGCCTATCTGTGTGCATGCGTTTTATTTATTTATTTTTTGAAAGTGTCATCTGTTCCACCGCACAAGGGCCTTCTCTTCTGAAAACGGAACAGGTTTTAACGTGTGTGCAAGATGCTCTATGTGCATCCACTTATGAGATCATCAAAAGGACGTGCGTTTGCACACAGGACCTCAGTTTATAGTTTCATCTAAAAGACTCTTGGTGGATGTTAACTCCTGGGGAAAATCCTCTTGAATTGGTGGCTTCTGTGGTGGCTGGAACCTAGGTCGTCAGATCATGAACGCAACAATATAACCACTAGGCTATCCTGCCCCCCATTCGCCATTAGGTGTTTCCTGCCGGTAGCTTAGCAGACGTATGACCAGAGCATAACTTACGGCATTAGTCATGCATTAACTGTTGGTGTGTCCTGTTTCAATCCATTGCATAGTCATGTACATGACTGTGTGACTTGGCCGACTGACTTCTCCCTCCACTGACTGACTCTCTGAGGAGTCAGGGGGACACAGGCTGGCATGGAACCTTCAGGCAGAGGGTCTGGTGAATTGAACCAACACAGCCCGCCTCTCTGAAGATGGAAGATTGCATGCTGGGTATGTTCGAGGGGTTTTCAGCATCAAGTGTAAAGACATTGTTGCAGGCGCACGTGTATATAGGATTTCACTTCCACTAAGATGTTCAGTATGCATTCACATACAGATACTCAATTTATAGTCTCCTCTGAAGGAGTGATGAGGAAACAAACTCTGAATCAATTTTAACTTGCAATAACAGCCCTTCAGATGACACTATAAACTGAGTGTCTGTATGTGAACCCATGCTGAACATCTCATGCACATGTCAAATGCAAACCATGTTTCGCCTTTCGGAACAGAAGACTATTGTATGTCGGTAGGAACAGATGACAAAATTCCAAACACACATGCATACTGATGTCGTGTTAAGACATCATCCCTGGCGTGACGATGCGGCTACCTTAATGGGTTCTAACAGGGAAAAGACATGTGAGTTTCTCTATTTTTTTTTCTCCTTGTCTAGACCACCAGTCAAGTCATCTCACTCCGTCTCACTTACAGCACCTGGTATCATTCTGGGAATAACTGTGAAACACTTTGTAACACTGGTTAAGGCGTTTGTGTGTATCCCGTTTTTAAAATACCTCACTATCTAGGCAGCCTTGAGGCTCCAACTGAAGGGGATTTTTCTCCTTAAATGGAGAATATCGGGTGTTGTGCTAGGATCTTACTACTGATAGTTAAAACCTGTGAGTCAGTTCCAATGCATTTTATGGTTCACTTTAGGGGTCAAAACTTTACTCATTTATTTTCTTTAAAAAAGGGATTTTCTCAGCAATGAATGTTTTATTTAGTGTTTCTGTATGTGCAAGGTAAAAAAAAAAAGGGACTAATTTTCAGTATTTGTACAAGGGTGTGTGTGGGTGTGTAATGCATATGCATGTACAAGTGTGTGTGTGATTTTATGGGTATGCATGTGCTTGTGTGTATTAGTGTGTGTTTTTAAATGTGTGTGTGTGTGTGTGTGTGTGTGTGTGTGTGTGTGTGTGTGTGTGTGTGTGTGTGCGCGGGTGTGTATGAGTGTGCATGTGTGTGTGCCTGTGTACTTGTATGTGTGCAAGTGCTTGCGTAGTTTGCATTTATATGAACATATGAATTTGTGCACACAACACACTTAATTTAGCTTGTCCTTAAATAAAAGTGTAAACTTTTACTTTTCATCTCCTCACACACATAAACACATATACACAAACACACACACTCTCTTACACTCACACATACAGACACACACACACTTACACACACTCTCTCTCTCTCTCTTTCTCAATAAACTCACAAGACACAGGGAATAAATGTACCAGCTATCATTTATTCGCACAGAATCACATCCCCACAGTAACATTTCACTCAACACATAGAAATGTCTGTGGTACACATGAAACCATTTCTCTCTTACACTTCCCACAATCACACACCCACATCACACACTAACACAACGCACATATACATGAATTCTCCTGCACATATCCAGTACCGATATTACCCAACTTTTTGAACTCAAAGGAGTCAGTCCTGGGACACAGCAATGAAACTTATAGGCCAATCCAATCCTATCATGTTGTTTATAGTCATGCCAACCACAAAGGCCATACCAGGGCTGTCACCTAACAGGCACACTTACAGGCAAAGTGTGCACCACCTGGTGGAGCTCACCCCTCTGCAGATCACAGACTGCATGCTGGGTATGTTGCTGTCATCCACCCCACAAGCCACACATAGCTGGCCCTACTCTTCTACAAAAGCATGGATGGTTTCAGGTGGTGTGCACAAGATGTTTGCATGTTTGCACATGGAATCTTGGTTTACTGTCTCATCCGCAGGGTTTTGTGAGGAGGGGGAGATAGAATCAATATCAACTCCAAAGAAAAAGTCCCTTTACGTGAACACCTCAGTGGAGATTTGAACCCGCATCCTCATGCACAATCACCATCATGAATCTGCCATTCTGACCACGAAGGTATTCCATAACCCCCCCCCCTTATACACACAGCAATGTCTCTCTCACATTCCTGGTAAGCATAAACCCTTCATGTATAAACTATAGATACATTTACGCAGTGCACAATCACCACCCAGTAATCTGCTCTCACAAGCACATACACACCCACCCATCGTTTCACCAAACACTAGACTTAACCCACACCCACTCTCTTTCCCCTCCCCAAAAGTCCTTGGATGAGACTTTAAACCGAGGTCCCGTGTGAGAACGCACGCAGAACATCTTGCGCAACTGTTAATCCTGTTCGCTTTTCATAAGAGTAGGCCATCGTGTGCCGGTGGGAACAGATGACATTTACAAAAATGCATACACACGGGGACTGGATGTAAAAAAAGATGTGATTGCTTATTCCATTATCCTTGATATAAAAGAATAAATCAAATCAAATCAAACAACCCACCTCTCTCTCTCCTCCCTATCCCTCCCCCTGTACACACACACACACACACACAGCCCAACACACTCTTAAAGGTTCAAATCTCTCCACTGGTGACGCCCTAGCTGCATGTGTTTGATCTTCAGCGATCTGCTCTCACCAGCACATACACACACCCAACCCATCCGCTTCACCAGACACTAGACATTAACCACACAGCCCCCTCTCTCCCCCTGTACACACACACACAGCCCAACACACTCTTAAGGGTTCAAATCTTTCCACTGGTGACGCCCTAGCCGCATGTGTTTGATCTTCAGTCTCAGCCAGGAAGGGGTGGAGGGGGGCAGGATGTGGAGGTTGGGGTGCGGGGGGCGGGGGAGGGGGCTGGAGGGGTCCACCTGCCTCAGGCGTTCCTTCAGCACCTCCTCCTGGATGTCTTTGACGTCACGGTAACGGTCCAGGTACCTGCACACAGGTGGAACGGTTTGGGTCAAGGTAAAGGATTCACCCATCTTCATGGGGTGGGGGAGGGGGGTGGGGGGACAGGATAGCCTAGTGGTCAGAATTTTGCGCTCGCAATTTGAAGACTGGGTTTGATTCCCGTTCGGGAGGATTTTTCTCCTTGGAGTTAACATCAGTGCTGACTTAAAAAAACCCCCCAAAACCCAACAAAAAACCCCCATCAGTGCTGACCCCACTTTCCCATAAAACCTTCGGATGAGACTATAAACCAAGGCTCCGTGTGCGAAAGCACGCAAAACATCTTGCACACATGTTAAATCCTGTTCCACTTTTTGTAAGAGTAGGCCATTGTGTGCTGGTGGGAACAGATGACAAGATTTACAAAACTGCATACACATGGGTACTGGATGTAAAAAGCACATGAGTACTTATTCCATTATCCTTGATATAAAAGAATAAATAAATAAATAAATGACCCAGGCCACACACTTTGTCAGTTAATGATGATACACAAAATCTCACCTTAGGTGAACCTTGGAGCTCTAACCCAGTAATAAAAAAAAAAAAGGGAAAAACAAAAGTGCCAAGTCCCCCCCCAAAAATGTCCCCCCAGTTTCCTTTTTTTTTTGGCAACCTCATCTTCTGTAGTGTTTGTCATGTTCCCACACCACTCATTTCAATCTCTCTGCTCCAGCCATACCCAGATTCTTTATGTCGCATCCTCAGAGTCGGATGTCTACAAGGAGCCTATCAATGTCAAGCTGCCATGGAGCCACTAGCCAGAGAGGCCTGCACTGCTGCTGGGTCACTTTGGTGGTGTTCAGTGGTGCCTGTTCTGAGCTAAAATATATGCAGGACACCACCTACTAAGCCCCTAAAGGTGACAGCAAAAGCTCAGTCACAAAGTCAAGCTGTGTGAAACGCCCACCCCAGGTGGCGACCATCACAACGTCCCTCTAACCTTCTTTTGACAACCTCCAACCCAGAAGGCTTTGACACAAACTCACCAAAGGCACACAAGTGTATGAGGAACTGAAACTGAGGCCACCATTAGGCTAGAGCAGCCAAGGCCACCCAATCAGAGACAAATTTCTTTTATTGCATGATGATCAATGGTGATCAGGATGATGTAATGATACTACTATGGGAATGCATGTGCTTTGGGACTAAATGACAGGGCTATAGTTTATGCTTACAATCATAATTTATCCACCCATCACTTTGCCAGAGATAGACAGCTGCAGTGTTGGTCAGGTCATTTGAGCAATAATCTCATAATTGCATATGTAAAGTGGATGAAGCTTGACTGTGTGGTCCCAGCTTTCCCAATGAACCCATAGCAAACTCACTCTGGGTGGAAACCAGCCAGAAAAAAAAGTGTCTTTTTTTGCAAAGTGACTGAAAACAGCAGTACACAAAAACTTTTCCTCCAGTGTGTATTCAGTCTCACAGTGATTCCCAGGTGGGATGAGTGAGTCAGAGAACAAAATCTGAGTGACCCTGAAGATTTAAGCTGGGTAATGCATGACACCAGCTAGTCTATGGAAAGACAACTCCTTTGCACAGAGGAGGCCGTGTTAAAAAGTGCTTTTTATGCTTTTTATTCTCAAGGTGTCTCGAACATATGCACGCACGCACGCAAGCACACACACACACACACACACACACACACAAACACACTCACGCACACACACACACCAGACAGACACACACACACACACACACATGGTGCATGCACACACACATGGCACACACGCGCACACAACACACACACACACACAATAAACACACACGTACATTACACAACGACTTACAGATTGAAGGGCTGTTTGTGTGGATAGCGTTTCTGCTGAGGATGGTAGTTTGGCTTCTGGATGAATTCAAACGAGGGCTCCGCCATTCCTGCACAATAAAGCATATATCATTTATTTTTTATTTATTTAAATTTTTTTGTATATATCTATTTATTTTTTTATATTGAGGATAATGGAATAAGCACTCATGTGCTTTATTACATCTAGTCCCCGTGTGTATGCAGTTTATAAATCTTGTCATCTGTTCCCACTGGCACACGATGGCCTACTCTTATGAAAAGCAGAACAGGATTAACATGTGCGCAAGATTTCTGTATGCATTTGCACATGGGACCTTGGGTTTATAGTCTCATCTGAAAGACTTTTGGGGGAGTGGAGTCAGCACTGATGTTAGGGCAAATCAGTCTGTTTTTACAGCCTCGCCTACCATGATGCACACCACTTCAAATAAAATGGACAAGAAGGAAGGAGGCAGGACAGTTCAGACCTTCACCTGCTTAAAAAGTAAACTGTGAGGTTCTGTGTTTGATTCCCAGCCTTGCCCTTTCTTCCCAGTTTGACAACAACAAAAAAATCAAACTGAATGTCAAAGTCCTTCAGATGAGACTATAAAACTGAGGCCCCATATGTGAATGTATGCAGAAAATCTTGCACACATGTTAAAAAAAAATTGTAAAAAAGCAACCCACCCGGTAAGGGAACACAGAAAAAAAAAAAGACAGAAGAGACTGCAATGAATTTTTCCAGCAGTGTGTCTTGGGCAAGCTAGACCTCACAGAGTCCAAAACTACCCAAGATGCTGGGTATGTTGGAATCATCCCTATAAACAGTCATAACTGGCCTTCTCTTCTGCAAGAAAGATGAATGGGTTTCTAACATGTACACAAGACAATATTCATGTACCCACAAGCAGAAACTTGGATTATAGTCTCTGCCAAAGGACTTGCTGAGGAATGGAGTCAGTACCAATGTTAACCTAAGGGGGACAATCCCCTCAAACAGACATCTCAGCACAGACCCAAACAAGCATCCTCAGTTATCAACTGATCCTGCAGTTGTAGACAGGCAAAAAAAATGGGTGGCACAGTTCTGGTGGTGATCTGCTCCTCCCACACACAGTAGCTTGAATTTCTGGCAGCACAATCTGCCATAACTGGAAGTGGTATACAATATGATAAAATACAACACAATGTGGCACAATACACTCCACTCCACTCCACCTGTGACCTGAATGGGGGGACGGGATAGCCTAGTGGTCAGAACACTGCGCTCAGCAATTTGATGACTCGGTTTGATTCCCTTCAGAGGGGATTTTTTCCCCTGGAGTTAACATCAGTGCTGACTCCACTCTCCCCATAAATCCTTCAGATGAGACTATAAATCGAGGCCCTGTGTGCAAACGCATGCAGAAATCTTGCGCATACATTAAATCCTGTTCTGCTTTTCGCAAGAGTAGGCCATTGTGTGCCAGTGAGAACAGATGACAAGATTGACAAAACTGCATACACACAGGGACTGGATGTAAAAAAAAAGCACCTGAGTGCTTATTCCATTATCCTCGATATAAAAGAATAAATAGATATAGAGAAATAGAAAAAAAGTCAGAGTAGCTACTCACCCAGCACATCGTGGAAGATGCCACGTACAGAGGTGTCCCACTGACTCTGGAAGAAGCAGACACTGGCAGGAGTGATGTCCTCTTGATGCTGCCGGTAAAACTCCAATGTGCTGAATGTTCGCTCCGCAAGAGAGCGACTGAAACAGAACAGACACGGTTTGGGAATTTTTACAAAATTTTACTAAAATTTTTCCCCCCTATATTCAACAGCTGCTCTTCTTTTTGCTGTTGTTTGTCTATATTCATCAATTCAAAAGGTTTTCCATAACTTATATCCAGTCCCCATGTGCATACAGTTTTGTAAAATTTTGTCATCTGTTACCACCAGCACACAATGGCCTGCTATTCTGAATAGCGGAACGGTTTTAACGTGTGTGAAAATGTTCTAAATGCGTTTGCACACAAGGCCTCGGTTTATAGTTTCATCTGAAGCTATCCCATCCTCTCATCAGTTTACTTTGAGGCAATCCCTGAAAGGTAGGGGTCAGCAATGACAGAAACCAGACAAATAACAGTTGCTCTTTTCTCTTCTTCTTGTTTATATTATCAAATTTTTCTTCATTACTGTTTATATTCGTTAACCTAAGATTTTCCTTCATTATCGTTTATATTCATTAACCTAAGATTTTCATCAACTATCTGGGATTAATATTTTAACAATGACAAAAAAGGAAAAAAACCCAAAATAATAAATTTTTACATTTCAAGATTATTTATTAAGTTTTTATTTCAAGGATAATAGAATAAACATACAAGTGCTTTTTATGCATGCAGTTTTGTAAATTTTGCCATCCATTCCACCTGCCACAAATGGCTGCTTTTCCAAAAGGCAGAAAAGGTTTTAACATATGTGCAAGATGTTCTCCTTGCCTTCACATGAAAGAACTAGGCAAATGCAATATATATTTTAAAAAAATCAACCCCAAAACACCCCCTCCCCCTAAAACCTGTATTCATAGTAAATTGACTCCATCCCCTGCTGTTGGGCAAAATTTCTAGCTGTAAGGCATATAACAGAAAAATGAATGGAAAAACATTGGTAACTTTTCACACACACACACACACACACACACACACACACACACCACACACACACACACAACACCACCACTGCATTCATACACTCACACATAAATATAGTTTCTACATAACAACCCCACACACATGCATACAGAACCAATTATAAAGTTGCACAGATGTTAAGTTCCACCACACAAATGTATCGGTAAACCATCAAAAAGATTCTACTAAAACAATCCCCCCCCCCCCCCCTCCAAAAAAACCCCAAACAACAACACAAAAACCCCCAACAAAAAACAAACAAACAAAAAATTTGTACCAATTTGGAGATCGCTTGAAGGTGCTCAAGTCCAGGTGTCTGTTCTGCCGATAGAGCACGAAGACGTAGCGCAGGTACCCAACCCCTCTGACAGGAAACGGTTGAAGGTAGTCACACAGCATTTCCCCATTCTGCACATCCGACCCTGGGATGTTGGCTCTGTGCAGAAGAGTACAACACATCAGACAAAAGCATCTGATATCATTTTGGGGTCTAAAGCCAGCCAACAATAACAGCCGTGAAATTCAAAATCTGTTCAACGTTTGACTTTTCCTATCTCACTTCCACACAAGAGACACAATGCAAGTGACAGAAATAAAATTACAGGCAACGGGAAAAAAATTTAAAAACCAGACCCAAGCCAAGGCACAACTCTGCTGTTGTGTTCAAATGAAGACTTACATCATCCAATGGAGACACTCCTTGTTGTTGTCTTGGAGATTGCCATCAGGGGAGGTCATCACTAATGTCCACAGACTGTCATCTTCACTCTCGTAATTCACCAGTGGAGGCACACCCGCCTGTCACACAATTTGGGGAAAATTACAAGATTTTTCTTTAATACCTCATCTGATGGTTGGAAAACTTAACACATAATGTGATGGTAAATGAGAATGAAGAACCAATTTGCTGATGAGCTGTATATTTCATTTTGGCCCAAAAGTCCCATGTGAGAGCACAAGCATTACATTTTGCACATTCTTTTGACATGCACAAGTCCAGCACATGGGTGCAAATAGATTACAGTCTACTCTGAAAAACTTAACATTCAGTTTCAAGGCCAGGAATCAAACCCAGAACCCCATGGTTGACTTCCTAGGCAGGTAAACGTCTACGTCTAAACTGTCCTGCTACCTTCCTTCTTATATCAACATGTATAAAAATCTTCTTCAGTACTTGAACACAACATCTGATAGCTAGCCAGTTCCTAAAAAGAGATAATTAAAATAAAATTAAAAAAACCGTCATATCATCTTTTATCTGCTTCCTTGAACAAACAAAAAAACCCCCCGACAAATCTTGTCCTCTGTTTGATATTGTAATAATATTGCTGATACATATTCGATTATCAGAAAACACTTTCAATCAAACAAACAAAACCCACACACACACACACACATACACAATCACATCAAATGAATTCTTAATTAAACCCGCTAATTTCAACACACAATTAACAAAACACTTATAAAAAAAATCAAAATTTACTGACCAGTACAAAACCCTACCTCAGAGGGGGGAATGTGGTTGCCGTGGTAGACAGGGGTGATGAACTCCTCATCATACTCGTAGCAGACAGACATGGGGGTGGTGTTGTAGAAGAAGGCAGACCCAAACAGGTCGGAGTAGACGCCGTAATGGTCGGTCACCCGACGAACATGGCTGGGTCCCTGTTCCTTCTGCCATCCCTCCTGCACCCTCCCCAGATCCAGCTTCACTGGGGGACACACACGTCCACTGTCAGTATCATGATAATCATGGTGAAGGTAAAAAAAGGTAAAGGTGTTCCATAACCTGTGTGGTCGTAGGGGAGTTAGGCATCAGAGACCTCAGCTTCTCTAGGGGCCAGCATGTTGAGGGCGCCGCCCATCTCCTCTCCCTCGCTACTTTACCTTCCCTGACTCTAAACAGGGTAGATACCCATTTACAACTGGGGGGCTGTAAGGTGTGCAAGTGGTCACCCATCCAATTTGCTACCATGCTGATGCTGCTTAATCTTGGCCGGGGGAAAGCGAGTGCTCTGACCACTGAGCTATCCCGTCCTGTCTAATGATAATGATGATCTCTTATAGTTATAAGCATACTGATGACCTTGTCTAAGTCAGTCAAAGAAAGTCAAGTGTGTGCTTACCTCACATGGTCTATAGATAACATTAACAGTACACACTCTGATCTCTGCACTTGAATAGTGCAGACACTCGAGTACTCAGACATGTATATATACTGATAAAGACATGAATGATCAAACAGAGAGATACACATATTATTATTATGCATGCACACACACTGACACAGCTACACAGACTACTTTCATGCAATAAAACCTGCTCTGTCTTTTGGAAGAGTATGCCATTTGAGCTGGTGGGAACAGATGGTAACATTTACAAAATCACATACACGTGGGGACTAAATCAGTGAGTGTAAAAAAAAAAAGCACTTGAGTGTTTGCTCCATTATCCTTGAAATAAATTAGATGAAATAATTTTTTTAAAAAGAATTTACAGTTCCATTCAAAGGACTTGCAGAAGCAGCAAGTCAGTAGTTCAATGTAAACTCCAGGTGTACAATGTATACAAGCACCACAAAAAAGCATGACATAGAAACCCTGGTGTGTGTGTGTGTGTGTGTGTGTGTGTGTGTGTGTGTGTGTGTGTGTGTGTGTGTGTGTGTGTGTGTGTGTGTGTGTGTGTGTGTGTGTGTGTGTGTGAGTCTGTGTGTGTGTGTGTGTGTACTTTTAATGTACACATGTACGTAACATTTCACTCTTCATCAAGTACTTACACTCTCTATTCCTTGCTGCATATTCTACTTTCTCCCTCCCTTTCAGCCACAGGCGCTGTTTGTTTTCATTGTCCTCTGCCTTTTCCGACGTCTTCAGAGGAAAACCGATGTTGACGACACGATCCAATTCTGGATCCTTGGCGTTCAGCTCTGCAACAATGGAGTTCTATGTAAATAGACAAACTAGTTACTAAGTTAGTCCTGAGTTGTGACATGATAAACATGGTATAAATTTAATATAGCTACCCTAAGGGTACAAACTTATACAGTGTAGAGTCTTGTGGTCTTTCTCATTTGTGTTCACTGTTCAGTTTCAAAAGATGTCATAGAAGACTGAGCAGAAACTTTCATTCCCTTGTGTTTGGGGTGGGTGGAGGTTTTGTTCTGTTTTGAAAACAAAGTAACTCTCCTTAATATTCTAATGTGATAGTCTGATACTGACTTGACTTCCTCAACTCCTTGAAGAGTCCTTGGGGTACTTTGCTTTTATGATCTATGTGTGTGCATGCATGCGTGCATATGTGTGTGTGTGTTATTTGTTTGTGTATGGGTGTGTGTGTGTGTGTGTGTGTGTGTGTGCGTGTGTGTGTGTGTGTGTGCACGCGCGCGCCTGTGTGTGTCTCACTGTCTGTGTATAATAATAATAAATGGAATTTATATAGCGCTATATCTTGCAAAAAAAAATCAAAGCGCTTGCATTAAACCAATTCTTGCACATGCAGCCAACAACAATTTAGATTTTTAACGACGTCAATACACACACACACAGCGCGACGGCCGATGGTGGATTGATTGAATCTAGGTATTTGTAAGCGCAGGGTATCTGCAACAGAGCGGAGGGAACGAAAAGGAGTGTACGGGTAAAGACATTCACAGAGGTAGGAGGGTGCTGTTTTGTGAAGACATTTATAACAGAGAGTACTGATCTTATAGTTTACTCTCTGTGGCACAGGCAGCCAGTGGAGAGATTGCAAGAGAGGAGTAATGTGCTCAGATTTTTTCATTCTGAGGACCAGTCGAGCTGCGGAGTTTTGTATACGTTGAAGGGAGTGGATAGATGATGCTGGCAGACCAGCCAAAAGAGAATTGCAATAGTCCAGACGTGAAAGAATCAGAGACGTGACAAGTTTAGATGTTGCATCAGTGGACAGGTACTTTCGAATTGCACTAATGAATTGCACTAATACGTCTTAATTGATAGTAGCATGACTGGCAGGTCTGGGTGATGAATTTTTGCATGGAGAGTGTGTTGTCGATAACAACCCCTAGATACTTTACAGCAGTGGAAAGAGTGACAGAAGTATTGCCGGATTCTACTGAAGCTGTAGTAATGGAAGAAAGTTTGTTTGGTGCCTACCAGCATGGCTGTATGACTGTAAAGTGCTTTTAAAAACTAAAGCTTTTGGATAGTTGCTAAGCAAGTTATTATTATTACTTGACTGAGGCTGTCATTTGAAATCGGATAGAGGAAAGATTTGGAAAATAGTTATACTTATATTATAAATACATCACAACTCACCCTCTTAACTGAATAAAAGAAAAAACTCTTGGTTTACAGTCAACTGGCTTACATATATAAACTATCATTTTTATGGATAGTTGGAAATGAATGTGGCATTGGCAGTATCCTATTATTTTTATGTAATAATTATGTTGTTAAACTCAACATTTTCACACCAGATCCTAACTTCATGGTTACACGTAACAGCATACACTAATTCCGCGATTTCATATGTTTCTTTCATTCACATTAATTTAAACCTGACAGCTCTATCTAACACTGTATCTAGACTATATGAGCTTGAACTAAGTTGAAGGATGATGCAGCCTAAGGGCAAGGTAACGACAGCAAACTAAGTTTCATACCGTCAAGACGCTGTTGAAAAGTTTTGGCATCTTCAGGCCATTTTCCTCGATTAATTCTCTTGTATCGTGTTCTGCATGGTTGCACAGCAAGAACGCCACGGGTTTGTAGAAGTGTTTGCCTTACTGCTACACTTGCAGCCAATGCGGTCAACTTGCCGGCCATTTTGACCTCGACTTCTTATTATCAGTAAAGTAGCCGTGTGAATTTGATGTGCTTTTTAAACAAAAATAATACTGATCATGTAGATATTTACAACAAGAGTCATGTCTAAAATGTACAAACCAATTTCAGATATGAAAACTGTTTCAAAACAAAAAACTGTCAATCTATAGAACACTTAAGTCACATGCACTGTCTTATCGTCTATGTAAAGCTGAAAATTTTATTGTTGATTTTCAGCTGTCAGTTGTATAGTTACAAGTCTCTCCATTTCTTTCACGATAGTGAAGTCCCTTGGATAGCACGTTTTTCTGCTCGTCTGCATGTGCTGCTCCAAGGTTAGACATCATTGTTGCACGTGAAGTGTGTGTGTGTGTGTGTGTGTGTGTGTGTGTGTGTGTGTGTGTGTGTGTGTGTGTATGTGTGTGTGTGTGTGTGTGTGTGTGTGTGTGTGTGTGAGAGAGAGAGAGAGAGAGAGAGAGAGAGAGAGAGTGCCGTGTTGAACGGTGATTTTTGCCAAGCTTTATGAGTTTATCATTGTCTTATTGATTCCATTAAATATTACAAATCCTTATTTGGTTCTGGATATTTATATTATATATGTATGGATTGTTACGATGTGTTAATTGTCTTGTTGAAAAACGTGTGGCAGGTATTTAAAGAAGTGTTTAGTGGGTTTGTTTGTATTCATGCTTATTCTTACTTTAACTTTTTAGTTTTATGTGAAGGTAAAGCCAGGGCAGCAGAATAACCTGTTGACTAGTATTTGTAACAATCACCATAGTATATATATATATATATATATATATATATATATATATATATATATATATATATATATCTATCTATCTATCTATCTATCTATCTATCTATCTGTGACATGCGTTATTGGTGTGTGTGTGTGTGTGTTTTCTTTTTATTTATTATTCTTTTTTTCAAGAATAATGGAATAAGCAGTCATGCGATGTTTTTTACATCCAGTCCCCGGATGCATGCAGTTATGTCAATTTTGTCATCTGTTTCCACTGGTACACAATATTGGCCAACTTTTCCAAATAGCAGAACAGGTTTTAACTTGTGCACAAGAAGTTCAGCATGCATCGCACATGGGACCTTAAATACAATTATACATTCATAGTCTCATCTGAAGGACTTGGGGGGGTGGGAGTGGAGTTGGCACGGATGTGTGTGTGTTTTTATTTTATTTATTTATTCTTTTGTATTGAGGATAATGGAAAAAGCTCTCATGTTATTTTGTACATGCAGTCCCTGTGTGTATCATATGCAGTTTTTGAGTCATCTGTTCGCACTGGTTGGCATATGATGGTCTACTCTTACAAAAAGCGGAACAGGATTTAACGTTTGCACAAGATGTTCTGCATGGTGTGTGTATGTGTGTGTGTGTGTGTGTGTGTGTGTGTGTGTGTGTGTGTGTGTGTGTGTGTGTGTGTGTCTGTGTCTGTGTGTGTCTGTGTGTGTCTGTATCAGTGTATGTGTGTGTGTGTGTGTGGTGTGTGTGTGTGTGGACCAGTGTGAGTCAGTCTGTCTCTGTCTGCACCTGTGTCTCTGTATTTGATTGGATTTTAAACTTTGAATAGTGAAGTATTAGCATGCAACATTTTATTTCAGTTGAAACAACCACATTGGATGTGCCTAGTTTACAACATGTAAAAGTTTTTTTGTTTGTTTTTTGTTTAGCAAAAGTACATAACCATGATACTCATTCAAGTTTTTCTTTTTCTTTTTAGTCTTTTCTACAAGTGCTGTTTGGTTTGAAATTTACATTACACACATATATATATATATATATATATATATATATATATATATATATATATATATATATTATCTACATGTTGATTTTGAAAATTTTGACTTGACTTGACTTCACATTTTTCTTTCTCTTTTGCAGACAAACCAGTGATCCTCAGCTACTCCTCTGTCAGAATATAGGTTTCTGACCAAAAGGATGGGCGGTTAAAAACTGGATACAGCACCACACAATACCAAGCTGGAAGAGGCACTAGCATCTCATCTCGCTTAAATCCTAACTCATTGCCTTCCATCATCATCAGAAAGATGTTCAGATTATTGTTCAGGATGGGAAGGACTTCAGCCCGCCTCTTGTCCTATGGGCACCATGGAACTGGACCAGGTAGTCCAGCTGATTTTTCTTCTTTGGTGAGAAGGGGTGTGGCCCAGGGACGTCCAGGGCTGACGTTTTGCTGTTGGCGGTATTGGAGACAAGCGATTGTGGGAACAAAGGGTGGGGTTGTTTCGTGTGTGAGTGACCAGTGGAACTTGGGGGCTGCAAAGCACACCCACTCTGAGAGTTCTGACAGTGTGGCGGATGTCTTTGAACGGTATCGTGCGTTGCTGAAGTCGGGTAGTTTTCCCCCTGAGGATGTTGTACACTTCACCACCGCGTTGCGTTCTGCTGTGTATTCTAGTCTGGGGTGGTTGCCATGGTTACACAGTGACAATTACATCATCGCGTTCATGCAGATTTTGATGAACGGCAGAATTGAGGAGCTGCTTCGTGAGCCTCTCTACAACCAAGAACATTTTGAGGATATCTGTCATCACATCAAACAGCTGGCTACTCAGATACCGGATGAGGATTGCCCATCTGTTCTCCTAGCTTTGCTGTACAGCGGTATAGACAGAACCGAGCCTCTCGTGCACGCGCTGTTAGCCCGATGCCATGATTCCGCCCCAGCGTTGAACATCCACCAGCTGAGGGACCTGACCCACATTCTGCAGAGTCTGGGAGGCAGGAACTTCCCTCTGGCGGAGAGAATCCTCACCAGACTGGACCACCTGGTCTCCAAGAGTGTGGGAGATGTGGAGTTCAGCGTGCAAGACCTGTGCCTCTTCACGCCGGTGCTGGCGGTGTACATGAGCCGCGACTTGCTGGAGAAAGTCTCCAGAGCTGTGCTGGGGAAGCTGAGGCAGCAGGAACCCCACCTGGACATCCCCACCATCGGGAGCTGTTTTCGCTTTGCGCGTAAAATGAAGTTCCGGGTGAATGGTGGAACACTGGAGCAGATCCGATCCATCGGGAAAACGGCATTGGACTCACTTGAAGACTGCGGCCATCTTCAGAGCTACCACATCGCAGAGATCTGCCACAACGCCAAGCATCTTGCGTGTTTGACGGGCGACATTGTGGACAAAGTTCAGGCTCGGAGCTTGGAGCTGTTGAGAGGGAAAGACCGCGATGTTCGTATACGCGACGTCACCAATCTCTTGTTTGCCTTCTCCAAAGACGCGTCCCCATCTTTCAAACAGGCAAGTTTGTGTTCTGTTGTCTGTCCGTGGATAGCAGGTGATAATATTATGGGATTTCAGCACTGTGGCTGAATGCTTTGTGATGAAATTCTATGGCATGACTTACTATTAATTACTGATTTACTTTTATTTGATTATGATCATGTGTGTGTGTTTGTGTGTGTGTGTGTGTGTGTGTGTGTGTGTAGAGAGAGCAAGCAAATGTATTGATGTAATATTTAAAAATACTCAGTGTATGTGTGTGTGTGTGTGTGTGTGTGTGTGTGTGTGTGTGTGTGTGTGTGTGTGTGTGTGAAGCTATAGTTAATTTTTAAATATGTATTTGCTATCTCTAAAGGAATTATTCGTGGAATATATATTATATCCACGTCAGTATAGGGTGTAAAAAAAAAAAATGATGTGATGTATCAAGTTGTTTCTGCATGGACCATAAAACTGTGAAGATTATTTTGATTTGATTTCGACAGGAAGCCAGTCAGCTGCTGATAGATCATCTGGATGATGCAGATGTTCTGACCTTGTCCAACATTGCCGACAACATCCTTGACCTTGGCCTTGATGACCCTGACCTTATCACATTCTTTCAGTTCAAGGTCATGCAGAACATTGACAATATTTCCCAGTACATCACAAGGCTCGTGAAGGTGAGAACATGTGCATAAAATTGACTGCTGCTTGTGATTGAAGAATAGTATAGATCTATAGAATCATTTGTTTTGAGTGTAAGCTGGTAAAGCCGGTAAATCAGAGGGGATTTCAATTACCAGATCTATGTGTACAAGTTTCTCTTCTTGTTGCTTTTGTTGCCAGAGTGTCACTGATGTTTTTCACAGGATTTATGTTGTCCTTTATTTTGCAAGACCGCTACTTTTAGACCTGAAAAGTCGTTCGAAATTTTTTTTTTTCTCTAAGTACTAAAAAAACCAACAAAAAATGAAAAGGACAGAGATAATCCAATAAAGAATTAGTTCAACTCATCCCTTCAGTCTCTCCCCAGATTCTCCATCTCATGAGAGAAAAGCACGAGACCTGAAAAGTCGTTTGAAAATTTTGTTTTCTAATTCCAAAAGAAAGAATAAATAAATATGAAAAAAACAAAGATAATCCAATAAAGAATTTGTTTGGAAACTCATCTCTTCACTCTCTTCCCCAGATTCTCCGCCTCCTGAGAGAGAAGCACGAATGCGACAGGAACTTCAACCAGCAGCTGTGCTCCACCCTGCTCAGGATGCTGGGTCGTCACCAAGGTTACGACCCGACCTTGACGGTGGTGATTGCCCAGTTTGTGCTGCCGAACGTGCGGACGGTGATCCCCGCTCTGCTGATGGAGCAGCTGCTGTACGCCATCCCACGCTGCAACCTCTCCTTCATGCTCATGATCCTCACCAGCCTCGACAAGGTCGCCAGCCCAAGGTCAAGGTCGCTGCATAATCAGGTGAGCTGTTTCTGGATTGAGGCTGATTGTTGTTGTTTTTTGTTAAACTATTTTTTTGTTTATGATGTTGCTGGCAGAGTGGGTATTTTTTATATATTTTTTTAAAATACAAGTTATACAAACAGGGTATTTTGTTTTGTTGTATTCTGTTGTTTTTTTGTTGTTGTTTTGCTTTGTTTTTTTTATTAGAGGGAGGGGGAAGGAAGAGGAGAGCAACCAAAAAAAAAAAAAAAGGTTGTAAACTTTTAATCTGCCTATGAAATATTTCATCGCTTTTGTCTGTAATATTGCTACTAAATTTTTTTTTTTTTTAAAGATGCGTGTTACAGATATTACTCAGTGTTTTGCTTCAGACATGGTAAAATATGTTTTTTGTGTTCAGTTTTCCTGTAAAACTGTTTTCATGTGTGGTATGACTGTGATATTGTTATCAGTATTTGATGTTGGCTCTGTATTAAAAAGCATTTTTATTCAGTTTTCTATTGATAATGATACACACACAATAAATTCATTGGATCATAATACAGCTTAAGTAGATAACATACATTCTGCATCATAATGGGGAGAGAGAGAGAGAGAGAGAGAGAGAGAGAGAGAGAGAGAGAGAGAGAGAGAGAGAGAGAGAGAGAGAGAGAGACAGACAGACAGACAGACAGACAGACAGACAGACAGACAGACAGACAGACAGACAGACAGACAGACACAGACAGACAGACAGACAGACAGACAGATAGATCCTTGATGATGACCTGAAGTGATGTGGTGTACATGAGCAGATGTTGGAGCTGAGGTCCTGCATACAGCAGAACATCGGACATCAGATCCACAGCGCCACTCGGGCCGTCCAGCTGGCTGACCTCATCAAGGTCAGTTGCAAGGGGAGTGGGGGAGGGGGAAGGGGGGTGGGGAGCATAGAAGGAAAGGTACGAAGACAGGGTGTGCTTATTGTATTTTTATTTTACACCACTTTATGTCACGGCAGATTTCTCTGCGTGAAATTCGGGCTGCCCTCCCCAGGGAGAATGCGTTGCCACAAGTGCAGCGCCTACCCATTTTTTCGTTTTCCTGTCTGCAGCTGTATTTGTTTCCCTATCAGAGTGGCTTTTTTCTACAGAACATTGGTGTGACAGTGTTGATGTCACAAAACGTACATGTATGTATGTAAACATTGGTGTGACAGGGTTGATGTCACATAACGCACATGTATGTAAACATCGGTGTGACAGTGTTGATGTCACAAAACGTACATGTATGCAAACATTGGTGTGGCAGGGTCTACACATCAAGTCCAGGAACAGGGACCCCGCGCTGTTGGACCAAATAATGGACCACCTCCCCTCCCTCACCCCACCATGGCCCGGACCGACTACCTGCGCACCCTCTTTGTTTTCAAACGCCTGCCGCACCCCTACTACCACCCCCAAGTCTTTGAGGTCAGTGTGACATCCCTTTCCTCCCTCCCCCCCCACTCCCACCCAGTAGATCACAAATTGCTGCTAGAAAGTCCTTTGGATGAGACTATAAACCGAGGCCCTGTGTGTGAATAAAAAGTTAAAGTCTGTCCCGAGCCTAAGGCTCATCAGGCCGGTGCTTATCCCGGTTTCTGTGGCGTTAAGCGACTGAGAGTCATAGACTCCCCCCTGGATAGGACGCCAGTCTATCGCAGGGTTAACCCCCAACACAAGGTTGGTACCCCTTTTACACCTGGGTGGGGTGAGAAAATAGCCGTAAAGTGCCTTTTCCAAGGGCACAACGCCATAGCGGAAAGCTGGGATGGAACCCGCAACCTTTAGATTACGAGTCCAACACCCTAACCACTAGACTACAGCGGCGGCTTGTGTGTGAATGCACTCAGAACATTTTGCACACACATGAAATCCTGTTCCACTTTTTGTAAGAGTAGGCCATTGTGTGCCGGTGGGAAAAGATGACAAGATTGACAAAACTGCATACACACGGGGACTGGATATAAAAATGCAAATGAGTGCTTATTCCATTATCCTTGATGTAAAAGAATAAATAAATTTTTAAAAAAATAAATAAAATGTTGTTATCAAGTCCAGACAAATTCTTTGTTCCAAAACAAGGCTATTTTGGCATATAGAAAATGTACACATAAACCAAGCAAACTGATCGGCAGTCAAGATATGCAACCACTTCAACGGATTTGAATACATTTTTAAGAGTACAATTAGAGCAGAAAAAGAGAAGAGGGGTTAGGGACAATTGACAGCTGGTGGAGGGGAAGGAGAAGGAGAAGAAGAAAGAAGAGGATAGTGGTGGTAGGTAGGCAGAGAGTGGGGTGGGGAGGTTTACAATGATACAAGCATACATGTATTTTGGTGGTGAATATGATGCAAATAAGAAAAGAAAAAAGCCCAAATAAAAATGTTAAAAGTCATCAACAATAAAATGGTCACACAAGATCTGCATGATAACTCTGTTGTGTCAAACCAAAGCCACTCTGTTGTAACTTTAATACAACAGTTAACCATGTTTATCACATGTGCCAGGTTCAAGAGAGCTTTTTCTGTAAAAAAAAACACACACACAAAAACCCCCAGAAAAAAAGTACTAACTCAATAGAGCAAGTTCTACTTGGTACTAAGCAAAGCTTAAAACTTAAAATATTTAGATATTCTAATATTTACATTCATGTAATCAGATAATCCTTGATTTTCTTCTCATTTTCTGATCTTCTATTTTTTTAAAAACAAATGTTCAGACATTAATTATTCATGTTTCAGGACCTGATTGCCTTCACCAAGAACAACTACTCTCAGCTCAAGGTCAACGTTGTCCACGACCTTGTGTCCGTTCTGGCCAATGCAGGATACCGCCCTGAAAATTTTGAGGATTTTTCCTCCTTCACCACACAGGTGAGGTTCATGCAGTGATTGTGAGGGATTTGAGAAAGGATGGGATTGACACGGAGTTGGGATTTTTTTAGTCAGGGTGTTTTGGTTGAGTGAGGAGAGAGTGTGAGAGGTACAATACAAGCAAACATGTGTTTTCTGGGGGGACAGGATAGTCTGGTGGTTTGAGTGTTGCACTCTGATTATGAAGGCCTGATCATGAGATTTTTGTGTACGTGACCTTTTATCCACCTTTAATCCTCTTGCATTCGGTGTCTCTGAACACAAACTGCCCCTAGATTTCATATTCCATCATGAAATCAGGTCAGGCACACATGCTCTCTCGCCTTTTCCTCCTAAGTACATACCAGCAGCTATAATTACTTCCAGACTCTCAGCAAAGTTTCTACCTCTAGCCTGATAGAGCTTTGACATGTGGTAGCAATTAGTGATGGTCACATCGTGATGGAAATCTACTGTGTGTAAATCCCAGCAAATCCCGGTTGGGGACTTAGGGGTGGTAATTATTCAATCCCGGCAAATCCTGGATCGGGACTAAGAGGGCTAAGGTATCCACATTATGACTTCAGGGATGATGTCTAAACTTGACACCTTGTGCGTGTATTTTAACAAATTTTGTCATCCATTCCTACTGGCATGCATAAGACTACTCTTCCGAAAGGCAGAATGGGTTTTAGCACCTGCACAAGATGCCTTGCACGCATTCATACATTATGTGGAACCTGCATTTATGGTCTCATCCTAAGGACTTTCAGAAGAGTAGAGTCAATACTGATGTTAACTCCAGAAGAAGAAAAAACAACAACAACAAAAAACAACAGCAAAAACCCCAACAACTCCAGGAGAAGAATCCACTTGAACAGGAGCCGTGGTAGTGGCTCAAATGTGCACTGCTGGATTACGAGCTTACTGTTATTATGGCTAACTGCTCTGTGTTGTTGTTGCTGTGTTGTGGCAGGTGCTAGAGGAGGTGCTGGAGGGGGGGGACTGTCAGACGCAGGTGGGGCTGACTCACAGCCTCAGTCTGCTGGGCATCTTCCCTGACCTTGCCCTTAGCCACGTCTTCACCTTCCGCTACCTGGAGAAACTGGACAACTGCATTGAGGGTATGGCAGGACTTGTCTCCTTTTTGCGGTCACACCGTACCAGGGGGTGGGAACAGCACAGTGGGAATGTGTCTGTAATGATGCTTAAGTTGGTGGTTTTTTTATGTGAAAATCCCCCTCCCCCCCCCCCCCCCCCCCCCCCCCCCCCCCCCCACCATAGGCCCGATTTTAAGGGGGATTAACTGTGGGCCAGCATCAGTCGGCTGAATGCTTAGCAGCAATGGGGACAGGATAGCTTAGTGGTCAGAACAATGCGCTGGCAATTTGAAGACCCAGGTTCAGGGCATTTTTCTCCCGGAGTTAACATCAGTGCTGACTCCACTCTCCCCAAAAGTCCTTCGGATGAGACTATAAACTGAAGCCCCATGTGCGAACATACGCAGTACATCTTGGCGCACACGTTAAATCCTGTTCCGCATTTCGTAAGAGTAGGCCATCATGTGCCGGTGGGAACAGATGACATTTACAAAACTGCATACACATGGGGACTGGATGTAAAAAAAGCACATGAATGCTTATTCCATTATCCTTGATATAAAAGAATAAATAAATAAATAAATAAGTAGCCAGAGTAACTGTGAATGGTTTTAATCACTGTGTGCATGCTCTCTGAAGTCGGAGTATGGCTGCCATATGGCGAGGTACTTGAAAACAGTCATACATGCAAACTTCTTATTCAGTGTGCAGTTTCGTCTCATAATGATTCCCAGGTGGGGTGAGTGAGTCAGAGTGCACATTTTTGGTGACAGCCCCCAGAGTGTTAAGCTGGGGAACAAACAACAACAACAACAACAACAACAACAACAACAACAACAACAACAACAACAACAACTATGTGCATGCGCCTTCTGCAAAAAACACAGAAGAAATGAGTCATGACACAAAAATTAGCTTTTAGCTCAAGACTGGACGAGCCCTTTTGTTTGAACATGCTGCATGCAGTAATGGAGAAATGAAACATACCAACATAATTATGTACATCAAAAGAGTGTGAGGACAACCTGTCCAAGATAATTGATGCTAGTGTTAATGTCGCATTCTTGAACTTGTTTGGTCTTGGTCATTCTGAGAAGGACTGGAATTTCTCCCTCTTTGTGTGTGTGTGTGTGTGTGTGTGTGTGTGTGTGTGTGTGTCTGTGTGTGGTGTGTGTTGTGTGTCTGTGTGTCTGTGTGTCTGTGTGTGCGTGTGTGTGTGTGTGTGTGTGTGTGTGTGTTGTGTGTGGTGTGTGTGTGTGTGTGTGTGTGTGTGTTTTTTGTGTGTGTTCAAATTCATTTAGTCTTTTCACAAATTGTGATATTGACGGAGGGGGGGGGTGTGGTGGTATGAGTGTCAGAAGATGGTGTGGTTGGCATGTTGGGTAGATTTGTGTGTGTGTGTGTGTGTGTGTTGTGTGTGTTTGTGTGTTTGTTTGTTTGTGCGTTGTTGTGTTGTTGTTGTGGTTTGCGTGCGTTGATGCGTGTGTTGTTGTTTTTTGGGAGGGGTTGGTGTGTTTCAGTTTGTAAATCATACAGCCAAATGGCCATACAAATTTCAAACATAACTGTTCTGCACAGTGCACTAATCCAGCATCACTCAGTCAAGAGTGTTAAATTTAGCGCGCCCTTTCCTTTTACCTCGTCCTAGTGTGGTCAGTGCCTGCTATAAATAGCACCAGCCGGCCCCCACCTAGGCTGTGATGGGATGGATTAATTAGCAGCTGAGAGGAGCTGAAAGTGGAGAAGCTGACAGCTGTGTTGTATTTTATTTTTTATTCTTTTATATCGAGGATATGGAATAGCACTCTTGTGCTTTTAATCGTCGTGGTGTAGCAGTTTTGTAAATGTCATTGTCCACGGCAACGGGCTATTTACGAAAGCGGATGATTTACGTTGTGGCGTGTTCTGGTGCGTTCGATACGGGGCCTCGGTTTTAGTTATTGAAGGGACTTTGGGGAGGAGTGGATGTCACACTGATGTTAACTCAGGAGAAAAATCTTCAACGATTTCAAACCTGGTCGTCAAATTGTCGTGCTCTGTGTGTGCAGAAGAGAAAAGGGAGGAGGTTTGGTGAGGAACTTGATGATGCAGTTGAACCGCAGTGTGATTCTGGAGTGCCCCCATCTGGACGTGCCCTGGTTTCATCAGCATTACTGCCAGAACCTCATCCACACCTCCGCCGCCAAAGGTTTGACTGTTTTTTTTTTTTTTCTATCTGTCCATCTGACTTGGGGGCGGGATAGCTAAGTGGTCAGTGCGCTCGCTTTCCCCCAGTCAAGTTAACTCTTAGTCTCATATAGTGAACTGACACAATCAACTTCCTGGTCATGGAAGAATTTGGCCAAAATGAGCTGAAGTGGGTGGGTATGTTTATAAAAGTAATACCTCTCATACTATAATGAGAACTGCTTGAAATTTAAGAACAGTGTTGGCAAATTATTGTTACATATGTTGCATTATTTTTCTTTTGTTTTTGTATCATGGTCAAAAGTTGTTTGCTTGATTTGTCCGCAATATTATGTAAACATCATTATTAGACACAATTGTGTGAGTAGTGTTTCCATGTATTCTGTATGAAAACACTGCAATACTAAAACACAAACATTCTCCTAAGGTGTCTAGTGTGCATGGACAGAGAGAAAAGGTTTCCTTTGGCCATACTCAGCTTTAAAAGTATGGCATGATGATACTGCACTTTTGAGTGGTTCAGGACACCAGTGTCGAGTGTGGTTGCCAGTTGGATGGGTGACCATTTGCACGCCTTGGCTTCAGTACAGTCCCCCCAGTTCACCCAGCTATCAATGGGTACCTGCCCGTTTTAGGGTCAGGGAAAGTAAAGCAGTGAGGGAGAGGAGATGGGTGCCGCCCTCAACATGCTGGCCCCTAGAGAAACTGAGGTCTCTGATGCCTTGCTCCCCTCAAGTGTATAGGTTATGGGACACCTTTACCTTTTTTTCCTTTACCTATCTACTTAGTGTCTGTCTGATTGTCTGTCAGTCTCTTTGTCTGTCAGTTTGTTTGTCTGGCTGGCTGGCTGGCTAATTTCTGCTTTGTTCCTTGGCTAGAAATTTCAACTTTGCCATTGGTGAGATTTTGGGGAGGCATATATTTTTTTGTATATATATATCTACAACCGTTTTTCCTTCATTAGCCCTCTCTCTCTTGCTGCTGACATGTTTTGTTATGGTTTGTGCTTGAAAGTACAAAGTGAGTTGTACATCGATGTATGCTGTGCACCAATACATCATAAGTGGAAGATCAATTGTGATGTACTCTGTACATCAATACCGCAATGTACCTCACTCTCTCCATCCCCCCTTTCTCCCCCCACCCCCACCTCTCCCCCATGCCTATCCTATTTGTTCCTCTCCTCTCTGGAAAATTCGGATGAGACTATAAACCGAGGCCCCGTGTGCGAACGTATGCACAGAGCATCTTGCGCACACATTAAAACCCCGTTCCACCTTTCGGAAGAGCAGGCCATTGTGTGCTGGTAGGAGCGGATGACAAAATTATAAGAACCAGCATGCACATAGGTGTTGTGTTTAGACACCATCACTGAGGGAAAAAAAAAAAGGGTAGGCGCTGCACTTGTGGCGATGCGCTCTCCCCGGGGAGAGCAGCCTGAATTTCACACAAGAAATCTGCTGTGACATAAAGTGGTATAGAATAAAAAATTAAAATAAATAAAATAAAGGAGAAAAATAGATGATGTCACATTGTATAGCAATGTAGAGGTTGCTGGTTTGTGGTGTAACTGACAGATTTCCGGAAGAACGTGGTGATGGTGGAGGAGGTGGAGATGGCCCTACAACAAGTGATGTCGGGACACGACTGTGTGGCTCGCCGAGTCTACAGCCCCTACTTCCACCCTATTGGTGTGTTTGTTTGGTTGTTTGGACTGTGGTTGTTGGTATGTTTGTGTAATTGTTTGTACTTTATTGGTTAGTTTGTTAATCGTTTGTACTTGTTTGTAAGTTTGTTTCAATGTTTGGTAAGTTTAATTTTTTGTTGGTAAGTTTGTTTACTTTTTTGTACTCTGTTGGTAAGTTTGCTTAATTGTTTGTACTCTATTGGTATGTTTGTTTAATTGTTTGTACTCTATTGGTAATGTTTGTTAATTGTTTGTGCTCTTTGGTAACTTTTTTTTTTTTAGTTGTTTGTACTTACTGATAATGTTTGTTTGATTGTTTGAACTCTGTTGGTAAGTTTGTTTAATTGTGTGTACTCTGTTGGTAAGTTTGTTTAATTGTTTGTTCATTGGTTACTTTGTTTAATTGTTTGTACTCTGTTGGTAAATTTGTTTTAATTTTTTGTACTCTGTAGGTTGTTTAATTTTTGTTCTATTGGTAAGTTTGTTTGATTGTATTCTATTGGTAAGTTTGTTTAATTGTTTTACTCATTCATAATTTGTTTAATTGTTTGTACTCTTTTCGGTAAGTTTGTTTGATTCTTTGACTCTGTTGGTTAGTTTAATTGTGTGTACTCTTTGGTAAGTTTGTTTGTATCTATTGGTAAGTTTAATTGTTTGTACTCTATTGTAAGTTTGTCTTATTGTTTGTACTCTGTTGGTAGTTACTTACACCTTTGGTAATGAAAAAAAACCTAAGCTTGTTTACAATTTTTGTACTTTATCGTACGCTTGGTTATCTGGTTTAACCCTCTTAGTCCTGATCATGGATTTGCCAGATTGAATAATTACCCCCCCCCTGAATCCCATACTGGGATTTACACACAGTAGATTTCCATCATGCTGTGACCATCACTAATTGCTACCACATGTCAAAGCTCTATCAGGCTAGAAGGAGAAACCCTGTAGAGTGTCTGGAAGTAATTATAGCTGCTGGTATGTACTTAGAAGGAGGAAAAGGCAAGCGAGCATGTGAGTCTAACCTGATTTCTCGATGGAATGCGAAATCTAGGGGCAGTTTGTGTTCAGAGACACCGAATGCAAGAGGGTTAAAACAGGTGTTCATTCACAAAGAATCATATGTTACATACAAAATGATGTTAAGAGCAACGACAAGCCATTAGCTTTGAAAGCATATAAGCTGTTAACTGTTATTTCAATGACTTTCAGGTGACTATTTCCTCAGTGATGTTGTTGTCATATTTTTGCAGATTTTGAAGTGGTGTTGGATGCCTCGGGTCAGCCCTTGTCGACGGCTGCCGTGCAGTTAATTCGGCCTGAAGAACTTGGCTACCAGAGGTGGGCTCTTGCTTTGACAAACCCCTCCTCTCCCTCTTTTCTCCATTTCCCTTTTCTCTGTCTTGTTTGTCTGTTTGGTTGTGTGTGTTTATGGCTGTCTGCTTGTGTCCTGTTTGTGACCAGCAGCTGAGTGGAGACAGAACGTTTCCTATGTGTTTTTGAGTTATCTATAGTTCTCTCATTTCCCACACCTTTGTAATGGACTGAGTGAGTGAGTGATAGCTTTAAGTTCGGAAACTTGCAGTGACTTTAACTCACTCGGGATGGCCAGTTCTCTCCCTTGCTTTTCCCCACAGGCCCATTTTTTATGGTTAGAAAAAAAATCATAAAAAATACAAAACACATAGTAAGAAAATGAAATTTTCTGAACTTATGAATAACAGAGTGTATGCTGGTTATGTTTGTGTTACCCATACCACAGGCCATAGCTGGCTTGCTTCTCTAAAATAGTTATTGGTCCCTACCCCCCCAAAAAAAAAAAAAAATTTTTTTGTTGGTACCCTCCTCTTCTGTCCATTTGTTTGGGTTTTTTTCTGACTTTTCTGTTTTGTGTAGTTTTTCTTTTTTTTTTATTTTATTATTTGTTGGGGCTTTTTTGGAGTTGGGTTTGTTCTGGGTTTTTTTTGGGGGGAGTGGGGTGAAGGTAAGGATACTTAATTTTATTGTGAGAGGAAGCAAAAGACATAAACACCATGATGTGAAGAAGAAAGAAAAAAAAAGAGATGGAAAGAGTTTCAGGACATGATCATTTTCTCAGAGTTGATACAGTTGGTGTGTATGGAGAAGCAAGGAAAGGAAACGACAAACAACAGAGAGGAGAGAGAGAAAGAGAATAATGCATGCTCAATCAGTCATGTCCATTACAATAGGGGTAGAAAAACAATGATTCCCTATTCAGTAATCCTGAGGCTACATGTGTGATTCTATCACATTGATGGTTGATGACAGGAAAAACTGAAAATCTGATCTCAAAAAAAAAGAAAAAAAGTTGGTGTGTGTGGATGGGGTTTCAGACAGGAATGGAACCTGTGACCTTGGGTCTTATAGTTTGGTGCTTTTCCACTTGACCCCTGATGTCCCACTTTTCGAAAGAGTAGGCCATTGTGTGCTGGTGGGAACAGATGACAAGACTTGCAAAACGGCATACACATGGGGACTGTATGTAAAGAACCCCAAAACACATGTGGTGCTTATTACGTTATCCGGATATCTATCTATCCATAGTCTGGTGACTGTGGGGGCACCCTTGAAGACTTGACATCCGGTTCCTCCATGCCTTTCTCTGTTCTGCCTTTCTCAAAATTTTGTTGAGTTCTAGGCTGTCCATTCGCTGATGTTGTCCTCCATCTCTTCCTTGGCCTGCCTCTTTTTCTTCCTCCCTGGACAGTGCCTTGCAGTATTGTTTTTGCAAGTCCTTCCGATCTTGTGACACGCCCTATCATCTAAATGATAAAAAAATATAAGATAATAAATAAAATGATTAATAAATAAATAAATAAAAATGAAATGGGTGTTTCAGGGTGGCCTTGATGCTGCTAGGCAACCAGCAGCTGTGCACCAATGGTCTGCATCGACGAGGGCAGTATCTGCGAGATCGCCGCCACCTGGAGATTCTGGGGTACCGAGTGGAGGAGGTAATGGGGCTTGTGACAATAATATAAGCTTTGAAAAAGATTGCTGAGATGAATAAATGAATTCCTGAAAGCACATTTATATATCATATATAGCCGCCGCTGTAGTCTAGTGGTTTGGGTCGTTGGACTTGTAATCTAAAGGTTGCGGGTTCGATCCCAGCTTTCGGCTATGGTGTTGTGCCCTTGGAAAAGGCACTTAACAGCTATTTTCTCACCCCACCCAGGTGTAAAAGGGGTACCAACCTTGTGTTGGGGGTTAACCCTGCAATAGACTGGCGTCCTATCCAGGGGGGAGTCTATGACTCAGTCACTTAATGCCACAGAAACCGGGATAAGCACCGGCCTGATGAGCCTTAGGCTCGGGACAGACTTTAACTAATATATCATATATAAATGTTTTTCCTGCATTGACAAAGATAGCTGAGATGAATAAATGAATTCCTGAATTAAAAAAAAAAAAAGAGAAGAAAAAACACATGAGAAGTAGAAAACACATTTATATATCATATATAAATGTTTTTCCTGCTTTGAAAAAGATTGCTGAGATGAATAAATGTACTCCTGAAATTTAAAAAAAAAGAAAAAAAAAAGAAGGAAGGTGGCAGGATGGTTAAGACATTTGGCTGTCAACAGGTAAACTGTGAGGTTCTGGGTTCAATTCGCAGCCTTGCTCTTTCTTCAGAGTTTGATAAAAAAAAAAAAAAATCAAACTGAATGTCAAAGTCCTTTGGATGAGACTATAAACAGAGGCCCCATGTGCAAATGCACCAGAACGCCTTGTGCACATGTAAAAAACTCGTTCTGGTTTTCGGAAGAGTAGGCCTTTGTGTGCCAGTAGTAATGGATGACCAAAACAAAACCCCTGAATGCACACAGGTGTAATATTTAGACACCATTCATGTAGTCAGAATATGGCTTACCTAAATGGTGTGTGTGTGTGTGAGGGGGGGGGGGGGGGGGAGAATGATCTCATATGCAAAAATCTGACCATTGTTGAATCTTGGAGCTCTAGCCAAGGAACAAAAAAAAACTAAACGAAAAAAAAACATTCATCTATCCATTTGTTCATTCCTTCAAATATGTACAGTCATATGCCTGTAGATTTTACACCCTATATTTAAGTATGCTTGCACACACCTGTATGTATGTATGTATGCCTGTGCACATGCTTCAGATTTCCCAGCAAGACTGGCATTCTATGGCGCTGTGTGAGTGGGACGCCAGAGTGGACTTCGTCCACAGCAAGATTTTCCCCGATGGCCACAACAAACAGCTCAGGGGAGACTGACTCAGAGACCACATCACAACACTCTTCTTGATGCCCCTGCCCCCCAAAATGGCTACGCACTAGAGAATTCGTTTTAGCGTAAATACTTTTTGAATGTTTTATTTCAAAGTGACTCTACAAGTAGTAATATAGAAAAATATTTTAGCGTTGGTTTGTGGTCATTCATGTATGCCTCACCTTAACTCACTCGGGACGGCCAGTTCTCTCCCTTGCTTTTCCACACGGACGGCCCATTTCTAATGGTTAGTAAAAAAAAAATCATAAAAAATACAAAACACATAGTAAGAAAACGAAATTTCCTGAACTTATGAATAACATGCTGGGTTAGTATGTATCGAAAGATTAAAGCTCTCACTTTAATATTTGAGCTTTGACTAGCATGAAGAAAATACTATGAATTTTGTACTCTTGTGGATACTCCATGTCCGCTACTCTCTGCAACCATGAACAGAGAGTTCGGAACACAACAGAATCACCCGACAACGCTCTGCATTTGGCCTTGGATAGGCTCACAAAGCTATGTTTAGCTGCACTAGTCATAGTATCATGTGGCCGCCGCATGAAAAATCTGCAAACAGCAAATCCGCTATAGTGGACAGCTGTCCTCTGAGAGTTACCAGTGAGGTTCTGAGTTCAGTTCCCAACCTGGCCCTTTCTCCCCAGTTTGATGAGAAAATTGAACTGAGTGGATGAGACTATAAAGCGAGGCCCTGCATGCAAATGTACGCAGAACATCTTGTGCGCATTTGTTACATGTTTTGAAAGAGTAGGCTTTTTTGTGCCAGTAGAAATGAATGACAATTTTTTTTTTGTTATATGCATGCACACACGTGTCTTGTTCAGACAACATCCCGGAAGCTGTAATGTGGTTACCTAAATGGTTGTAGGAAAAAAACGGTCACACACACACACACACACACACACACACACACACACACACAAATCGCACCATGGTGAATCTACAGTTCTAGCCGAGGAGCAAAAAAAAAAGGAAAAAAGTCTGAAATATATGATGGTGCCATAAGTGTTGTGAGTCAGCGCTGGGTAGAGCCAGTTATGAGAAAACTTGGTATTGCATCTGTTGTGTGTGGGGTGACTTGAATAGTCAGCAGAAGATAACAATACTTCCAGATTTCTCTCAGGGATGTGTCAGATATATATATATATATATATATATATATATATATATATATATATATATATATATATATATATATATATATATATAGTTATTTATATATTACAGTGTGTGTGTGTGTGTTGTGTGTGTGTGTTTATGTATGTGTGTGTGTGTGTGTGTGTGTGAGTGTGTGTGTGTGTGTGTGCATGCGTTGCATGCTTTTTGCCTTCAACAATTATCCCCACCCTTAATTCACCTGATGCAACGGGGATTCAAACCCATGATTTCATGGACCTATGGGATTGAAGTCGAACGGGTCTTTACAATTAGGCTATAGCGGCCATCGACCGATAATTGAACCTGTGACTCAAGGATCAAGCACCAAATGTCAGACCAGCTGATCCTATGGGGACGGGGTAGCCTAGTGGTCAGAACATTGGGCTGGCAATTTGACGACCCGGGTTCGATTCCTGTTCCAGGGGATTTTTCTCCTGGAGTTAACATCAGTGCTGACTCCACTCTCCCCCAAAGTCCTTCGGATGAGACTATAAACTGAGGCCCCATGTGTGAACACATGCAGAACATCTTGCGCACACATTAAATCCTGTTCCGCTTTTCGTAAGAGTAGGCCATCATGTGCCGGTGGGAACAGATGACATTTACAAAACTGCATACACACGGGGACTTGATGTAAAAAAGCACAAGAGGGCTTATCCCATTATCCTCGATACAAAAGAAAAGAATAGAATAGAATCCTACTGAGGTTCTTTGCCAGGTTCAACATCCACACAAAGGCTGGGATGGAGTCAGCAGCACATCCTTCAAGGGTGTACGCTATTCAGCGACCTGAGGAAGAAAGTGTGGCCGACGGAGGTAACCCTACAGACCAAGTTGTACGGCCCGCGAGAGGAGCTGGAAAGGACTTGCCATTATTTTTCCCAGACACATCTGACAGTGTAGAGCGAACGAGAGAAGAAGAAGAAGAAGAAGAAGAAGAAGAAGAAGAAAGAAGAGTCAGCAGGTGGGAAATGGATGGAAAGATGCTGTGAGAAGCTGTAGCTTCAGCAAGAGGAAAATGGTGTACAGTGGCAGACTTTGATCATCCACTTGTTGCCTCGTCTGGTTCCTGTTCTTGTGCAAGTTGAACACTTGACTTGTGTGATGAGTTTTTCTGGTCGTTTAGACATTCCTGGTTTTTGTGGGACAGCCACAATTTTATCTTATTTTTGAGTGTGTGTGTGTGTGTGTGTGTGTTGTGTGTGTGTAGTGTGTGTGTGTGTGTGTGTGTGTGTGTCGTGTGTGTGTGGTCCAGTGTGTGTGTGTGTGTGTGTGTGTGTGTGTGTGACGTGTGTGTGTGTGTGTGTGTGTGTGTGTGTCACAGTTTTATGTGTGTGTGTCACGTGTGTGTGTGTGTGTGTGTGTGTGTGTGTGTGTGTGTGTGTGTGTGTGTGGATGTTGTGGTGTGTGTGTGTGCGTGCGTGCGTGTTGTGTGTGGAGAGAGGAGAGAAAGAGAGAGAGAGGTGTGTGTGTGTGTGTGTGTGTGTGTGTGTGTGTGGTGTGTGTGCTTATTATGGTATGTCAAGCATGAAATCTGAATGCAACAATATTAATTATGTAATGGCTATGGAATTGAATGATAGGGAGTTCCTCATGTCAATTGTGTAGATTTGGAGAACAATATGTGAGGCTAGTGGTAGTGAATGTAGCCAGAATGAGTGTAAAAAATGTTTTTAAGGGAATGAAGTCTGTATGTATCCATGAGATTCCACCAGTTAGCTATGATTTTATGTTTGACTGTTCTTTGGTAACCCAAGCCTCAGGATTTATCAAGACCTTTCTTTAACGCTCATACGTATGGCCCCCCCCCCCCCCCCCCCCCCCCCCCCCCCAACACACACGTTGACGCATACACACACACTTTTGGGTTTTGTTTTTTTTTCTTTCCTGTAAGATTCTGTTAGATTGTGTTTGCTGTGTTACAGTTTTATGCATTACATTGGTTGTGTAATGCCAGACTGTTAATCTCTCTTTCCTTCAGTCCTTTATTTCCATCTAATATCACTTACGAGAAAACTGGAATTAAAAACTCCATCAGACCATATGAAGTGCTCCTGACTTCAGTGAAAAAAACGCAAACTAAAGTGGTACGGGCATGTCAAATGAACATCTGGACTGGCCATGACTGTCCTACAGGGACAGTACAAGGAGGGAGATGAAGAGGCAGACAGAGAAAACGATGGGAAGACAACATCAGAGAGTGGACAGGCCTTGAGAGGAATGATTTGGTATGAAAAGCAGAGGACCACAGGGAGTGGAGGAAGCTGATTGCAAAAATCTTCAGTGGAGGAAGCTGGTTGTAAAATCTTCAGTGGAGGAAGCTGGTTGTAAAATCTTCAGTGGAGGAAGCTGGTTGCAAAGTATTTAGTGGTGCCCCCCTGGTGTGCAAGACTATGGGATAGGTGATGGTGAAGGTGAATATCATTACAGTGAGCAGATGTTAAATACAAAAACAAACAAGCACACACTTGCACATGCATGCATGCGCATACATGCATGCACACGCATGCATGCACACATGCATGCACGCACACACACCTTCACTCATAATTCTCTCAGGAAAAAGACCATCAGTTATAGTTGTCTTTGTCGTAGTTGACCTGGAAACTGTTTTTGTCGTCATAATGATTTGTTACAATCTGTCATTATCTATGCGATCATGATAAATTGTTTTTGATGCTGGCATTTTACACACTGTATGTTGTATATGCTGTGATATACGTATGTATAAAAAAAAATGACAACAAGAAACAACATAGTGTCATTAAAAACATATAAATGCAAAAAAAACCTCCACCATTTTCGAATTGAGGTTTCCTTTCTGTTTGTCTGCATGGTGTGTGTCAGCGTGTATGTTTGTGTTTACATCTACTATTGTGAATACAATACTGTATTGTGTTGAATTGTATTGGATTCTATTGTATTGTCACTTACAGCCTTTACAGTCTTATATTTTACAAGATTTCTGTGCGTGAAAGTCTGGCTGCTCTCACTGAATAGAACACATCACCTTGAGTGTAGTGCTTTCTCTTCTTCCTTTTTTTTGATTTTTCTGTTTGAGAGGCTTTTTCTACACAATTGTGCCAAGGTAACTTTCTTGCTGCTGTAGATTCTTTTACATGCAATGATGCTGTGTGTGTCTTATTTATTTATTTTATTCTTTGATATCAATGATAATGGGATAAGCACTCTTGTGCTTTTTTACATCCAGTCCCCATGTGTATGCAGTTTTGTAAATGTCATCTGTTCCCACCAGCACATGATGGCCTACTCTTACAAAAACCGGTACAGGATGTAACGTGTGCTCAAGATGTTCTGCGTGCGTTCGCACACAGGGCCTGGGTTTATAGTCTCATCCAAAGGACTTTGGGGGAGAGTGGAGTCAGCACTGATGTTAACTCCAGGAGAAAAATCTCCTCGACTGGAATCACACACACACACACACACACACACACACACACACACACACACAAATATATATATATATATATATAATATATATATATATATATATAATATATATATATATATATATATATATATATATATATATATAATATATTATAAATATATATATATATATATATCCGCCGCTTGGCCTAGTGGTTAGGGCGTTGTACTCGTAACTAAAGTTGCGGTTCGATCCCAGCTATCCGCTATGGCGTTGTGCCCTTGGAAAAGGCACTTTACGGCTATTTTCTCACCCCACCCAGGTGTAAAAGGGGTACCAACCTTGTGTTGGGGGTTAACCCTGCGATAGACTGGCGTCCTATCCAGGGGGGAGTCTATGACTCTCAGTCGCTTAACGCCACAGAAACCGGGATAAGCACCGGCCTGATGAGCCTTATGGCTCGGGACAGACTTTTAACTTTTAATATATATATATATATATATATATATATATAATACTTATAAAATGAATTATAAAATGAATTTTTATACTGGAAAAGAGAAGAAAGAAAGAACTTGGTGGAGGAAAAAAAAAAAAAAATTGCCAACAGCACCGATCCAATCACCGGTCCAGGCGGTCACCCATCCAAGTACACGGGCCCGACGCTGCTTACTTCGTGATCGGACGAGAACCGGTGCTTTCAGCGTGTATGGCCGTTGGCAATACGCAGAGGAAAATAAAGTATATAAAGTGAAATGAAGATGATCTGCAACTTGCTATCGCCTTGTAAGACTGACGACTGCCATTTTAATGAAGCAGGACACTTGTATATTACTTTCAATGACCTATAGTGTTGCAACTTGTACATGTAGGCCTACTGTACATATGCTCCTATTATGATATGACACAGCACACTGAGACTGCCGCCACACTATCTACCATACCTACAGGCTTCACCTCTATTTGCTCACTTCAAAATGGCATTTTCACATTTATTCATATTGCCAAGCTGTCTGCAATCAACACCTACAAAACCAGCCCCAAACATTCTCAGTATGACAAGCTGCATCTTCCGTTCCATCACCTCCGTCAAGTCAACTGCGCATCTTTCATGGGGGCCGATCTGTTCTCGTCTCTTGTTGCTTCAACAGAACTGTTCTGTTTATGGGTGGCCTCTTGTTGCTTCAACAGAACTGTTCTGTCTATGGTGTGGCCTCTTGTTGTTTCAACAGAACTGTTCTATTTATGGGGTGGGTGAGGCTGTTCTCTGTTCTTTGTTGCTTCAGCAGAACAGTTCTGTTTATGGGGTGGCCTCTTGTTGCTTCAACAGAGTCATACTATTTATGGGGTGGCCTCTTGTTGCTTCAACAGAACTGTTCTGTTTATGGGGTGGGCTCTTGTTGTTTCAACAGAACTGTTCTATTTATGGGGTGGGTGAGGCTGTTCTCTTTTCTGGTTGTTGCTTCAGCAGAATCATACTATCTATGGGGTGGCCTCTTGTTGCTTCAACAGAACTGTTCTATTTATGGGGTGGCCTCTTGTTGCTTCAACAGAACTGTTCTATTTATGGGGTGGCCTCTTGTTGCTTCAACAGATCTGTTCTATTTATGGGGTGGCCTCTTGTTGCTTCAACAGAACTGTTCTATTTATGGGTTGGCCTCTTGTTGCTTCAACAGAGTCAACTTTTAATGGGGTGGCCTCTTGTTGCTTCAACAGAGAACAAGTCTCTAGGGTTGTAGGGTGGCCGGGGTGCTGAAGTGGGAGACTCTGACCTGCTCACAGTCCCTAAATCGGAGTATTCCCCCTGGGACTTTAATATCACACAACTTCAAGAACATTGCAAAGCTATTCCTACTCACAGTCCCTAAATCGGAAATCTCCGCTGTAACCTTAATTTAATCACAGCCACAACAAAATGTGGCAATGTCATATATTCTCTCCATGATGTCTGATGTGACAATATTTTTCAAGTTGGGCTGCAGTCTGGTGCAACTGGAAGAAAGACTGGAAAACAACAGTTCTGTTCTTCTGCTTGAGCTGTGTGTGTGTGTGTTGTTGGTAGATGAAATAAAGTGTGTTACCATAACACCTCTACATAACCTCATATCATTCTTTTGTGTTGTGGGTTTAACACCTGATGAGTGTGTGTGCCCATAGCATGCTTGCACTGCACTTGTGTGTGTTATTCTTTTCTGTTATGCTTTTGTTTGGGGATGATGGAATAAACAATCATGTGTTTTTTTTGTTTTTTTTTTTACACCCAGTCCCTGTGGTATACAGTTTTGTCAATTTCATCATCCAGCAGACAAACTTACACACTCACAAGGCCCTTCTCTTCCAAATGGGGAATGGTTTTAACCTGTGAGCAAAATGTCTGCTGGTCTCGTCTGTCTTCTGTCTGTCTGTCTGCTGTCTGTCTGTCTGTCTCTGTCTTTCCCTCTCTCTCTCTTCCTCTTCTTCTTCTCTCTCGTCTCTCTCTCCTCTCTTTCCTGCTGCAGTCTGTCTGTCTCTCTCTCTCTTTGTCTGTTGTCTGTCTGTCTGTCTGTCTCTCTCTGTCTGTCTGTCTTCTGTCTCTGTCTCTGTCTCTGTCTCTTCTGTCTCTTCTGTCTGTCTCGTCTGCTGTCTTCTGTCTTCTCTCTCTCTCTCTCTCTCCTCTCTCTCTTCTCTTCTCTCTCTTCTCCTCTCTCTCTCTTCTCTCCTCTTCTCCTCTCCTCTCTGTTCAAATAACAATATCCATAGAACAAAAATTAAAAGTTGGTGCCATCTGTAAAACTACCACCTCACGAGAGAGTAATTTTGTAGAAAATGAGGTTTTAACTTATTATCTGACAGTTAGTGTTGGCGATGTGTGTAATTTTTTTTTTTTAAAACGGATTGAAGAGAGGGGGGAGATGAGAGAGGGGGGGGGGGGGGGGAGGAGAGAGGAGATGAGAGAA
>CM060325.1:10664433-10671933 GCA_030674155.1 Stramonita haemastoma | reverse complement strand
ATAAGGGGGACGGGATAGCTCAGTGGTCAAAGGGCTTGCTTTCCCCAAGCTAAGGTTAAGCAGCATTGAGCGTGGTTACTTATAGATGGGTGACCATTTACAAGCCTTGGCTTTAGTATAGTCCCCTAGTTCACCCAGCTGTAAATGGCTTCCTGCCTCCTTTAGGGTGAGGGAAGGTAAACCAGCGAGGGAGAGGAGATGGGCGCCGCCCTCAACATGCTGGCCCCTGTAGAAGCTGAGATCTCTGATGCCTCGCTCCCCTACGACCACATAGCTTATGAGACACCTTTACATTTACCCTGTTTTGGTTGTTTTTTAATTTTTTTTTTATTACCTTTTTATTGATCTTGATGGGGGAAGAGAACTCAAGAACTCATGAATTTAATTGTATAGGTCATTCAACCCTTACAAATCCATAGGTAGTCATGTATGACTGAGTGTTTTGAATACAACATTCTCCTAGTACAAAAGTACAATTTGAAAGCAACATCAATTACTCAAAGGAAACAACAAAAGGTTTTATACTGACTTTAGCCTCGTTTGTTGGCATGATAAATACATCTGCCAAGATCATGGACACAAAAACCGTCTTGCATTAATCTTTGGAATGAAGTTAGCGATGGATACATAGCCTACAATATTTTCCTGGGATAAATTTTACTCATAAGTCACTTAGAACATTACAATAAAAGATAAAATGCAGTTCTGTGTCTATAGCATTGTGACAAAATGAACACTGAAGATCTTGCTCAAATGCGGCAGTGTAGCGTTTTCTGTGCTCTGTAGATCTGATATTCCTAAACTAAATCTGATCAAAATGTCAAGGATATGCTTATTAGGCACCAAGGTAAAGTAAGTTTCCATAGATACAGCTGGTTTAAATGTAGGATACACACTGAATCTAGTGCTATTGTTAAAACATGTTCATTCCACTTTTGATAGAAACAATCAACTAGTTTTTGCTTAAACTGATTTTGAAAAGCTTTATGGTTGGTGACATATTGATTTTCCAATACAAAGCCAAAACCAGTCTCATATAACATTTTACAAATATTTGATACCCAACACATTTTACCATCATTATGGATGGACAAAAGCATGTTGTAGGCTTTACGTGGGAGTCTGGATTCTTCTAACTCCGTTAACTGTAGCTAATGTCTGATTGTAGATACATAGCTAGAAATATATAATGGGCAGCGACCAGTTTCACTGTAAACGATGTCATTTGGGGTTTGGTGGCTTACAATTTAACAGCTTTTTTCAGAGCAACTGTGTGGACATTCTCCACTGCCTTCTGTTGAGACATGCCCCATATTTCTGCTCTATACAATAGAATTGGTTTAATTTTGAGCCAAAAAGCTTGACAAAAATGTCAGCTGAAAAATCCCCCATTTTCCATAGAATTCTGAATATGTTAATTACCCTTTTCTAGCTTTACATGAGAGTTCACAGGACTGCTTTGCTGTATGCTATCCTAGTAGAAAGGAACAATCCCAAGTACTTATATGAATTTATGATAGATATTTCTTTTCCTTTGTAGGACCAAAACCTCTTTCTTAGCCACATACATACCATTTCTGAATGACAATGTTTGATTTATCCAGATTTACATGCAAATCTAGCTTTTCTGATTGTCTTGCTAGAACGTGTAGCTGGTTTTGTAAGCCTGCAACATTGTCAGATATCAGAACAATGTCATCAGCAAATAATAAAATGAAATTTTCTAGTGTATCAGGATAAAGCTGAATGCCATGGCTGCCATTTTTAATTTTTAAATTTTTAATAACATCCCGGGCTAACTCATTGATGAAAATGAGAATAAAAGAGGGCTAGTTATTTCGCCTTGTTTCAAACCCTGAAACACATATGGATTCTGATATCTTGGTCCCAAAGGGAATGTGGGCTTTAATTAACAGTTGCATACATACTCTGTAATGTTCTCAATGTTTTACCATTAACACCATTTTTCTGCAGGGTTGGCCAGAGTTTGCTAAGGGAAATGAGGTCAAAAGCCTTCCTAAAGTCGATGAAAGCAACATATATTTTTCTCTTTCTTATGAGCTGTCTGTGAATAATAGCATGTAATATAAAAATATGATGTACTGTGGAGTGATCTTTCCGAAAAACTGCTTGTATTTCACCAAGAATATTTCTGTTTTCTACGAAAGTTGATAAACGTTTATTGATTATATAGCTTAAGAGTTTACTATAGATCTTCAATAATGAGATGCCTTTATAACTTTCTGGATTATGAATGCTTCCTTTCTTTTGTGTGGAGTGGATGATAGCTTCTGTCCAAGATTCTGGATAGAGTCCAGAGCAAAAAATCTTATTGAACAGATGGACTAGAAAGGATATTCTTCTTCTATGATTTAACACTGACTTAAAGATTTCAGGGATAATCCATCAAGGCCAGCAGCTTTGTTATGTTTCAGTTGTTTAATAGCTTTAAGTATTTCTTCCTCTGTGATTCTGAGTTTAATTCTATAACACCCTCTGGAATGTCCACAGAGTTAGATAAACTTGCACTGCTGCCAGTGACTTCTTCCTGTTCTTCTTGTTCACCTCTCCCACCACCAAAAAGCCCTTAAAGTGTTCAACCCATTGTTCCTTAGTTATATTGCCTGTCTCTGATGTTTTTCTAGAAAATGTCTTTATGTATCCCCAAAACTTTACGAATCATTTATACTGTTTACAAGTTCCTCTGTGCTTTTCCTTTTGTATTCCTTTTCTTTGGAGACTAAAAGCTTCTTGTAATTTCTATGTGCATTACAGTGCTTTATTTTATCCAGTGGAGACTGAGTTCGTAAACAAGTGCAAAGAGCAGACCGAGTGAACCTTCGCACACCACACACTCCCCAACAAACAAACAAACCACACAGTCTTTTTCTTTCTGTGTCCCCAGATATTTCAGGGTTCATACAGATCTTTGGGAAGAAAATCCAAGGACTTTTCAAGGACTTTCAAGGACCTCACTCTCAATTTTCAAGGACCTCCATCGACAAATAGTGCTTGCATTTTAACAATGTCTACACACTTCACAGCTGAAAAGAAAATATCTATAGCCATTTGGTCCAAATTTTCTTCATAACAAGAGTCAATATTTCTACTGCAGTTAACTGGCCTAAATCAAAAACAATCGTTGGCCTAAAGTGTGCACTTAGGTTAAAACAATTTCAATTTAAGTGATCACCCCATCTGTTCATTCATAATTTCTCTGCATAATGGTTCTCAAAGTCTAAATATGTGTAAAGCTCCCTGTGAGTTACTTTACCAGGAGACTAATAGTTTACAATAGTAAACATTCATCCTCCTGGATAACAGATTGGAAGGAAGGTGGGGAGGGGCTGGAGAGGGGGGAATAGCTGATGGTATTGCTGTGGACAGATTTTCACATCACAACACATTGACATGGGTAAAAGTGAAAAAATCTCTCAATCCTGAAACCCAAATTTTTTTTGTCCACTGGACATTCCAAATCCTGAAGAAAAAAAAATTCAATCCTGAAGCAATTTAAGTATAATTCCACCCTCATATAATTGTATGCACACCCCCGTGTGTGTCTCTGATGCCCCATCAAGTTTCAGTGTTGCAGGGATAGGAATTGACAGACTCCAAAAATTGTGAAAGGTGGGAAGGGTCCAGGGGGCATTGCCCCCTGGCGGGGTGAAGGAGCAGAGCCCCTTGTGGGGGTCAGGGGGCGTTGCCCCCTGAAGCTGAAGATTTTTCAACAATTCTAGCCTGTTTAATGGCCTCTCCTTGAACTAATTTCAGTTCTTTATACTAAGCAATTTCTGCCCTGAAATAAGCTCTCCAAGTATGACTTTTTCTGTCATTTCTTCAATCTAAAGGAGGTTCTATTCCCAAGTAATCACATAGCAAAAATGAGTATATTTCTAGACAAATGTGCACTAATGCAGATAGAGGAAGAAAGAGAAAGAAAGGACAGACACACATAGACAGAGAAACAGAGAGATAAAGAGATAGGGGGGGGGGGGGGAAGAGGTGTGTGTGTGTGTCTGTCTGTGTATGTAAGAGACAGGGAGAGGTGGAGAAAATGAGAGAGAGAGACAGAGATAGAGAGAGACAGAGAAGTTGGTGTGTGTGTGTGTGTGTGTGTGTGTGTGTGTGTGTGTGTGTGTGTGTGTGTTGTGTGTGGGTGTGGTGCCCCGTGGCCTGTGTAAGTCAGTCATTTACTTCCAGTGTTGTGTGTGTGTGTGTGTGTGTCAAGAGAGAGACAGAGAGAGAGAGAGAGACTATACAGAGAGAAGGGGGGGGGGGGGGGGGGGGGAACTCTCCATGAAAAAGGGGAGGCCGGTGGCCTGCTGACTGTTGTATTTAATTTAATATAACCATTGCTCTCTGACCCCACATGGAACAGCCAGTAAAAGCCCCCTCTCCCTTTCTGCCTTATATTAGAGCTGCTAGTCCATCCCTATCATGAAACTTGACACCCATTGTTGGTACACATGGTCTTTCAACAGAAAAAGTTGTCTTGTTAGGACTACCTAGGCTTGAATTGCCTTGTGACATACAGCAGAAAAGGGGAGTAATTACTAACCGGCATGGAAGAGTTAGTTCCCTTGACCTGCTTTCGTAGATTTCTTTTTTCTCCTATTTTTTCTTCTTCTATTTTTTTTACTTTTATAAAAATTCCACGAATTTACAGTCAGTACCATACTGATCTTACCATGCCAATCTCTCACTCTTTCTCTTTATCCATTTTTTTTTTCTTTGGTAACAGTAAAATTCAAGGACTTTTTAAGCACCTGGAGGCATATGCCTGATTTTCAAGGACTTTCAAGGCCTTAAAAAGGGGGGTCCAAAATTCAAAACTTTTAAGGACTTTCAAGGACCGTAGGAACCCTGTATTTTATTAAAACACGAGGCAGCAGATGGCAGCAAATTGGTGATAGAGAGCATGGGAGAAATATCACTGGAGGAGACGAAAAAGAGAAAAGAAAGAAGAAGTAGGAGGAGAAGATGAGGAAGAAGAGGGTAAAGTATCTTCCCTCTGTTATGGTCATCTTCCTGGACGTTCCAGATCTGTTCTGTCCAGCAGACGACCCTTCCCCTTGGGTGTCTGCGAGAAAAGTGGACAGCCAGGACAGACCTTGGGTGGTGGTGGCTGGAGACTAACCCTACTCTCCAAGTGCTCTTTTGCATGAAAAATGCGAAAATGTTCATCATTGAAGTGACGGTGCTGTCTGCATTCCACTTCACAGATCGGGAGTGCATAAAGCAAAGAGTCGCCACGTGCGTTCTGCAAAAAACAAGACATAACACCATGAGTTATGCTATGTCTTTGATGCTTTATCGGCCCGTTTTCTTTCTTTTTTTCCCCAAACACTTGATGCCTGGCAGAGAGCTTTAGGCAATTGTTTGTGCGAGTATATATATATGTATATGTGGTGTGTGTGTGTGTGTCTCTCTCTCTCTGTGTGTGTGTGTGTGTGTGCATGTGTCGTGGTTGCGTGCGTGGGAGGGTGTGTCTGTGTGTGTGTCTGTGTGTGCGGGTGTGTGCATGCGTGCATGGGAGTGTGTGTGTGTGTGTGTGTGTGTGTGTGTGTGTGCACAGAACTACTCTATACAGTTACTTTTGTTGCACGAGTTAACAAATAAAATCTGTTAAAAGACACTTACCCAGTAAAGAAGTCAGGGAATTCAGCAGCCAGTGTTCCATCAGGAATGCGGTAGATCTGAAGAGAGGTGGACTGACAGGCGAGGAGGAACTTTTTCCCCGCTAAAAGCAGCTCTCGAGGGCAAGCAGCAAACTTGGCAGGTAGAGCCGTCTTCCAGAGCTGCTGTAGGAGGATTCTGCTGGACTGAAACTTGACGGAATATGCCACAACAAATCCTTCCTGTGCAACGGTCAGTCTATGATAGCCCTTTTGGGGCAGAAAATCATAAGGCCAATCAAAGAAACGGGAGCATTTCACTGTGATGTGGTCAAGGATGTCTCCACTGTCAGTGATAATGAAGAGACATACTGAGGATTTTCTTGCTATGCCCAATGCATACTGCCCAGAACTCAGACCTATTCTATCCAGGCCGATCATGGTCAGATCCTCAATGGGTTCAACATCAGCGGGCGGTGCATCTGGCTGCTGCTGTTCTTCAGAGAGCTGTGGTAGAGGAAGGTCCAGGGGGAAAATGTCCATCCTCCTATTGATTAAAAACGCCTTCTCATTTCTGAGCCATGCCAACACGTGGGTAGAGTCTTGGAAAACAAATAAACCCTCCAGGTCTCTCAGCCTTCCATTGGTCTGAGTTGCATGCTGTAATGCTCCACGGAAAGTGTATGTCTTGATATTCCCATCGTCTGTGACGGAGAATATCAAATCCCCAAAATCTATGGCAAGGACTGTCTCGTTTCTGCCTGTTCTCCACAGCAGCCGTCTGTTTTCCTCGTCCAGGACAATCATTTCACGATGTCTTGTTCCTGCAACCATACAAACATCATTTTGTTTGTACTCTCTGTGACATATCCAGTCTACAATCCATTTGATGCCGACTTTTATCTAGCGGTGATATCCATTTGTGTAGACATCCTCCTGTTGTGGTGCTTAAAGAAAGTGTCATGATTAAGAAACTGAGATAAAAACAACAACAACAACAACTGTGCTGAGTGTATTGGCAGTAATGACCAATTTTGAGAAAAAAGAGACAAGTTTTGCTGTCCTTTTATTTAGCTGTTTGATGATAGTTTATTTATTCTATTTATTTTATTTATTTCTTCTTTGATATCGAGGATAATGGAATAAGAACTCATGTGCTTTGTTTTCAACCAGTCTCCGTGTGTATGCAGTTTTGTAAATAATATCTGTTCCCACAGGCACACAATGGCCTACTGTTACGAAAAGCGGAACAGGATTTAACGTGTGCGCAAGATGTTCTGCGTGCGTTTGCACACGGGGCCTCGGTTTACAGTCTTATCAGAAAGACTTGTGGGGAGAGTGGAGTCAGCACTGATATTAACTCCAGGGGAAAAATCCCCTCGAACAGGAGTCAACTCGGTTGTCAAATTGCGAGCGCAATGTTCTGACCAGTATGCTATCCCGTCCCGTCCCGTTACAGAGTGTGACACAACACGTCAACCTGCTTCGTCACAACTCTTCAGTGTCTCAAATTTCCAATGAAAATGCTACTGACAATCAAAAGATCTGCTGATTATGATGGTGGCACGTCAATAGCCTAGTGGTCAGAACACTGGGCTCGCAATTTGACGACCCCGGTTCGATTCCTGCTCGAGGGGATTTTTTTCCCTGGAGTTAACATCAGTGCTGACTCCACTCTCCCCAAAAGTCCTTCGGATGATAAACCGAGGCCCAGTGTGCGAACTCACGCAGAACATCTTGCGCAGACGTTAAATCCTGTTCCGCTTTTCGTAAGTGTAGGCCATCGTGTGCCGGTGAGAACAGATGACAATACTTACAAAACTGCATACACACGGGGAATGGATGTAAAAAAATTACACAAGTGCTTATTCTATTATTTTCG
>CM060325.1:10658775-10664333 GCA_030674155.1 Stramonita haemastoma | reverse complement strand
GTTGCCATGTGTTCTTTTACATGTGCTAAATAATGATTGTAACACACGAGACCTTGGTTTATCATCTCATCTGAAAGACTAGCACCCAGACCACCACTCATGGTCTAATGGATGGGGGGAAAGTTTTGGGCCTAAATGGGATTTGAAGCACCGCACACACCGACCCAGACTTTTCGTTTTCTAGGCAGGCGCATTATCTCTAGACCACTGGTCCACTTATGTGACATTCATGAGAAAGAGATTGGGGAGCTGAGAGGAAGGGGGGAAAAGTAGTGTGGGAAGGGGGGGGGGGGGGGCTGTTGAGGTAGAAAGGAAAGGGAGGAGGGTTGATTTTCGTTCTTTTTTCCAAACAGTTTTGCTTTGTCTGTTTCAGATGAGCTGGAGAATTCTGAACTGTCGGCGCTGGCTGAGAATTTTCGTGACCAGGCAGCCAAGCTGTTGGATATGTTGGATACCTCCATTCCTGTTGTCTCCAGACTCAAGGTCAGGCCTGCTTTCATCCTCTCTTCTTTGGGGGGGGGGGGGGGGGGGGGGGGCAGGCAGTGGAGGTGTAGGAGATTTTGTGCAATGAGGAAGCTTAATTTTTGGGGGGGATGTTGAGCTTTTTTGGAGTGGTTCTTTGGTTAAGTGTATAGTTGTGTGTGTGTGTGTTTGGGGGGGTGGGGTGGTTGTCGGGGGTAAAGAAAGGAGAGAGCTGTAATTACTTCCAGGCTCACAGCAGGTTCTGCGCTTCTAGCCTGATAGAGCTTTGACATGTGGTAGCAATTAGTAATGGTCACTGCGTGATGAAAATCTACTGCATGTAAATCCCATCATATCCTGGTTCGGGATTCCAAGGGGGGGGGGGGGGGGGGCATTTATTTAATCCTGACAAATCCTGGTTCAGGATTCAGGGGGGAGGGAGGGGGGAGGCAATTATTTCAATCCTGGCAAATCCCAGTACGGGATTCAGAAGGGGGGGGGGGCAATTATTCAATCCCAGCAAATCCCGGTTTGGGATTCAGGGGGGGCAATTATTCAATCCTGGCAAATCCTGGTACAGGATTCAGGGGTGGGGGTTGGGGGCAATTATTCAATCCTGGCAAATCCTGATTCGGGACTTAGAGGGTTAAATTAAACGTGTGGTTTGTGACAGAAACTGCTGGCCAGCCTGCCCAGTGAGCACCTGCCTGACATCTGCAGCACCATGGTGAAGGCTTCATATGCAGAGAAACTGCAGGTGCTGGATGCTGTGGACCTGACCCAGCGCTTCAAAAAGGCCCTGCCCCTCCTCATGAGGCAGATCGAGGTGCGTGCTGGTTGTGGCAGCGCTGTAGTGGTGGGGGTGGTGATTGTTGTAGTGGTAGCGGTAGTTGTTGTTGTAGTAGTGGTTGTAATGGTAGTTAGTAGAAGTGGAAGTAGTAGTTTGTACAACTTTGTGATTAAGTATTATTAGTGGAAGCAGTAGTAGTTGAAGTTTGAAGTAGTAGATAAGTGCTGTAGTGGTAGTAGTAATTTGTAGTAGTAGGAGTAGTAGTGGCAGTGGCAGTAATAGCAGTTTGTAGTTGTAGTAAATTGGTGTAGTGGTAGTAATTGTCGTTTGAAGTAGTAGTTAATTGTTGTGATGGTAGAAGTAGTCGTTTGCTGTTGTTTGTTGTAGTTAGGGGTAGTAGTAGTAGTAAGAATAGTAGTTATGGTGGTTGACTGTGGTAATAACAACAATAGCAGTCATGACAATGGTACTTGCAGAAATTGTTACAGCAATAACAGTAACGATGATATTTATAAAATGATTTCATAAAAGAAACTATAAAAACAATAGTGATAATGAGGCAAGGTATACAAGAAAGAAGACAGAAAAGAAAAAAGCAGAAAAAAAAGTGTCACTTCAGCCCTGAAGTATGCCCTGGGGGACGGGATAGCCTAGTGGTTAGTCGATAAGAACGCTGTCTCTTTGTTCAAATAAACTTTATTCAAACAATGACCACGGTTCTGTAACCAAAGAAAAGAAAAGAGAAACTGTTGACTAGCAGCATATGGCAACACGGAACAGAGTTGACATTCAAATATCAAGTCAAACGTAAAGGAATAAAGGTACAAGCATCAAAAGAGGCTTGGGATTACACCTGACTAACACTACCATTAAGGGTCATGAAATAGTAGGGTTACATGAAGCAAAACTTACAGATAAATGAGATGAAATGACCACGTGTACATTTAGGCAGCCGTTGTGGATTCAGGGTTTGGCAGAGTAATGTCCCTTGACTAGAGCCGTCTATTTACAAGGATAGGTCGTAATCCGTTATCTCCCCCCAAGTCTTTTGTCGATTCCACTAAAGACTGAAAATGAGGATGAAAATGATCAGTAATGAGATGGCTTTAGGTAGTAATGCGCTTGTAATTTGACGACCCAGGTTCGATTCCTGTTTGAGATTTTTCTCCTGGAGTTAACATCAGTGCTGACTCCACTCTCCCCCAAAGTCCTTCAGATAAGACTATAAACTGAGGCCCCATGAGGGAACGCACGCAGAACATCTTGCGCACATGTTAAATCCTGTTCTGCTTTTCGTAAGAGTAGGCCATTGTGTGCCGTTGGGAACAGATGACATTTACAAAACTGCATACACACGGGGACTGGATGTAAAAAAGCACAAAAGTGGTTATCCCATTATCCTCGATATAAAAGAATAAATATATAAATAAAATAAATGAACAGTGAAGTGTTGCCTGTGAGCAGGGTCTGAAGCTGCTGAAGAAAGCGCGCAGTGACGGGAAGCTGGAGATCGTGACCCGAAAGGAGACAGGGCGACCCGTCAACATGCGCAAAGTCTTCCGCAGTCTGGAGCGTCCTGACGACGACGATGTTGACGAGCGAGAAGAGGACGTGGATGAAATCACCGATATGGAGCAGAAAATCAAGCAAGTGGATTTGTTTTTTTTTAAGATTTGTTTTTTTTGTCTGTACTTTTTGATTGATTTGTGAATGGTATGTTGAAAGTTTCTTAACATAGATATTTCCCCGTATTAAAAAATGTAAACAAAATAGATTAATAAATAATAAAAACTATTTTAAGAAATTTTTAAAAAGTAAATGAAAAATTAAAAAAAATTAAATTAAAAAAAGATGCTTTCCGATAGCTTTCTGAGAAATTGTTTGAATGTTTGTCATTGTGAAATGGTTCTAGATAGGAAAATGATGTATTAAAATTCGTGTACAGCTGCCTTCGGATTTATCTTTGATTAGTGTAACAAAAAAGATTTCAAGTTCCAATGATGGTTTAGCTCTGGCACCTTCTATCAAGTTAACTGTGAGGTTTGGTGAAACCTCATTAAGCAAAAGGTTTGTCTACACATAGTTAGGCTGAGCACAAAGGGATCAACTAGACAGACAAACAAGTGAACAAAACTTCTGAAGAAAACATTTTAATGTCCATTGTTTTATATACCTGCAGATTTGGAGACCAAAATCAAGCAAGCAGACAAACAAACAAATAAATTTTTTTTAATTTTTAAGGCAAACAAACAAAACTTGACTCAGGGAAAATGTCTACTTCTGTATTGGTGGGTTGGCAGGACTGCAGGGTTACCTGCCCATGCCCACAAGGCGGCCAGCAAGGAGTTGAGACGACTGAAGAAAATGCCCCAGCACATGCCCGAACACGCCATGATCAGGTCAGTACCGGTTTATGGTCACAGGGTTGTTGTTGTTGTTGTTGTTGTTGTTGTTGTTGTTGTTGTTGTTGTTGAACACACCATGAACAGGTCAGCACTTGTGTATGGTGTTGTTGTTGTTGGTGTTGTTGTCATTGTTGGTGGTGGTGTTATTTTGAGTGTTCCCTTGCTTAGACACTTAGGAGGTCATCCAGAATACAGGGTCTGTCACATCATCAGGAAACGCTGTAAGAGTACACACTGGTTGAGAAGTGTGAGGGTTTTTTTTGTTTTGTTTTTGTTTTGTTTTTTGTTGTTGTTGTTTTTTGGGTTTGGGCTGTAATCAAATACCTTGCCATACAAGCCGCCATATTTGACTTGACTTAAGAGAATTCTTTCTTCTTTTAAAGAAAGAAAACAGGTTGCTGCACGCTTGGCTCTTTGCTTACATCAATAACTGACAAAGTTATTGGCTTTGGACAGTTATGTATTTTCATTTGGATGACCTGCCAGGGGCCACTTGCCCAAAAGACAGGACCTGATAAACTCAGTGCCAAGACCCAACAGCTTTCCTCATGGAGTGGAGGGAGGGAGGGAAAGAAGATAGGAAACATCAGACATCTATCTTCCAATAGTGTAGGGCTAATGGACCTAGAGAATTCCAGAAAAAAGCACTTTCTGGCTGTCTTGAGATTAATGTCATGAGTGGAATGATCTCATCACTCTGATTTATTGGGGGGGGGGGGGGGGTTGTAATCATCAGGAGAGGAGCTGGAAAGGACATGCCATTACCTTTCCCAGACACATCTAACAATGTCAAGCAAAAGATAGAAGAAGAGCATCAGTAAGGGGACAGAATAGTTCAGTGATCAGAGCACTCACTCTCCCCAAGCTAAGGTTAAGCAGCACACAGCATCATTGCTTCGCATATAGGTAAGGATTCATACACCTTAGCAGTACAGTTACCTAGCTGTCATTGATTACCTACCCCCTTCAGGGACAGGAAAGGTAAAGCAGTGAGGGAGAGGAGGTGGGCGCCATCTTCAAGATACTGGCCCCTGGAGAAGTTGAGGTCTGATACCTCTTTCCCCAACAACCATAATAAGTTTTAGGAACATTTAGCTTCACCATAGTCCATTACATCTTTTGTTTGACTATTTTAGGAAGCTCTGTGTGTATAAAAGCAAATATTTAGCTTCACCATAGTCCATTACATCTTTTGTTTGACTGTTTTAGGAAGCTCTGTGTGTATAAAAGCAAATATTTGGTCATTACTTTGTTGTTGTTTTTAAATCTGATGGTGTGTGTGTGTTTGTGTGTGTGTGTGTGTGTGTGTGTGTGTGTGTGTGTGTGTGTGTGTGTGTGTGTGTGTGTGTGTGTGTGTGTATATGTATGTATGTCTGTGTGTGTTGTGTGTGTGTGTGTGTGTGTGTGTGTGTGTGTGTGTGTGTGTGTGTGTCTGTGTGTGTGTCTGTGTGTGTGTGTGTGTGTGTGTGTGTGTGTGTGTGTGTGTGTGTGTGTGGTGTATGTGTGTCTGTATCTGTGTGTGTGTCTGTGTGTCTGTGTGTGTCTGTGTGTGTGTGTGTCTGTATGTGTATGTGTGTCTGTGTGTGTGTGTGTGTGTGTGTGTGTGTGTGTGTGTGTGTGTGTGTGTGTGTCTGTGCCTGTGTCTGTGTGTGTGTGTAACTGTGTGTGTCTGTGTCTGTGTGTGTGGCATGTGTGTGTGTGTGTGTGTGTGCATGTGTGTGTGTATGTGTGTGTGTGTTGTGTGTGTATGTGTCTGTGTCTGTGTGTCTGTGTCTGTGTGTCTGTGTGTGTGTGTGTTGTGTGTGTGTGTGTGTGTGTGTGTGCGTGCGTGCGTGTCTGTGTGTGTGTGTGTGTTGTGTGTGTGTGTGTGTGTGTGTGTGTGTGTGTGTGTGTGAGAGGGC
>CM060325.1:10646275-10653775 GCA_030674155.1 Stramonita haemastoma | reverse complement strand
CACCTTAGAGGAGAAGGTGCACATCGCGCAGCGCCACCTGCTGGCCAAACAGCTGGACACGCACGGGCTGACCACTCAGCAGCTGGTGCTGCCGGAAGATACGCTGCATCTGCTTAGTGAGTTTTGGGGGGGGGGGGGGGGGGGGTTGTGGTGGTGGTGGGGAGGGGGGGTTGGTGGGGGGGTCTTGAGGGGGGGGGGTCTTGAGGGGGGGGGTCTTGAGGGGGGGGGGGGTTGGGGGGGGGTGAGTGGTTGGGGGGGTGGGGGGGGGGGAGGGGGGGGGGGGTGGTTGGGGGGGGGGTGGGGGGTTGGGGGGGGGGGGGTTGTTGGGGGGTTGAGTTGGGGGGGGAGGTTGTGGGGGGGGGGGGGGGGGGTTGTTGTGTGTGGGTGGTGGTGTGAGGGGGTGGGGGTGTTGTGTGTGTGTGTGAGAGAGAGAGAAAGAGAGAGAGAGAGGCTTTTTACTTCATCTTTTTCTCTTTTTTTTCTTTTATTTCAAAGATATTGGAATAAGCACTCATGTGCTTTTTTACATCCAGTCCCCATGTGTATGTGGTTTTGTCAATTTTGTCATCTATTCCCACTGGCATTGATAGGCATAATCTTTTAAATTTTATTTTATACCACTTTATGTCACTGCAGATTTCTCTGCATGAAATTCGGGCTGCTCTCCCCGGGGAGAGCACGTCACCACAAATACAGCGCCATCCTTTTTTTTTTCTTTTTCCTGGCTGTAGCTATATTTGTTTCCCTATCAGAGTGGCTTTTGTGTACTGAATTTTGCCAGGGACAACTGAACTCCCTTGTTGCCATGGGTTCTTTTACGTGCTCTAAATAATGATGTGTAACACACAGGACCTCAGTTTATCATCTCATTTGAAAGACAAGTAAACCATCATCATCATTGCAATTGACACACAACTTCTTGTCAATTCAAGGGGGACGGGATAGCCTAGTGGTCAGAACATTGCACTCACAATTTGACAACCAGGGTTCAATTCCTGTTCGAGAGCATTTTTCCCCTGAAGTGAACATCAGTGCTGATTCCACTCTCCCCAAAAGTGCCTTCGGATGAGACTGTAAACCGAGGCCTACATGTGCGGACGCATGCAGAACATCTTGCGCACACGTTAAATCCTGTTCCGCTTTTTGTAAGAGTAGGCCATTGAGTGCCAGTGGGAACAGATAACAAGATTTACAAAACTGCATACACACGGGGACTGAATATAAAAAAAGCTTATTCCATTATCCTCAATATAAAAAAAGAAAGAAAGAAAAAGGGTAAAGGTGTCCCATAACCTAAGTGGTTGCAGGGGAGCGAGGCATCAAAGACCTCAGCTTCTCTAGGGGCCAGCACATTGAGGGCGGCGCCCATCTCTTCTGCCTTGCTGCTTTACCTTCCCTGACCCTAAAGAGGCAGGTACCCATTTACAGCTGGGAGAACTTGGGGACTGTACTGAAGCCAAGGCGCACAAACGGTCACCCATCCATTTGGTAACCACACTCGACGCTGCTTAACTTTGAATTGGGGAAAGCAAGCGTTCTGACCACTGAGCCATCCCATCCCCAATGGGACTGGATGTAAAAAAGCACCTGAGTGCTTATTCCATCATCCTCGATATAAAAGAATAAATAAATAGATAAAACTATAAAATAAATCAGTAAATGAATAAATAAAACTAAAAAAAATTAAATAATTAATGAATCAATTAATTAAACTAACTAAATAAAATTTTGTCCACAGTCACAAAGTACACGCGGGAGGCGGGAGTTCGGACCCTAGAACGTCGCATCGCTGCCGTCTGTCGTGCTGTGGCCGTGAAGGTCATGGAGTCACAGTCACGTCGGGGAAAGGAGACAGGGGAGGAGGTAAAGGAGGAGGTGAAGGAGGGGGAGGTGGGGGGGGGTGAGGGGGAAGGAGGAGGTACTGAAGACAACCAGCAAGGAGGAGGAAACGGCCATCATGCATCCCCCAGAAATGCCCATCGTCATCGATGAGGCCGCTGTGGAGGACATCCTGGGGGTGAGTTGACCTGGGGGGGGAAATTGGGGGGGGTGATGGGGGGGGGGGTTGCAATGGGGGGGGGGAGTTACCCAGGGGGCAAGTTAACTTTGGGGGCAAGTTTTGGTTTAGTTTGGTTTAGTTGGTTTTTTGTTTGTTTGTTTTGTTGTGGTTTATTTTTTTTTGGGGGGGGAGTTTACCTAGGGTGCTTTTTTTGATGATTTTACAAAGGATGCTTTTGTGGAGGGGGGGGGGTTGATTTTATTTAGGATGCTTGTTGGGGGGTAGTTTACTTTGGATACTTTTTGGGGGGGGGAGTTTACTTAGGGTGCAGATTTTGGGGAGTGAGTTTACTTTGGGTTTGTTTTTGACGTCAGGGCACAATTTTTGAGTTGAGTCATGAAAAATTCATTCTACAAGACATTCCTACATCAAAACATCAAACTCACGATCAGGCAGTGATCAGAGACCTATCAAAATATCCTTCTCTCTCTCTCTCTCTCTCTCTCTCTCTCTCTCTCTCTCTCTCTCTCTCTCTCTCTCTCTCTCTCTCTCTCTCTCTCTCTTCTCTCTCTGTTCACACAGCCCCCAATGTACGAACCCGAGATGAGCCAGCGCCTGAGTCAGCCGGGGGTGGCCGTGGGCCTAGCGGTGACGCCGATGGGCGGGGAGATCATGTTTGTGGAGGCCAGTGCCATGAGTGGGGAGGGCAAGCTGACACTGACAGGACAGCTGGGCGACGTCATGAAGGAATCTGCCAACCTGGCACGCAGCTGGCTCAGAGCCAATGCCGATAAGGTGAGTGAGTGAGTGCTGGTTGGATTGACCTGGTTGGATTGAGAACAGTGTGGCTTGACTTGACTTGGCTTGATTTGATTTGGTTTGAATTGACTTGATTTGACTTGGCTTGGTTTGACTTGAATTGAATTGACTTGGCTCGGCTTGAATTGACTTGACTTGAATTGGCTCAGCTTGAATTGAAATGATTTAACTTTGCTCAACTTGACTTGAAATGACTTGATTTGGCCTGATTTGACTTGAATTGAATTGACTTGGCTCAGCTTGAATGACTTGAATTCAGTAGTGGTTGGGGGTGCTTCATTAAAAGTGTAAAGCAGTGTTGAATCTGGTAGAACCCATCCAGTGTAGACTTGACTTTGCTTCTCCTGTGTAACTCAGGCTTTTTCTGTTGCAAATCTATCCAGATCATAGCAGATCACACACACACACATAACTCTGCCTGCCGTAAGGCCACCAACCAGCAGAGCCCTGCACTGCTTGCTGCTGGGTGACCAGCGTTGTGCCTGTTCTGAGCCAACAGTCACAGAACACAGTGTATCAAGTGTTGTCATGATGGTAAACAGAAATATTTTTTGGTGCCTCGTCTTAGTGGCAATTCTTTCCTCCTGAGCCATACCCAGGCTTGTCATGCTGCATTCTCAGGGTTGGAAGTCCATAGGGAGCTCACCGATGTTAGGCTGTACACACACACTCACATACCCCCACACACACTCACACACCCCCACACACCCCCACACACCCAACACACCCAAACACACCCACAATCCTGACTAACTGACCACTCTCCCCAGACGTTTGGTCCGTGGCTGAGGAAGGAGGTGGACGGGACAGACGTGCACATCCACTTCCCATACACACACACACACACACACACACACACACACACACACACACACACACTCCCCACACACCCACAACACAACACACACACTCACCCACACCACCCCCCACCCACACACCCCAACCCCCCCACGCACCCCCAAAACACCCCCCCCCACACACACACACACAACTCCAACCCCCACCCTTGACCAATGAACCACCAAGCACTTTGATTTGTTTTTACAATATTTTATGTATACCACTTTATATAATTATAGCGCTATATAAATTCCATGTATTATTATTATTATTATTATTATTATTATTATTATTATCATTATCATTATCATCATCATGTACAGACGTTTGGCCCGTGGCTAAGAAAGGAGGTGGACGGGACAGACGTGCACATCCACTTCCCTGCGGGGGCGGTGGGGAAGGACGGCCCCTCAGCGGGGGTGACGGTGCTCACCGTCCTCCTCTCCCTCTTCTCCCACGTCTGCGTGCGATCAGACACCGCCATGACCGGCGAAATCACCCTGCGAGGATTGGTGCTGCCTGTGAGTTTGTGGGGAGGGAGGGTTGTTGGGGGGAGGGGGGGAGTTTTGTGTTTGTGTGTGTGAGGTGGGGGGGACAGAGTGTGTGTGTGTGGATGTGTGTGTGTGTGTGTGTGTGTGTGTGTGTGTGTGTATGAGTGTGTGTGTGTGTGTGTGTGTGTGTGTGTGTGTCCACGTGTATGTGCGTGTGTGTGTTTGTGCGTGCATGCATGTGTGTTTTTTTTGTGTGTGTGTGTACACATGTGCATGCATGTGTATGTGCATGTGTGTGCACATGTATGCGTGTGTGTGTCTCTGTGTGTGTGTTTTTGTGTGCGTATTTGTGTGCGCATTATCTGCATGTTTCTGTCATAGTTCTGTGTATCTATATCTACATGTGCGGACACACACACACTTCTTCTCAAGACTGTGGACACCTGTGCATCCTCTATCCCAGTTTTACCTGTGTGCCAACAGGTTGGGGGAATCAAGGAAAAAGTGCTGGCGGCCCACAGAGCAGGTCTGACCCGAGTCATACTGCCCGCCCGCAACCAGAAAGACCTGCACGAAATCCCTGCCAACATCAAGGTCAGCATGCACAGAGAGAAAAAAAGAGAGGAAAGGTTTCCTTTGGCCATAGTAGTAGTAGTAGTAGCAATAGTAGCAGTAGGCACCCATCAGTCTTGGAAGACTATGGAGTTGCGCTCTAGTCTTTAGAGCGCAAAGCCTGGGTAGGTAAGTATGGAGGGCAAGCTGTTACCCATGCAGCAGACCCCCCCTCTCCACGCCACTGGAATGATCCATTGGAAAGGCAATGACCGATACGAATGGTTCCAGTACTCAGGCCATGCTGAGCTTAAAAAGTATGACATGATGATACTGCACTTTCGAGTGGTTCAGGACACTAAGAGTTAGGAGCTAGCAAAAAACAATATCAAAAAAAGAAATTAATTTAACAATCATTAAAAGTAAGGTAGGACCCAGAGGTAGCCATTTTGTACACACACACACACACACACACACACACACACACACACACACACACACACACACACACACAGACACACACAGACACAGACACAGACACACACACACACACAGACACACACACAGACACACACACACAGACACACACACACACACAGACACACACAGACACACACACAGACACACACACACACACACACACACACACACACACACACACACACACACACACACACACACACACACACAGACACACACACACACACAGACACACACACACACACACACACACACACACAACACACACACACACACACACACACACACACACACACACACACACACTCTCTCTCTCACACTCTCTCTCTCACACTCTCACACTCTCACACACACGTTTCTTCAAAACATTTATGAAGCTAGCATCACTGTCTGTCTGTTTTACAGAAGGAACTCAGCATCATCTTGGCGTCCAGAGTGGAAGATGTACTCAACGCTGCTTTCCACAATGGGTTACCTGCCCTTGTTCCACCTGAAACAGACTTGGCGTCCAAACTGTGAAATAACAACCAACAGCAGCAGCAACAATAACAGCAACAACAACAGCAACAACAACACGTTCAGCATCAAAGAACAGTTTGTCTGTGGTGATGTTCCAGTTTTTTTTTATACATGTTATTTTTATCTGTTGATAGAGAGAAGATTTTCAGGGTTTTTTCTTGTTGGCTGGTAGGATGCAATAAAGTCACATACAAAGGCTAAGGAGTATTGATTTAGGAATCTTCAATTTATTTTTTTCAAGGAGTCTTTATTTTTATTACTGCTGTTGTGATCAACAAAATACCTACCTGCCTTTCATTGGAAGATTTAATTGTTGAAAGATCATTAAGTTTTTCACAGATTTGAGGGGTTTACTTTAGGGTGTTTTTTTTTCTCAGCAGTAACCATCTCTTCTCTTTTCTCCCTTCACTCCCTGATGGGTCGAAAAACAAGAAGATTTATTTCAAAACATTATAAAAAAATGACGGATTCGGTCAAATGGATTCTTCAAAATGGTATAAGCAGAACACATCATGCAGTTAGAATAACGAAATAAAAAACGTCACATTTTTAATACAGGATGGTTGGAGGAGGTGTAGCTTTTAATTTTTTTTTTTTAAATATGGAATATTTGCTGTCTTTGTGTAACCAGCTTTCATCATATTTGCGTTGTTGTGGTCATCACATTTCTGTTTGTATGGATGATCTAATGATCAATATCTGATTTCCCCACCTGGATATTCAGAATGGAGAGACGTGGAGTTGAAATTAAGCAGACTATTCTGTAGCCAGATTCCTCATTCGGTGGTGGCTACTTCAGTGCACTTGTTTGAGTATGATTCCATCTGAAAAGTTCTTGATGAATTTTTTTTGCTGTGATAGTGAAATGATTATGGTGGATTGTCAAAACTGATTTTTTTTGTTTTGTTTTGGTCGTTCACAAAGGAGTGAAAGTACGTTGAAGAGAGAGAGAGAGAGAGAGAGAGAGAGAGAGAGAGAGAGAGAGAGAGAGAGAGAGAGTGTGTGTGTGTGTGTGTGTGTGTGTGTGTGTGTGTGTGTGTGTGTGTGTGTGTGTGTGTGTGTGTGTGTGTTAAACTACAAAATATTCTTGTGAGAAGGAAATGTGTGGTTCTAACAAATACATTCACAAAAAAATGAAGGGAAATAGTAGTAAAAGTGGATGCCTGGAAAGAGAAGTGTGTGGTTTGTGAGAAATAGAGGAACGTATGAAGAGACAAAATGTGTGATCATCAACATTGAGTGCATGAAAAAAGTCCAAACTTTGTATTAAGAATGTATTCTTTAAACAAAAAAGGGATGATTATTGAACATGGATGCATAAAGGACAAAAGTTATTATCTATCATTCATGAAAAGAGAAAGAGTGTGATTATTGAAAACGTATGCCTGAAAAAGCAAAGTGTATGATCATCAAAAATGTGGTCAGGAAAAAAGGATAAAAATAAAATTTTCAAAATAAATAAATAAAAAATGTGGTTAGGAGGAGCACAGATATAGCTGAATGGAATGGTTGTGATGGACAGACAGACCTGTGTCTTTTAATTATCAGTCTTATTATTTTGAAATGAACAATTTATATAATAATAAAATTGATGTGGCAAAGAATGTTTGGTTGTAGGGGGGGGTTTCTTTTTTTTCTAAAAATGCTTTTACCTGAAAAAATGGTAAAATTTTTGACAATTTAAAAGAAATGAGGAGTGGTTTTTGAGTGAAGAATATTTTGTACATAATATATGTGATATGAATTGCAAATCTGCCATACTTACAAATATGTTGTTTATGAAAGTTGAATGGAATTGAT
>CM060325.1:10580681-10636175 GCA_030674155.1 Stramonita haemastoma | reverse complement strand
ACTATAAATAGTACCCCCCTCTTAAAAACTATGTGCTAGGAATTCCCTCTTTTCTATCCCTCTTTTTGTTTCTGCCTTGTTCCTTTTTTCCCCTGTTATCCCCTTCTTGTCAATTCTCTGCCTTCTTGGACCATTTAGATCTACCTGCTTTTTATTTCCCAGAAAGACTTTAAAAAAATATCTGCAAAAAAAACCCAAACAACTTCCGCAACGAAGTGGGATGTGCTGGTCCTGACTTGTCAGGTACTTAACAGCAGGCAATGCATTTTCGCTTGTATGACAGACAACGGTGTTTGCTGTCTGAGTATTTGATGAAGAAAAATTTTCCTTGGAAACTAGTGTGTGTGTGTGTGTGTGTGTGTGTGTGTGTGTGGTGTGTGTGTGATCGACCCGCGAGCACGTCCCATATAATTATACACGTATGCACCCACACAAGCATGCACAGTTGGTTGTACATACCGGATTAGGCCTAGTGATGTCATATTGCCTTGCTCAAAGCTGCATTGTAAGTAGCATAAAAAAAAATCCGCAGCAAAAGTCAACACTTGTCGCTGATTGGCCAAAATAGTTGGCCACGAATCTACCGCGAATTGAATGCAAACATGCAGAGTTACTGCGCCTAGGTGTGTAAGGCAGGGCAGAGCTGCTGCGAGATCAAGTTGAGCACGAACTCAGTTCAGGTTTGTTTGATGCAGAGACTGACGCCGTTTTGTGAAATTGAATGTCTTCTGTTGAGTTTTCAAAGGGGAATGGTATATCCTCCGTGCTCTTGGTCTTCGCATATAGAATATTATACATTTTGGGGTAAGAAGATTTTTCTGTCTCAATTGGTACACTTATAAAAGTTACATAGACTAGGGCCAATAACCACTTGCCAGACCAACCAGTCACTTCGAGAGTGTAACCTAGTCAATTTTGATATAAGTTCCAAAATACAGCTTTTATTTTTGACGCAATTAACACTACTTGTAAATTATTTGGGCCCCAGATATGCAATGATTTGCATAAACACAAACATCAAGTATGGATGCCCCAAAAAGATGTCTCCATTTTGAAAGATGGCATGCACTGTCCATGAATCTAGAATTTGCAATAAAAGATCAAAGAAAGCACGTTGCTGGAAACTAACAACACTGTAAACTATGCAAAATAAACAAAAAGAAGAAAAAATAGGAGGGAGAGCAATCTTGTGGTTAGTTCATTCTACATTATAGCTAGTTACGTATCCAGAATTGAATTTAGCTCTAAGAGCAAGACATAATGGCCTCAGCATGTGTGTTCCTTTCTTAGGGTATCAACTAAATGGGAAAACTCATCCCAAGCAGTGGCATATTGAAGTGAAGGGTCGCCTTTGGCTGTCAGATGGTGGTGGGTGATACTTGTATAGAGGCTAGACTACTGTTGCAATATGCATAGGATGGATTTTTTTAATATAGAAAACTCACGGGCTTTTTTTTTTTTTAAAGCATGTCATATTATTATTATTATTATTATTATTATTATTATTATATTATTATTTTATTATCATTATCATTATCATCATTATTTTTGCATGAAAGTAAACTGTTATCACTGGCAGAGTAATTCAACTTTTTCCATTGTGTTTGTACTCCTAAATTTTATATCATTTTCCGTTGGCGGCACTACATTTTTTTTTTTTTTTTTTTGGAAAGCTACGCTGAGGAATAGAACAGCCATAGATTTAAAGTTGATGTAATTTACCACTGACAGTGGTGTACAGCAAGACCTCAAGTGGTTCACAGCCGAAATGTCTGGTTATGGCAGGCAGGCCTGCTCCCAGGCCAGATGTTTTGGATTCTGGACAGGGTATTTCGTTTTTTTTTCATTTTCTTTGATTTCAAGGATAATGGAATAAGCACTCATGTGCTTTTTTACATCCAGTAGGGGCAGCAGTTAAAGTAAACAGCAGGCTTACTGTTATGTGGGTCGTGCAAAGATTTGAAAACATTTTATAATCTTTGCCAGTTTTTGCTACATGAGCAATGGTGATGCACACAAGAAGAGGAAACCAGGAATCCTTGAAAGGAGTAATGTTGTGTGTTCAAACTAAATTTATATTCAAGTCAGTGGGACATTGCTCTGAAATATTTTAGTTTTTTGGGTGAATTTAGCCTGGCATTACCTTACGTACCTTACTTTATTCATTATCCTCGAATAAAAAGAATTTGTGGCGCTCCACCACGAAATGAGTCGCTTAGCACATTACCTAATTTTGCACTAGGAGCCTTTAAAGGCAGGTGGGGGTCAAGTTGTCAATTTTGTGATTTTGATTGATTATTAAACTAGATCTGTTTATTTCTCTTATAATGAAATATCAAGGTATAATTTTTATTCCTTTTGCTTTTAAATGTGTTTTGAAAATACCAAAGCACTCATTCTGACAACCTGTTACTAAAATAAACTTGCTCGTTTCTCATTTTGTCACATCCTGCAGTCTATCATTTCAATTTGTAATAATGTTGCACAGAATTGTCCGATTTTCAATCTGTTTTTTGTATTTGATAGCCACTTTATTGCACATTAATAACATGTCAATAACTAAAAATTGACCTCATGTGCACTCCGTCTCATTATGTGGTGGAGCGTCACATTTGCCTTACGAGGCCTACTCGTTCCGCGAAGCTAAGAGCGGGTTTGCCCGCCGAATGCCTGTACTATTTATAGGCCTACACCAAAACAGCTCCCAGATAGGCTAGCGTCAGCTGCCGCCATTCTCCTCAGTTGACCGATGGTTGTGCCGATGTTTTCCAATTTTACGGCGATACTACTGAGTGACAATTTTTGGAGGGAGCTGTTTGAAGATGGTGACAGCGACAACCAACTTTCTGGAGGGTTTTCGTGAAAAAACTGACAGAATCCTAACTCACGAGGACCGAAAAGGACTTGCTGTACAGAGGATTATATGCATCGCAGAGTGAAATCGAAAGTATGCTAGTGTATATAAATTTACTGGACGTTATTTTGAATAATGACGATGGTAATGACTCGGTGTGAACAACAACCCTGCCTAAGTACGCATGTCATTGGTTGAAAATTTTGTTTAAATTAACGTGCAGAATTATGCTAGTGAGTGGGCTAGTACGATTTCCCCCCAAGTTTTCCACTGACAAAGTGCAGAATAAAAATATCGGAAATAACCATGACCTGATTTCAGAGGTTGTTTGTCTCAAACTTTGTCAGCCTCTGTGCTCGTTTGTGAGTGTGTTCGCATATAATTGTAGCATTATCTAAACATTTTCATTTTGCATACTTGCATGTCTGATTTTATATTTTACTTAATTCTTTACCCTTTCAAATAGTAATTTCTTTACTAGGCCTAATTGAATAATGACAGTAGCCAACAACCACATCATCAGCAAGCTAAAGCACACCGAGTCAGGTGAAGAAATGTATGGGGGGGGGGGGGGGGGGGTTATTCGCCAAAAACTTCTAGCAGATGTGTTCTTTATTTTGATCTTTTAGTTTTATGATTAAAAAAAAAAAGTCTGTAGGTGTGAAACTGCAGAAAATACTTGGTATACAGTGATAAGTAAAGGGAAGCGGAACATGGTAGTAGAAGAGTTGAGGAGTCGGTGGGGCTTTGCACTGAAATGTTAAGGCAGTTTCTTGGGCTTGAGCCTGACATTACCAGGTCTTCCCAGATGGTCGATTATATGATGTGTTCATGTCATCCATACTACAGGCTCTTGCTGGCTTTTTGTTTCTTTTTAAGTATACGTGCATGCATGCAAGTTATGATATCACATGCTGGTAATGAGTTTACAAATGTGCATGGAGAAACATTGCATGGACTTTTTTTTTTAACCCAGTGTTTGTGAAAACTAAAGAACTGATTTTTTTTGGTAATGGTTTATCCTCAACTGCCTTGATTATTTAAAATGCATGCACAGTAATGTAAACAGTGTTCTGTTGAATACCAATTATGTCAGGACAGATAATAGACTGGTGACACAACAGTCGATGTGATTTATTTTGGTGCTTGATTTTCATTTATATTCCACAATGGGTTATCATTATAACACCCCCCCCCAAAACAAAAACAACAATAAAAAAAACCAAAAAACCCCACCAAAAATGCCAACCTGCCTATTTTCAATGTTTCATGATTTTACAGGACACACCAGAAATGACCCTAGGCCTGCAAGCTGGAGAGGGATGCCCACCACCAGGTTCAACTTGCCTGTGACACACCGCCTTGTGTGACAGCTGCCTTCAACATGTCTGCAACACACCGCCTTGCGACAGCTGCCTTGTCTGCGACACACCACGCCTTGTGTGTGACAGCTGCCTTGTCTGCGACACACCGCCTTGTGTGTGACAGCTGCCTTCAACATGTCTGCAACACACCGCCTTGTGTGTGACAGCTGCCTTGTCTGCGACACACTGCCTTGTGTGTGACAGCTGCCTTCAACATGTCTGCGACACACTGCCTTCAAACTGACACACAGCACCTTCAGTTTGCCTGTGACACACCTTCAACTTGTGTGTTTCACACCGCCTTCAACTTGTGTATTTCGCACTGCTTGCAACTTGTCTGCAACACACCACTTTCAACTTGTTTGCAACACACTGCCTTCAACTTGCCTGCAACACACCTTCAACTTGCCTGCAACACACCTTCAACTTGCCTGCAACACACCTTCAACATGTCTGCAACACACTGCCTCCAACTTGTGTGTCACACACTGCCTTCAAATTCCAGTGCTGATGACTTGCAAGGAGTTGAAGAAGCCATCAAGAGGTAGGTCTGTGGTTTTGAATTGTGAGTTTAGTGAAATGACTATTTTGTTAATTTATATCAGGTTAATGTTTACATCTATATAACTAATGGTACAGCAATGACAAGACTGCAGACATGGTTTGGTTTTTAATCCCTTGGAATAATAATGTGTGCCGCATTTATCACACATGATAAACTAAAATTGGTAAAATCAGGACTGCCTTAAGGAACATAATTCAAAGGCTTAAAATCTGGGATCTCTGCAGCATTAAGAGCAAAATGAAACTTCTTGAGTGAAAAAAAACAAACCCTTCTTGAGTGTGGATTGGTCATCTTTCTTTTTAATCCATTCAGTTTAATTCACTATATAAATATGTCAGTATCACTCTAACTCTAAGCATAATGTGCTAGGATGAACATGATCAGATCAATAAAGCTGAGAGTTTTACGTCTGGTCCCTTAACAAGTCCAAATCATGTTGTTAGCCTACCTGAAGGCATTAGACAGAGTGTAATTTTAAAAAAGTCATGATCAGGTGAATTACAAAAGAGCAGCGAATGATGTATTTTATAGTAGTTACCAAAAAAGTAAACTGTATTCAAAAATGAAAAGCATGTTGATTTACAAATTGTTTAGATTTCAGTGTAAGTTATTCATTACCAGTCGAAAAAGGTCAGTTCAATGGCATTGTACATAAAAATTATCTTTAACCAGAGAATGTGAAAAATTTAATGAAATGTCCACAGATCTTCTGAAATTTGCCCCCAAATTAATGTACTATCTCTAAATAAATTTGTATCCAAGATTGATATTGTCATGTATGCTCTGAACTGCCTCTTCTAAACAAATTTGGGGGGGGGGGGGGGGGGGGGGGGGGGGGGGGTAATTCAGCCACTTTGAGTTTGAACTAAACTAGCATGAATCTTATTGACTGCAATATTAATCTCGCTCTCTCTTTGACACACGCACGCACACACACACACACACACACACACACACACACACACACACACACACACACACACACACACACACACACACCTCTCTCTCTCTCTCTCTCTCTCTCTCTCTCTCTCTCTCTCTCTCTCTCTCTCTCTCTCTCTCTCTCTCTCTCTCTCTCTTCCCCTCCCTCCCTCCCTCCCTCCCTCCTCTCTCCCTCTCTCTCTCTCTCTCTCTCTCTCTCTCTCTCTCTCTCCTCTCTCTCTCTCTCTCTCTCTCTCTCTCCTCTCTCTCTCTCTCGCACACACACACACACACACACACCACACACACACACACACACACACACACACTCTCCATCTCCGCCCCTGCCCCCCCTTCTCTCAATTTGACAGTGTGGTACCTCATTTACATTATATACTGTTTGTGTTCTATTTTCAGATAAGTGCCCAGTGTAAGAGGGGGTAAAAGCAGAAAGATGGACCAGAAGACCAGCCACCAACAGTTCCAGTTCCTTCCTTTATCTGCCCAAGATTCAACAGAACATGCTTCTCACACACTGGCCTCCTCAGTCTCCAGAGGGCTTGTAGGAAACGAAGCTGTCTTTTCTCCCATGATCCCTACAGCCATCATCATCATTGTGAAGTGTCATTGTGGGCTTTGTCAATGAGGACTTCAGATAGATGCCACTGCTAAGGTACCAGACCTTTGAACGATCGCATGACTCTACATGTGGTTTTATTGCTTTGTTAGGCCCCAGGGTTCAGGACAGAGAATGGAGGATGAAGGATCTCTTTCAGCCCAGTCCTGAAGGGCTCTAGTGCTGGAGATCTGGAGCACACCTCAGAATGTGCTGTGACCTTTAAAAATTGGGATATTCTACTGTCCCAGTGCCAGTCATTCTGACTGATGAAGACCGTTGAAGCTTTCTACGACCGAATCGCAGCAACTATGAAACATCGGAAGTTTGCAACCGAAAAGTCTAAACTTGCAGTGTGTGCCTAAAACACTTCAAGGGGGGCTAAAAATTGTCCGAGCTGTGCACAGTCACAGAAAATCCGCCGTTCATATCAAGTTGAATGATGTAACAGAGGCAGAGAGGCACAGGCACCGGCCATGCAGCCTCACACAGATCACAGGTATATTGAAAAAAAACACCTGTGAGCCTGTGTTTGTCTTAATTATGAAGCGGAGAGACGCGAGTCGCCTCATATATTTTCTTCCGCTCCGATGAACCGTTGCCCCAGAAGTTGTTGATTAGGCTTGTCAATTATTTGGCTACTCAGCCAGATTGCCTTTAAATGATCACTGGGCACCACATTTCAGATTGCTTCTACACCTCTTGCCTAAAGTAGAATAAAATAGACCTACACTTATAATATCAAATAAAAGAAACAAACAAAAATGCAGTAAAAAAACAAAACCCTTAGGGATTAAAAAAGTAAACAAAATGAAATAAACAGAACTAAATGATATAAAATACAATAGAATACAAATAAAATGTAGGAAAAACCAAAAATAGGGCAAAATAACATATATACATAAAATTAAACCAAACAAGTAACCCACTAAAAAGGCAGAGGATCAGAGTAGAGCTATCATGGTGACAGTGATCTTGGTGTTAGAACAAAACACCATTTACAAAGGCATTGACATAAAGGGTCGTGATTCTGTCACCCCTCACGCAATTAACACTGCATATTCCCTCCTTCCTATTCTTATTCTATGGGAGTTTTAATGGGGCGGTAAAATCATTATGTGGATCATACTGAAGTTTGGTGGAATTGTACCTTCAGCATTGTTGGCATCCTCTGGGGAACTTAGTCTGTCAAAGCCCTGTATGCATGTCTACCTCTGCATCATCAGTCATCAGAAGAACTCTTATCAAGACCCTGAATGCAAAACAGTACTTCAGTATTGGTGCCATAACTCCTATCAAGATCATGAGTGCAAAACAGTACTTCAGTACTGGTGCCATAACTCCTATCAAGATGTTATATCCATCATGTTCACCAGCTTAATTGCCGTCAGCAGGAGAACTGAAGATGCTGAAGATAGAACTACACTCCAGCAATCAGCAGGAGAACTGAAGATAGAACTACACTCCAGCAACATTGCCGTCAGCAGGAGAACTGAAGATAGAACTACACTCCAGTGACATTGCCATCAGCAGGAGAACTGAAGATGCTGAAGATAGAACTACACTTCAGTGACATTGCCATCAGCAGGAGAACTGAAGATGCTGAAGATAGAACTACACTTCAGTGATATTGCCATCAGCAGGAGAGCTGCTATCAAGAACCAGCTTGTGTAAGTACATGTTGAGTTACAGTTGAGCCAATCTGTTATAAATACAAAATGTTTTTATAATTTAGCTGTGGGCCTTTGTCCAGGTCTCTGGCTTTCTCTTGAAATATCAGATTATTTTTTGCAATAAGAAATAGAAAAGGTAAGGAGATTTGCTGTTTTATCTGGTTGACCATTGATAAAGGGGAGACTCCGATAAAGCCATCATGAGTTGCGAGGATATAAACATGAAAGGAAAATTTGAGGAGACTAGAATCTGTTGCATTTTAACTTGGAAGTGAATTGAATAGGGTGACAGCCCATGAATGACCTTTGTTATCGGCAGGGCTATAAGCAGTTTGAAATGTTAGCTTTAACTTCTGTGTAAGTTTGGGCAGCTGCAAATCTGGCTGTAGCAATATCCGGAATGAGGAGTATCATGTGGTAGAATTGGCAATGTATTTGCATTTTTAAAAAAAAATCAATTTCAGAGTAATTTAATTTTGCATTGCCATCTAATGTTTCGTAAAAGTTTTTTTCTCAACACTAACTTTGTCAAAATTGACTTCATCATAATTTTATGTTATTGGTAAAACAATTGAGGCTTAAATACAATGTGTAAAATTCTTGTATTCAGAAAAAAGTTTGAATTTTATATTGAAATGCTCGTTAAAACATTAAAGAGAAAAAACAAAAAAAACCCATTCATTTATCACTGTCAAACAAAAATTAGGGAAAAGAACTGATGGGATCTAAGATGTCTGAAAAACTCTAGAAACATGTTCTGTCACTGTGTGTGTTGCTGTTGTTGGCTTTGTCTTTCATAGCCATTTGTCCGTTTATTTGTCTCTGTTACTCCTTTTTATTGCTTTTTTCTTCCAGTTTTAATCTTTGCTCTGTGTGCCAGGTACTTGTGATGGAGAGCATGTGCTGTCAAGACCATCCCCACCTGGTGCTGTCACCTCCTGTCAGCCAAGACCACTAGGAAACACTGCCAGTCATTCTGTCATGCCTGCCTGCTGCATGACATGACATGGAGTGAAGACTCTGGACAATGCCAAGGTTAGTATTTCCCTTCTCTGCCACTCAACTTTTTTTTTTTTCATTTCTTGGCTAGAACTCCAAGGTTTATCACTCATGAGATTTTGCGTATATGACCGTTATTTTCCCCACCATGAAAGCAGCCGTTTTCCAACTTCAGGAAAGTATGCTGGGTATTTTTGCATTTCCTTAACCCACTGAACGTTGACATGCATATTGGGATCTTTAAAGTGCATATCTGATCTTCTGCATGTATACACAAAGGGAATTAAGGCACTGGTAGGTCTGCACTTGAAGTTAACCTAGAAGATCATAAAAATCCCCACCCCTAAATCACCTGGTGCCACTGAGATCATGGACCCATGGGACTGAAATTGGTCGTAAACCACTTGGCTTTAGCGTTGTGCAGAAAGAAAAGTAAGAGTCACTGAAAAAGGGATAGATTCATAAACTCTAGAGGGTTAGGGTTTTTTAAAAGTTTTTTCCTTTTTTTTTTTTTTTTTTTTTTTTAGCAATAACTGTGCAGTGATACAGAGGCTGGTAAAAGAGTGCTGTTGTGGATTAAAAGCTCTTATGGAATATGTCGCATACTAAAAAAAACAAAAAACCCACAACAAAACCGACCAGAATTTGATATTGTAATCCTTTTAAAAATATTTCTAGAACTTTTTACAAAGAAAGCCATCAATCACTGATGACAGGTCTAAAAAATGTTAACACATGATCCTGTCACCACAGTCTTTGTTTTTGCGCATTTATCTTTTTTTTCCTCCCTTTTTTGTTTTAGTTTGGATCTTTCCCTATTTAATGTCTATGAAATTATGTTTTACCAGGACTATGTGATGGGGAACACACAATTGAATCCAACATAAAGCCTGCCCTGCCACAGCCATCAGTCATCAACTTTCCAGTGCTTCAAGACTAGCATCACTGAAATACTGCCCTGCCACAGCCGTCAGTCAGTCAACTGTTCAGTGCTTTCAAGACTTATGCATCGCTGAAATACTGCCCTGCCACAGCCGTCAGTCAGTCAACTGTTCAGTGCTTTCAAGACTTATGCATCGCTGAAATACTGCCCTGCCACAGCCGTCAGTCAGTCAAACTGTTCAGTGCTTTCAAGACTTATGCATCGCTGAAATACTGCCCTGCCACAGCCGTCAGTCAGTCAACTGTTCAGTGCTTTCAAGACTTATGCATCGCTGAAATACTGCCCTGCCACAGCCGTCAGTCAGTCAACTGTTCAGTGCTTTCAAGACTTTGCATCGCTGAAATACTGCCCTGCCTTCCTGCATCACATGAAACCAGGAAGACCCGTTCTTGACTCAGGATGAAGCTCAGGGTAGACACTTGCTTGCCTGCCATTCAGCTCCTGTAAGTATTGTGCAGGCAGAAAAGATCTTTGTGGGTACATAGAGAGGTCCAAACACCTTAGGCAGATAATTGATCACATTTCCCTCACAGTTGAAGACCGTTTTTGTCAGGCTACTTGTTTCTCTCCACATTGAAAAAATGTAGGTGTTCGGCTTTGTAGACATGGTGTTTGTAAACAATATTTAAAACATTTTATCAGTTTGGGCCAAAAATGCAAAAAAAAACCCAGGTGTATTGTTTTTATTTGTCTGATAAGTACAAACCTGTAGAGTTGTAGTCAATTAAAAAAGAATGTTCTCTCTCTTTTATAAAAAAAAAAAAAAAAAAAAAAATTTAAAGGGTTCCTGTAAAGGGGACATAGATTTTCTCAGATCTTACTTTGTGTGTAGAAATACTTAGCCTGCAAAGTAAGGGAATAAAATACCTGATTGTATTTAATCAAAATAAAGTTCGTGCTGAATTAGAATACTTTGCTAATGATTGTGTACTCTTGAAGGTTACTGATGTTCATAGGAAAAAATTATTCCAAAAAATAGCCAAACGTTTAAAGTGACCTACATGCAAGGTTGCTCCACTCTGACTTCGGGGACATGTCGAGAGTTAAAATTGAATTAAAAACCACTCACCACAACACACACACACACACACACACACACACACACACACACACACACACACACACACACACACACACACACACACACACACTCTCACACTCGATCCACAAAACCCAAGTGATTATCAGTGATAATTTTAAGTGTTTTACTGACAGATAAAATGATAGCAGTGAGTACTGTCCAATTTTTGTGAAGCAAGACTGCTTATAGAAAATATGATGCAAGAAAATGTCATAAAGTGTAAAAAAGATGTAACATTGCAAGAAACATAACGCAGAAATGAACCAAGACAAATGTACTCTTTTTAAATTTTTATTTGTTTTTGTTGTTGTTTTTTTTAAAGACAAATGCACTCATTGACTACACACTGCATCACTGCATGCATCACCTTGCACTAGAGCATCAACAAACCCTGGCCAATGTATTAAGTTAGTATACATTCTAAGGGCACATGCATCATGTCGTACTACAAGGGCAGTTACTGCTCTAGATGTTGAGTGCAAATGACAAAAATCTTTTTGTGTGTTTTTGTTGTTGCTGCATTGAGATCATTTTTTCTTATAAGAGAAAGGTATAATGCGCCTATTACAAAAAAAAGTGTGTTTTTGAAAAATGAAAAATTTATTAGACCCCAAAACTAAAATAAGAATGGCACTCAGAAAAGAAGAAAAATTGTTCTAAAAAAGAGACAAATGTGTTCTGTACTTGTGAACAAAAAAGTAAGGAGTGTGTGTGTGTGTGTGTGTGTGTGTGTGTGTGTGTGTGTGTGTGTGTGTGTGTGTGTGTGTGTGTAAAGACCATGACAGGAGAAGGGATAAATTTTACTTAATAGTTTTCAAGAAAACGGTGTTCAGGAGAGGGTAGAATGCATCTTTAATATTTGTGGGAATGGGGAAAAGAAAATCACTTGACAGGGTTGGTTTTTTTTTTGGTACCATACTTTTTTTTCATGTTTAAACTGGAGAATGCAGTTGCTAAATATGTAGTACTTATGTGACATGATTCACAGTATGCTATGATTTTTGTTTTGTGAAAGAAATATGTTTAAGAATTATTATTAGCCTGAAATTTTTGTTGTTGTTGTTGGTTCCTCAGCTAGATCTCTGAGGTTTATTGATGGTGAGATTTTACATATGCAACCATTTTTGACCGCCATGAAGGTATCTGGTACGCATTCTGACTTAGGGATGTATGCTGGGTATGTTTGTTTTCTGTAACCCACCAAACATTGACATGGATTACAGGATCTTTAATGTGCATATTTTATCTTATGCATATGTATATGCACAAAGTGAATTAAGGCACTGGCAAGTCTGCATTTGAAGTTGACTTGACAGATAGAAAAAACCCCACCCTTAATTCACCAGACACCACCAAGATTTGAACCCACGACTACTGTACATGACCCATGGGATTGAAACTGTATGGTCTTAACCACTAAGCTACAGTGTCTGTCATTACCCGAGATAAACTGGCTGCTAGAAGGAGAGCAAGCTTTATAGTTCTTCTATATGGCCTACCATGGTATACCATTGCTGTGGGCTGCTGCTGCTGAAATTGTTTTCCCTGATTTGGTTAAGTCATTAGGGCATTATGCTAAGAGTTACTGAATTTTGGGTCGGGTGGTCAGAGGTCTCCTCTGCTCTGCTACTGGTGACCTTGTAACCCAGTATTATCTATGCCGCCTGTGAGAAAAAATCCACCGAACACTTTGGGAATAGGGATGGGCTCTGCTGGGTTTGGTTTGTTTAAGATACCCTGCATATTACAATTAGATTTAATAAATTTCTGTAAATATTTTTTTAAAAGATTCAGTGATAAATTCAAATACTTCATTATTCTACAAACAGAAATTCAAGTGGAAGAAATTATAGGTGTGTGTGTGTGTAAGAGAGAGAGAGAGAGAGAGAGAGGGGGTGGGTGGTAGGGTGTGCTTTATATTTTGAAAAAGAGAAATTTAAGGGATAGATGGGAGGATGGGCTAGGACATGCAAGTTCAGATCAGTGGTAAAGGGTAAAAAAAAAAAAAAAAAAAAAGAGGCCGCTAATAGAGAAAAGAGAATCAAGGGAAGCCTTCCTTCTCAAAATTATATTTTTTACTTTTATCGTGTGCACATATATTTTGGAAAAAAAATTCTTTCAAAAAGAAGGCAACCTCTAAAAATTGTACACCTGAAAAATTGGCTGATAGTAGAACTAGAGTACAAGATGTAACTTTTGGCCCTTGGTACAACAGGTAATTTTTAATTTGGAGAAAAGCTATGCCATTGTGTCTGTGTGCCGTTGTGTCCACATGCTTTCACATACACAGACCACCCAGTGGGATGCTGGTGAGGGTGTTACCCTGATGTTGAACATGCTAACGCTAACCCTAACCTCCCTACTGACCTTCACTGTAACCTGATCTGACCCTACATGTGGACACAAAGGCAGGTGGATACATGATACATGCGACTGTGACAAAGTCTCAAGGAAACATCTTGAGAGCACATCAAATCTGTATCCCCTTTTAGAAGGCCAGACCATTGTGCAGCAATAGAAACTTGACAAAATTTACTAAACTACTTGCACAAGGGGAATGGATAAAAAAAAAAAATTTAAACCACAAAAGCGCTTGTTCGTTAAAGAAAATTTTTAAAAATTAAAAGTAATGAGATGGGTGCATTTTAAGGAAAGCGATTCTAGACTACAAAGTGGAGGGATAGGATGCATGTCCTATTTTATGGGAATGGGGAAAGGGGATAATGGTTGAATTTGGGCTCTTTTAATTTTTTTAAGGTTTAGGTGGGAGAGATTATTTTTAAGGAGCAGGTGGTATTTATTATTTTTCTTAAAAGTTTTCACAAGGAAAATATTTTTTAAAATGTAAGGAATAAGCATTCTAGATTGCTTGAACCTGTAACTGCTGCCAGGAATGGGGGAGTGTGTGTGTGTGTGTGTGTGTGTGTGTGTGTGTGTGTGTGTGTGTGTGTGTGTGTGTGTGTGTGTGTGTGAGTGAGTGTGTGTGTGTAGGGGAAACCAGAGAGGAGGTGATGATGTATTTTAGGACAGGGAAATAGAATAATAGAAATGGGGAAGCATATTCAGGTCAGTGGGAATAAAGAGACTGGAATATTTGTGTTTGTGCATGCATACATAAATATTATGTTAAAAATAGGGGCAAGGGAGTCATTTGTTTTGGTGCGCAAGCAAAATCATGCTTTAGTATACCATGGTATTCCATCACCAGAATAGCTATGCTGTTGTTGTCAACCAGCTGAATTAGTCTGTAGATTGGATTATCTGCTTTTTGTAACCTAAGACCTGAAAAAGCTGGATTATTTTGATTGTATAATATGTCGATCAAATCAGTCCTTAACTGAGAAAAAAAAGTCCTGACGTTGGTAGGAGTTGGTTTTATACAAATGAAATCTCAAAATCAGACACTTTTTGGCAGTGTGGTGGTGTGGTGGCCTGCCCCCCTTTTTTTTTTTTTTTTTTTTAGTTCCCCGAGTTACATTTAATATCAGCTTGACTAAGTTGTTTCCTCTTGTTTTACCATAGAAAATGATTTTAATGTAAATTGATGTTTGTTTTTTTTGTTAAGCCTTTATTCAGATTATTAATAATAGTTCAGATGTGTTTTTGTGTGGAAAAGTGGAAAATAGTCGATGTAGAACACTCTGAGACTTAAGCGATTTTGTTGTTAGCCTTTTACTTTAATTCATTTAAAATGTCAGTAAAAGTACTTTTTTCCCCTTGAAATGAGCATTAGTGTTAACTGCATTTTTGTAACTGAAAGAAGGGTCCAAAATTATTCCATAATGTCAATTAGACTGTTGTTTCATAAAAAAAGCTATATGATTAGTGATCCTTAAAACATTGATGGTTTTAAGTATTTAGATCTGACATAATCATTGAAACAGTTGGAAAGTGGATTTTATTTTATGTAGGTGATACAGTGCGTTTAAGCTATTAAGCAATTGAAGAAGGGGAAGTCCCCTGGAATCGATAACATCCCAGCTGAACTCATAAAAAATGGAGGGAATGAAACAGCAAGGCGATTCACAGACCTTTGTCAGAAGATCCACGACACCAAAGAATGGCCAAAAGAATGGACACAGTCTCTTGTAATACCCCTGCCAAAGAAAGGAAACCTCAAGCAATGCCAGAACTACAGAACCATCAGTCTCATAAGCCATCCTAGCAAGATCATGCTGCAGATAGTCCTCAACAGACTGAAAAACCAAGCAGAAAAACTCCTGGCAGAAGAACAAGCGGGCTTTAGACCAAAACGCAGCACAATGGAACAAATTTTCAACCTGAGAATTCTGATAGAGAAGCATCTCCAACACCAAAAAGACTTGTACCACAATTTTATAGACTTCAAAAAGGCCTTTGACAGGGTATGGCATGACGGCCTCTGGCAAGTACTCAGGCACTTCAACATTGACAACTGCCTAATTGAAGTCATCAAGGCTCTGTACGAGAATGCAAGAAGTGCAGTTTTCATGAACAACCACGTGGGCGAGTTCTTCAAGACCACGGTTGGAGTCCGCCAGGGCTGCCTTCTCTCACCTGTACTCTTCAACCTCATCCTCGAAAACATCATGACAGAGACACTGCAAAACCACCACACTTCCATCTCCATTGGTGGAAGACCCCTTTGCAACCTCAGATTTGCAGATGACATTGACCTCATGGGCAGCAGCAAACAAGAACTGCAAATCCTCACAGACAGTCTAACAGACCGAGCGAGCGCATACGGCATGGAGGTCAGTACAGAGAAATCGAAGATCATGGTCAACAGCGCGAGTAATGACAGCACAGAAATAAAGATGAATGGAGAAATATTGGAAGAGGTGAGCCAATTCAAATACTTAGGCTCCATCCTAACAAAAGATGGCACATCAAACAATGAGGTGAAAGCTCGCATTGCAACAGCAACATCTGCTCTAGTCAGACTCCAGAGGATCATCAGAAGCAACAACATCAGCTTCTGCACCAAATACCACCTCTACAAATCCCTCGTAATATCTATCCTCCTATATGGCTGTGAATCATGGACTCTGACAGCAGAGTTAGAGAGAAGAATCCAAGCATTCGAGAACAAGTGCCACAGAAGACTCCTCAAAATATCATACAAAGAACACAAGACCAATAACTATGTGAAAGAGGAAATCAAAAAGCGTGTGGGCCCCCAAGAGCCTTTGCTCTCCACCATAAAGAGGAGAAAGCTGATGTGGTTTGGTCACACCACAAGACACAACACCCTAGCAAAAACCATCTTGCAAGGAACAGTCGAGGGCAAAAGAAGAAGAGGCCGCCAAAAGAAATCATGGGTTGACAACATCAAAGACTGGACTGCCCAACCCCTGCAACGCCTCCTACTAGCCACACAGGATCGTGAAGCATGGAAAAAGATCTCCGTTGCGTCTTCTCTCATGTCCCCCCTACGTCCTTTGGGACATGGGACTGAGTGAGTGAGTGACAGTGCGTTTTAGTACACTCTTTCATGAGATTGTTGCTTTATCATTTTAAGTTATGGGATTTGATTTGATAACAGCAAAAAATTCCTTTTGAAAAAATCCTTGATATTCACTTTGTGAGTGTATTTGAAATGTTTTTTCAAATGATTAAAAATAGTTTTATGTGCACATCTTATTACGGGTTATTGGTATATGTGTGTATATACACCCTTGAAGTGTTTTTGAACAAGTTTTTTCTTTAATTTTGATCAAATGTTGGTGACATAAACAAGTGTGGTGTTGATGGGAATGCATGAAATCAAGAACCTATTTTCATGTTGCTTGAAGCGTATGTTTTTAGTTTAGTTTTGGTTAGGGTTTTTTCCCCCCACTAAAAGACAAGTCCTGGAGTATTCTGTATTATTGGCTTGACCTGCTTTTTGTAATCAGAAAATCTTGAAAAAAGCTGGATTCTTTGGTTTTTGGTATTTGTGATCAAACTAATTGCTCATTGAAAAAGTCAAGCCGGGTATTGGCAGGAGTGGGTTCTGGGGGAAAAATTATGAATCTCAAAATCAATTTTTTATCAAGTCAAAGTCCAGTCAAACTACTTTCATAATTCCATGAAAGGCAAAGAAGGCTCTCGGGAGCATAACTGATAGGAATTTTTTTGCGGTGTGGTAGCTTTTTTTTTTTTTTTTTTTTATAAACTAAATGGCGTTCCGGGTTATATTCAGATATTGTCTAGATCATTTTTTTTTCTTTTTTTTCTTTTCTTTTGAGTGTGTGTGTGGGGTGTTTCTTCAATTGAATTATTGACATTAGTGTTGAAACATGTTGTGTGAGTGGGGAAATGGTTAGAGTGAAAAGCACACTTCTGATATTGTAAACATAGTTTTTGTTGTTGTTATGTATCACTTATTGCTTGATCCACTCCCCCCCCCCCCCCCCTTTTTAAAATATGCATCAGTAGGTAGGTTTGAATCATTTTTTTTTTGGGGGGGTTAAACTAAAAGAAAGTTCTAAAACTATTCTTTCCTGTCAGCTAGACTTATTTTGTATGTAAAAGTCGGATATTGGCAGGAGTGGGTTTTGAAAACAAAAAGAAATTAGGAATCTCAAAATTCTTTAAAAAAAAATTTTTAATTTCAAAGAAAAAAATAATCTTAAAATCAATTTTTGTCAAGTCAAAAATTGAAGTCCAGTCAAAATACTTTACCATCCCATGAAAGCCAAAAAGAAAATCCTGGGAACATAACTGATAGGAATTTTTGCAGTGTGGGCGGTGTGGTTTTTTTTTTTTTTTTATAATTTAATGGTGGTCTAAGTTATATTTAGATGTTGTCTAGACCAGTTTATCTTTTCTTCTTTCTTTGTGTGTGTGTGTGTGTGTTGTTTTTTTTCTTCAATGGAATTATTTACATTAGTGTTGAGACATTTTGTGTGGACATGGTTGTGAGTGGAAAATGATCATAGTGAAGCATTCTGAGATTGAAATTTTTGTTTTGTTTTGCCATTTATCACTTATTGCTTCCTACCTCCCCCCCCCCCCACCCCTTTTTTGAATATACATTGGTGGGTTGGTTGTTTGGGTTTTGTTTTGTTTTTTTTGGGGGGGGCAAGTTGTAGTTAAAAGAAGGGTCTAAAACTATTCTCTGCTGTGAGCTAGACTTATTTTGTGTGTTAATCAGCAAAGATCATAAAAATCATCACTGTTGTTTTTTAGTGGTTAGGTTTGACACAGCTACTGAAATCATTGAAACAAGTGTAGGATTCTTATAGATAGTACAGTGTGTGTTTTAATGCACTCTTGGTAGACATTTTTTGGTTTGGTTTTTTATCTTGCTCATTTACTTTCTCTGTTGTTAAAGTAATGAGAGATCTGATATGACCAAAAAAAATATCAGTCCTGCGATGGTCTTCAATGCAGGTTTTGAAACAATCCTTGATATTTTCCTGGTAAATGTATTTGTAATGTTTGAATAATTTTGTATGTAATATCTGGTAAGTGGATATCAGTATATGTGTGCACACCCTTGAAGTGTTTTTAATGAAGTTCAAGTTTTGTTTAGATCAAATGTTAGTTCCTTATATCTGATGATAGCTGGAATGTTTTTTGTCATGAGATTAAGAACTTGTATATTTTTTTGTTTCTTGAAATGTGGGCTTCTAGTTTTGTTTAGTTTTGGTTAAGTATTTTTCACTTAAAAATAAGTCCTGAACTTTTCTCTGTTATTGGCTTGACTTGACTTTTTGTATCCAGGAAATCCTGGAAGAAGCTGAATTCTTTGTTGTTTGAAATAATAAGAAAATGAAGTCAGTCTCTTAATTAATTTTTGCCAAGTCAAAAGTCAAGTTCAGTCAAAATACTTTAATCATCCCATGAAAGGTAACAACCAAAAAAAAAACAAAAACCGCTGATGTGAACATAACTGAAAGGAATAATTTGCAGTGTGGGCGGTGTGGTGGCTTTTTTTTTTTTTTTTTACTGAATAGTTTTCTCAGTTACATTTAAATGTTGTCCAGACCAGTTTTATTTGTGTTTTTTTTCTTTTCTTTGCTGTAAAAAAAGAATTAGAAATGAAGTATATTTCAGTGTTTAAAAAAATCTGTATTCAAGTTAATGACATTAGTGTTGAGATGTTTTGTTTGGACATGCTTGTGACGCAAAAAGCACCATTTTGACTGTGTTTTTTAATCAGTTGTCAGCTAAAACAAAAAATCATGTCTGATGTTGACAAAAAATGTTTGCCCTCTTGAAATATAAGTTAGTGTTTTTTTGCTTTTTCGTGTAATAAAAAGAATGGTCCAAAATTATTCTGTAATGTCAGCTAGACTTATTTGTATGCAACTCAGCAAAGATCCTAAAATCATTACTGTTGTTTTTTAGTGGTTAGGTTTGACACAACTATTGAAATGATTGAAGCAAGTGTAGGATTCCTGTGGATTGTATAGTGTGTGTTTTAATGCACTCTTCATAGACGTATGTTGGTTTGTTTTTTTTAATTTTGCCCTTTTCTTTTCTTTTTTTTTTTTTTTTTTTTTTTGAAGCTATGAGAGATCTGATATGACAAAATCAGTCCTGTGGTGGTCTTCAGTATAGGTTTTGAAACAATCCTTGATATTTACTTTGTGAGTGTATTTGAAATGTATGTTCCAATTTTGTAAGTACATCTTGTATTGGATATCAGTGTGTGTGTGTGTGTGTGTGTGTGTGGTGTGTGTGTGTGTGTGTGTGTGTGTGTGTGTGTGTGTACACTCTTGAAGTGTTTTTAAACAAGTTCAAGTTTGATTTAGATCAAAAGTTGGTCACATTAATTCTGATGGCAGCTGGAATGTTTATTGTTATGAGATTAAGAACTTGTATATTTTCCTGTTTCTTGAAATGTGGGCTTCTAGTTTTGTCTTATTCTTGGTTCAGTTTTTTCCCACTGAAGACAAGTCATGAAGTATTTTGAGTTATTTTTGGTTTGACCTGATTTTTTTTATCCAGGAAATCTTGAAAGAAGCTGGATTCTTTGTTCCTTTAATATTTGTGATCAGATCAATTGTTAATTGAAAAAGTCAAGTTGGATATTGACAGGAGCAGATTTTTAAAAATTTTAAAAAGAAAGTCCTGACTCTCAAAATTAATTTTTTGCCAAGTCAAAGGTCCAGTCAAAATACTTTAATCATCCCATGAAAGGCTATAAAAAAACACTGACAGGAACATAACTGATAGGAATGCTTTGCAGTGTGGGCGGTGTGGTGGCATTAAAAAAAAAAAATTATTAACTAAACTGTTTCAGGAGTTACATTTAGATGTTGTCTGAACAAGTCTATTGCTTTTTTTTTTTTCTTTGCTGTAAAAAAGGATTTTGAAATTAAGTGTATTTTGGGGGGGGGGGGGGGGGGGGGGGGGTTCTTGTTTAAAAACTGTATTTAAGTGTTTGACATTAGTGTTGAGACGTTTTGTGTGGACATGCTTGTGACAGGAAAATGACTATTGTGAAAAACACCATTCTAAGATTTCCCCCCCCCCCCCCCCCCCCCCTCCATTGTCAGTTGAAACAAAAGATCAAGTCTAATGATAGCAAAAAAAATTTGCCCTCTTGAATTACAGGTTAGTGTTGTTTGCATTTTTTGTAACAAAAAAAATGGTCCAAATTTTTTTTTTTTCATGTCAGCTAGACTTAATGCGTAATTCAGCAAAGATCCTAAAATCATTGATTTTTTTTAGTGGTTAGGTTCGACACAACTTTTGAAATTATTGAATCAAGTGTAGGATTCCTGTGGATAGTACAGTGTGTGTTTTAATGCACTCTTCGTAGACGGTTTTTTTGTTTTTAATAATGCCCTTTTCTTTTTTTCGTTTTCATTTTGGGAAGTTATGAAAGATCTGATATAACAAAATCAGTCCTGTTGTGGTCTTCAGTATAGGATTTGAAACAAAGCTTGATATTTACTTTGTGAGTGTATTTGAAATGTATGTTCAAATAATTTTGTATGTATTGTGTGTGTGTGTGTGTGTGTGTGTGTGTGGTGTGTGTGTGTGTGTGTGTGTGTGTGTGTACACTCTTAAATGTTTTTAAACAAGTTCAAGTTTGATTTAAAATCAAATGTTGGTCACTTAAGTCTGATATTGGCTAAAATGTTTATTGTCATGAGATTAAGAACTTGTATGTTTTTCTTGTTTCTTGAAATGTGGGCTTCTAGTCTTAATTTTGGTTGTTTTTTTTCCCACTAAAAGACAAGTCCTGAACTATTCTGTATTATTGGCTTGACCCAATTTTTTTTAATCCAGGAAATCTTGAAAGAAGCTGAATTTTGTTTGTATATTTGTGATCAGATCAGTTGTTAATTGAAGAAGTGAAGTTGGATATTGACAGGAGCAGGTTTTGAAATTAAAAAAAATTTTTTTTAAAGAAAGTCATGAATCTCACAATCAATTTTTTGTCAAATTGAAATTCAAAGTTCAGTCAAAATACTTTAATCATCCCATGAAAGGCAAAACATGCTGACAGGAATATAACTGATTGAAATACTTTGCAGTGTGGGTGGTGTGGTGGCTTTTTTAAAAAAAGAACTAAATAGTTTTCTCATTTACATTAAGATTTGTCTGTACCAGTTTTATTTGCTTTTTTTCTTTTGTTTTCTTTGCTGTAAAAATAATGTTGAAATCAAATATATTTCAGTGTGTGTGTTTTTGTTGTTTTAAGTCTTTAATCAAACTATTGACATTAGTGTTAGACGTTATGTGTGTACATGCTTGCAAGTGAAAAATGATTGTCAAAAGCACCCTTCTGAGATTGGGGTTTTTTTTTTCTTTTTTCATTAGATTTTTTTTTTTAATTCTCTTTTTTTTTTTTTTTTTTACTCAATTGTCAGTTGAAACAAAAGATCATGTCCAATGTTGGCAAAATTGCTTTACCCTCTTGAAATACATGTTGGTGTTTTTTGCATTTTTCGTAACAGAGATGGTCCATAATCATTTTTTGATGTCGGCTAGACTTGTTTTTTTGTATGTAATTCGGCAAAGATCCTAAAAAAACAAGTGTTGCTTTTTAGTGGTTATGTTTGACACAACTATTAAAACAGTGTGTGTGTGTGTGTGTGTGTGTGTGTGTGTGGTGTGTGTGTGTGTGTGGACCCTTGAAATGTTTTTGAGCAAGTTTTTCTGTCATCTTAATCAAATGTTGGTAACTTAAGTCTGATGACAGCTGGAATGTTTGTCATGAGATTAAAAACATGCATATTTTTTTTATTAATTGAAATGTGGGCATTTTGGTGGTTTTGTTTTTTGGTTCAATTTTGTTTTTAACTGAAAGACAAGTCGAGTTACTCTGTTCTGTGGTCTTGACCTAACATTTTGTATCAAGACATCCTGAAAGAGGCTGGATTCTTTTCTAACTAATTGTTTGATATTTGTGATAAAATTAATTAATTGAAAAAGTCGAATCAGATATTGGCAGTTGTGGGTTTTGAAATTTTTATATTAAAGAAAATGAAGCTATGAATCTCAAAATACTTCTCAAGAAAGGTAAAAAAAAAATTTATTTTTTTTTAAATGCTGACAGGAACATAACTGATAGGAATGTTTAGCAGTGTTGGAGGTGGGGTGGCTTTTAAAAAAAAAAAAAATTTAAACTTAATGGTTTTCTCATTTACATATAGATGTTGTCTGGACCAGTTTTATTTTCTCTTTTTTTCTTCTTTTTTGTTTTCTTTACTGTAAAAAATAAATTGATATTAAGTATATCTCAGTGGGTTTTTTTAAAGTCTTTATTCAAATTATGGACATTAGTGTTACTTTGTGTGGACATGTTTTCGAGTGGAAAATGATTATTGTGATAAACACCCTTCTAAAGATTGTACTTTTTTTTCGTTTTGACCTTTTCTTGTAAAGTTTTGTCAGTTTTAACAAAAGATCATGTCTGATGTTGGCAAAAGGGCTTTACCCCCTTGAAATATGTGTGGTTCAAAATTATTCTGTGATGTCAGCTACACTTATTTTGTGTGTAATTCAGCAAAGATCCTAAAATCATCATTGTTGCTTTTAAGTGGTTCGGTTTTACACAACTATTGAAATCATTGAATTGAGTAGAGGATTCCTGTGGATAGTACAGTGCGTTTTAATGCACTCTTTCATAGACTTTTGTTGTTGGTATGTTTTTCATCTTGTTCTTTGCTTCTCATTCTTCAGTTATGGTCATATTAAAGTCTGTGATGGTCTTTGATTAGGTTATTGAAACATACTTGATATTAAAAAAAAAAAAAAAAAAAATATATTATAGTATGTTTTGTTTTGTTTGTTTGTTTGCTTGTTTTTGTTTTCTAAAAATCACAAAATGTGAATAGACTTAAACTGATAATTACATTACATATATACTTGATATTTTCTTTATGAATGTATGTGAAATATTTGTTTGAATAATTAAAAACAGTTTTGTGTGTACATCTTGTTAGTGGATAACTATATGTGTGTGTGCATGTGTACACCCTTGAGGGGTTTTTGAACATTCAGTAGCTATATGGTGTATTGAGTTACATTTGGATATTATCTGGACCAAATTTTTTTTTTCTACCTAGAAAAAGATACTGAAATAGGTCGTTTGAGTGTTTTTATTCACAGCCTGTTTTGAAATCATTGACAGTAGTCATAATATGTTTTGTGTTGAAAAGCTGAGACTTGAAAATTTTCCTGTTGCCTTTATTATCATTCATATAAATGCCAGTTAAAACGGTAGATTCTCCCTGATATTGGCAAAAACGCTTTCCCCCTATATGTATATATACATTGGTGTTATTTGCTTTTTTTGTGACTAAAAGAAGGGTCCAAAACTATTCTCTGATGTCAGCTAGACTTGTTTTGTGTAGAATTAGCCAAAAATTCTTACAGAATCATTATATTTTTGTGTGTTAAGTTTGACATAACTATCAAAATGATTTAAATGAGGTTAGGAAATCTTCCGATTGAAAGTGTTTTTTCAACCAATTTTTCAAGGGCTTTTTTTGTTTGTTGGTGATTAGATTTTTTTTTTTTAATTTTTTTTTTTTTTTGGGGGGGTGGTTTGTTTTTGTTTGTTTGGGGGGGGGGGGGTGTTTATTTATTGTTGTTGTTGTTTTTTTGGGGGGTTAAGATTTTTGCTTTATTTTGTGTTTGTATGAGTGTGTGTGTGTGTGTGTATAAATTGGGTGAAATTACTTGACCCAAAATAATCTTGTTATAAATATGATTTGAAAAAAGGCGTGGAATTTGGTTACTTTGTCTATGTAGTTCCAGGTAAATATGTGTGTTCAGAAGTGGATGATGGTGTTTGTATACAATGCCATTGACGGGTTTTTGATAATGAGCATTTCTTTTCTGTTTTAAAAAAAAATTTGATTGACATGAAATGTCAGCTTCATAATACAGTTCTGAAGTTGGCTGAAATGGTTTTGTCATGAAATCAAGAAACTACAGTACATTTTCAAGTTCGAAGTGAGGCATTTTGGTTTTTTTTTTTTTTCTTTTTTTCTTTTTTTTTTTTTTACCAGAGGACCTGAATACATTGCTGGCTTGACCTATTGTTTTATAGCGGGAGACCCTGAAAGAAGCTGGATTCTTTTGTTTGAAAACTTCTGATTAAACCAAATTTTCATTGGGAAAAGCTAAGTCTGACATTAGGAGGAGTTGGTTTGAAAAAATGAAATTAAAATTCTTTTTTTTGGTTTTGTTTTGCAGTGTGGGTGGTGTGGTGTGGTTTTATGGTTTTTTTGTTGTTGTTGTTTGTTTTTAACTTATTGGTGTCTTCAGTTACATTAAGATGTTAGCATGACTGAGCCTTTTTTTTCTCTATTTTACTTAAAAGATTTTGAAATAAACTATGCTGTGTCAGTGTTTTGTTTGAAGCTGTTATTCAAATTATTGACATGAGTTCTGATACGTTTTGTGTGGACATGCTTGCAAGTGGAAATTTTTTTTTTAGGAAAAGCATCTTTCTGAAACATTGACTTTTTTATATTTTGGTTTTTCTTTTTTGATTGAGATAAAAAAAAATAAAAAAAAACCCAGTAATTAAATGCCAGTTGACAAAGATCAAATCTGATGTTGACTAGAGTGCGTATTTCCCTTTATAACACACGTCGGTGTTGTTTGCAGTTATAATCAAAAGAATGATCTGAAATTTTCCTCTCAGGAAGACTGTTAGTTTATTTATTATATATATATATATATATATAAGATTCACATTGAATTTCAGTTGAAAACCAAAACAAGGAAACCCACAAATCTGATGCTGACCTAAGAACTGCTTGCCCCCCCCCCCCCCCCCCCCCCCCCCCAAAAAAAAAAAAAAAATTTCCCCCTCGAATTTGTTTTGGTTGTGTTTTTGTTTTTTTTAACGTAAAGTGAAGATCCACAATTATTATCAGATGTTAGCAAGACTATCATTTTGTAATTCGAAAGTGATACAAAAAGAAACTTTGTTTTTGTGATTAAATTTGAAAGTTTTGTTTAAAGCACTGAAATGTTTTCAGTGTTTTGTGAGTGCACATGTTAAAAGTGGATACTAAAGTATGTGTGAGTGTGTAATGCTCTCTTTTGGTGTATTCCCCCGCCCCTCTCCAAAAGCCAGGTTCTCAAGTGATAGTGTTTGGTGCTGGTGTGAGTGCTTTTGTTTTTTCCTTAGTTTGTCATTTGAAAAGATATAAAACCAACAGAAGACTGCACTCCCCCCCGCCCTGTTTTTTTTCTTTTTCATTTAAAAAAAAAATTATATATTTTTTTACTTTGGAGATGTTTTGAATTATTTTGTGAAGTTGGCTCAACTATTTTTTTTCCTTTTTTGGTGCAAGGAGAAAAAAAGCAATTAGATTTTATAGCAAGAAACTTGACCATTTAAGTGTACATGTTTGATATTTCATTTAAAATCATTTTAAAAAAATTATTTATTTTTTTACTTTGGAGATGTTTTGAATTATTTTGTGAAGTTGGCTCAACTATTTTTTTTTTTTTTTGATGCAAGGAGAAAAAAAAGCAATTAGATTCTATAGCAAGAAACTTGACCGTTTAAGTGTATATATTTGACATTTCATTTGAATCATGAAGATTGGTATGTGATAACTAATTTGTGGGCACATGCCTTTAATAATATTTGTGCACTCTTGTGTTTGTGTGTGAGCGTGCATTGTGTGGGTGTGCAAAAAGACTTCAAACTTGGGCAATACAACCACACTTTTTTCATGCTCACTCACTGACATTTCATTCAGTCCAGCCATCGCCACTTCCCATTATTTCCACATCCTCTCCAACATTACCATGCCAAATGACCAAAACTTGATCCATAACATGGATGTGCAGCCACTCATGCTCAATATGTATACAGTGGCACTGTTGTTGTTGTTGTGTTGTTTCTATCTGATACATTTTTGCCGGACGACGGCCTCTGTGGTCGGCAGTATGCGCAGCGAAAATATGAAGAGATTCTGTGTGTGCTGAATTTGGCCGATTCTTCGAAATGTGGCTTAAAAATAAGTTTACACCCATTTCATCCATTATTTATGCCGTCTTGTACAACAAAACGAAACAAAATTATCCTATAATTATAGCATGCACTGTGCGATAGGCCTACACAGCATCGTTAATTACTCCCCCTGTTCCATGGTCGCTGTTGTTTTCTTCGAGACTAAATAAGTGGTACTACATGGGAGCTAACTCATTGTAACTCTGCCCAACTGCGCCCCTCCCCCTCCAGCCTCTTTTTTTTCACCCTTCAAAAAAATTTTGAAGTTTCAATAGGCACAAAAACTATTATAACATGTTTGACATTTCTTCAACCATTTTGTATTAGTTATGCAAAGAAATCGAGCGAAAATGGGACAAGCCTTTTTTTTTTTATTATGAATTATGACAAAAGTTCTGAATTATAATCTATTTCACTGACCGAAACATTAGCATGCCAGGTACATACACACATATAATATAAGTGAGTTTCATCTCATGCAGTTGCTTCAAGAATTATAATATTTTTGGGGTGGCCCTAGGAACTGAAGTGGGAGGACTCATCGAAGCGTGGGACTTCTGGCTTCTGACCACAGTCCTGATATCAGAGAAATCTGGAAAGGACTATAATTCGACTAAAACCACACACACACACACACACACACACACACACACACACACACACACCATTTGTGTCCGGCGGATACGTTGCTACACAAGGTTTTGCCTGTCGATCTGGCTTTGTGTGTGTGTACACGCACACTGGCGCACTAACAACAGACAACTGCCGTATGTAAGCACTGTATACAAGCACTGAACACAACTCCTTAGGCCTATCACTAATCTTTACCCCCTCCCCCCTCCACTCTGTCCCTTCCTGGCCCCAATCCAAAAAGACACAACTTAGGGAGGGAGTGGAAAGATTAGAATCGAAAACTGGTTATGGGTTGCTGTATACTGTCCTCATTTTCAGGGAACGAAAACTGGGGGATTGAGGAGAAGATATGGAAAAACAGACTGGGACATGTTACGGCAAAGGCACAAAACAAACGGACTGTTTTCAGCTGTATTCAGTCTTCTGCAAACTCCCCCCCCCCCCCCCCCAAAAAAAAAAAAGAGGAACACACACACACACACACACACTAAATCACAGTCTAATAAAGATAATAAAATTTTCCAAGTCTACTGGCATGTAATTCAGCATGCAAGAGTGTGTTCGCGCGCCACATGCGCGTGTGCGGGCATAAGTGTGCGTGTGTGTGTGCTAAGAAGACTGAAAAATACCTGAAAACACTCGTAGATTGATAAACGAAATAAAAGACAGAAAAAAATAGAATAAACAAATATCCCCTGCTTCAACTACCTTAATAATTATTGTCAAATCATCATCGTCTTCTCTTTCACAATATCTCTATTCTCTTTCTGTCAGCCCTACAATCCCACTCCCCTCCCTCCCTCCTTTCAAGGATATTACTTTTAACAATCTGATTTGCCTTTCAACTTCATTTTTTAAGTGCTGTTGCTTGTGTGGTCTTCAGCGTTGCAAGAATAATACAGGTCAACACGCTTAGGAGACCTCTGTAATAGGAATGTGAAAAATGCTTGTTGCCATCCACCCCGTACCCATCCTTCATAAGGCCTAGCCTACCTTGAAACTTCCCACTTCTTTTTTTCTTCTTCTCTTGTTCGCTTTTACATCGTCAGATGTGTTTAGGGAAAATAATGGCATGTCCTTTCCAGTTCCTCTCGTGGGCCGTATAGCTTGGTCTGTAGGGTCATCTCCGTCGGCCACACTTTCTTCCCCAGGTCGCTGAATACGTGCACCTCTGAAGGATGTGTTCGCCTGTCTGGTTTTCTTTACCACAGGCACACAGGGGAGAAGGAATAAGTTTCAGCTTGGTGGATATTTAGTCTGTTATGCCCAATGGGAGTCATAGAATTATGACTTGATCTCTTTTGAGATGGTTGTCATCCTCCTCTACTCTAAGTCGGGCCATTGATTTGATGATTGTTTTCTTTTCGTAAAAAGTGAAGCTGCTTTCGTATTGTTCTTTCTGGGCCCCTTGTTTTGCAAGTTCATCAGCCTGTTCGTTGCCAGGTATGCCACAGTGGGCAGGGATCCACTGCAGCTACACGTTTGTTTCGTGCAAGAAGCTGTAGTTCTTGTTGGAGTTCTGTCTCTTTGTCTGCAGACAGAAACTTCCAACAACAAAAACAACAAACCAACCAATCAAAAGGGCAGTAAAAAAAAAAAAAAATCATATGCAAACCAAACCAAACAAAAAATAGGAGACAGACTACAATGTACACCTTGGAAAGCATTTCTGCCGATAACGATGAACGACGGCCCGAACTACATGTGACGTAGCTGTCGAATTCATATATATAGCCACATAACACACAGTTAACAAAGAACATGCAGCGCAGAATATTAACTGTCTTAAAAAAGTAAAGTAATCATTTTAAATTTCAATAAGTACTAAGTTTGTCTTTTATAAGTGCCTTGACAGGTTATATACTGCAATGTCCAAGAATTGTATTGGCGTAAATAAAGCAATAAAGTAATTTTCTTAGTAAACTACAAAATCTTGCGTTTAGAACAGGAATTCCCGATCATACTTAGATGCCTTGAAGAAGAGAACCGTGATCTATGAGTCAGTGGTGTATTTCCCGATAAAGAAAAATAGTGTGTGTGTGTGTGTGTGTGTGTGTGTGTGTGTGTGTGTGTGTGTGTGTGTGTGTGTGTGTGTGTGGTGTGTGTGTTGCTTATTTATTCTTTTCTATCGAGGATAATGGAATAAACACTCATGTGCTTTTTTACACCCAGTCCCCGTGTGTGCATTTGTGTAAATATTGTCATCTGTTCCGACCGACACACAGTAGCCTACTCTTACGAAAAGCAGAACAGGATTTAACGTGTGGGCAAGATGTTCTGCGTGCGTTCGCACACGGGGCCTGGGTTGACAGTCTCATCCGAAAGACTTTTGGGGAGAGTGGAGTCAGCACTGATGTTAACTCCAGGGGAAAAATCCCCTCCAAGGGGAATCGAACTTGAGTCGTCAAATTGCCAGCCAATGTTCTGACCACTAGGCTATCCCGTCACACAGCAGACAGAAGACAGACAGACAGACAGACGATAGACAGGATAGACAGATAGATATACAGACAATAGATAGAAAAAGTTTAAGTAGAGAGATTGACAAGACAGACAGTTACATAGACAGACAGACAGACAGACAGACAGATGATAGATAGATAGATAGATAGATAGATAGATAGATAGATAGATAGATAGATAGATAGATAGATAAAATTTAGGCAGATAGATTGACAAGACAGGCATTTACATAGACAGACAGGTATATATATATATATATATATATATATATATATATATATATATATATATATATATATATATATATATATATAGTAGTAGGCACCCGTCAGTCTCGGAAGACTATGGAGTTGCGCTCTAGTCTTTAGAGCACAAAGCCTGGGTAGGTAAGTATCGAGGGCAAGCTGTGTATTTTATATTATATATATATATATATATATATATATATATATATATATATATATGACACGTGTCAAGATGGCGGAAGCGATCGGAAGCTGAAGCAAGGCTCTGCCAGTTAATCGCTTCCCTACTAAGAAGATGACAAGGCTGACCAGGTCCAGAGGCCTTGGCGGCTATTTACATTCAAAGCCAGCCACCAACACCAAGGGCAGCCAACGGGAAAAGGAAAATTCACCATGTCGAGCAGCTGAAGTTTCGACACGACAGGATTCCGAGTCCCAGACTGCCTCCACCTCGACCAGTGAAGACCTTGGACAGAAAAAAACGGACCACGGTCCCTCAGCAGACACAGTGAGTGTGATTAGAGAGCTAAAGATTCTCGTTACTTCACTGTGTGATAAAATAACATCACTTGAGCAACGTCTAGATCAGCGAGACCAAACTGCTTGCAAAAAGAACCCTCCAGTGGAGAGATCTAGACGTTGTGTTGATAAGGAGACCACCACGACCTACAAAGAAAAATAGTTCTAAACAGAAAGAAGAACAAGACTTGCCACAAGTCGTGTTGCTCCACGATTCTGTGATGAAAGGGGTCAATGGGGATAGACTTGGGGTTTCATATGGATTCAACATGATGTGTTACAAAGCCCATGAAATAAAAGATTTGCCAACTACCCTGGACACAGCATTTTCCCACACTAACAAACCTCTAGATGCTGTTGTCATTCACTGTGGCATAAACGACATCAAGATTTCCGATCCCAGACGTAGCAGCAAAAATTACATCGACTGCATTAAGGGTATTGCTGCTGATCACCCTAGCACAAAAATTGTTGTCAGCAAGATTGCTCCTGTTCGCAATTTTAAACTAAATGTGCAGAGAGAACTTTTCAATGCACTGATCAGCGCTGAACTTCACGATATTGTCAATGTTTCTTTAGTTCAGCATTCCAATCTTTCAGCTCGCACTGGGGTTCAAAAGGATGGTCTTCACCCATTACGGAGAGGATCCAGTCAGCTGGCAGTCAACGTCGGCAGACACGTCCGTCAGCTGTTCTGGCAGACTCCGAGGAAGACCAGGAGACACCCAACTCTGCAGCCACGCAGCAAGAACTTTCCAGCTTTCTCCAGTCTTACCTCTGGGTGGAGGAGACAGGGGCCCGTGGTGGAACATGTATGAATGCTTGGGAGAATGGTACTGAATTTTAAATGAACTGATTAAGGAATTATTAGTGATGTATATTAATGTCATCTATGTAGTCTTGCAATTAACTATGGCGCGCATTTTTATTGCTTAGATTTAGTCTACTGGTAATAGTTGTAGTTGAGCTATCTTGAATACATATTTCAGTTATTTATTTCTTTATTTTCTCAATATATATATTTTTTTTACGTTGTTTCTGTTTATTCTCACTTTCAAAATGGTACAATCATGTCCAGTGAAGATATTACAGTGGAACTGTAGATCGGTGATGACAAACCTTCACTATCTTATTCATCACCTTTCCACTACTACTTATGAAATCTTAATATTACAGTCATTGAATGTAAATCAAAACAACTTACCGAGATTGAAAAACTTTTATCCTCCAATTCATGAAAACATCAAAAATGATGCAGAAAAGATAAAAACTGCCATATATATACATGTAAAAATGGAGTTTAGTTCATGTATCTCACCAGCACCATCTAATATATTAAATTCATATTCATGCGCAGCAAATGTAAAAGTAAATAGTCATCTCATAATAAATGTTGTATCTGTCTATCTCCCTAAAGGTCCAAATGAGGAAAACACTGAGTGGATTCGAACAATTCAAGATTCCAATAAAAAGTGGCTAGTTGTAGGCGACTTTAATGCACACTCACCCTTCTGGGAAAAGGGAAGCACTTCAGTAACTTGCAAAAGATTTGTTGAAAACATAGTGGATTCTTGCCTTTATTTAGTAAATGACGGTAGTGTCACCAGAGTCCCGGATATTGCAAGTCATAGGGCAAGTGCCATTGACCTATCTTTCATCTCTCCTGTGCTTGCTCCAAATTGTAAATGGGAAACACATACCAACACTTTAGGGAATGATCATTTACCAATTATAATTACTCTTAATGACCACTCTGTTCATTACAGTTATGGTAAAGATGCTATTCCTAAATATAATTATAACCATGCTGACTGGAATAAATTCAATAGCTTTCTAGCAGCAGTAAATACAGAAAGTATTAAAGATGATGATGTCGACGTTTTTTACCAAAATTTTATTGATGCTATCTTAGAAGCTGCTGATGATTCAATTCCAAAATTTTCATCTGTAAAATCCAGCAAACATTCAGGTAATATATGGTGGACCGATTCTTGCCAGAAAGCTGTAAATGAGAAAAAAGAAAGATTTAAAACATATATAAAAGATCGGACTGAAAGCAATCATTTATTAATGAAAAGAGCAAATACTATATGTAACAGTATTGCTGCACAAGCTAAGCTCAGTTTTTGGAGTAGTTTTTGTACAAAAGACGTTTTTAACCATACAGATCTAAAAAAGGTGTGGAGAAAGCTCAATGACATGAAAAATGGAGTTTGTTTACAGAATTGCCCAATCAAAATACAGAAAAAAGAACTTCTTTCTGATGCAGAAAAGGCTGAAATTTTTGTAAATATGTTTTCCGACACTATGGGTTCTCACACCCTTTCAGACAGATCTAAAACTTATAGAGAAAATGACGTCCAGAAAGATGATTATAAAGATCCAGTAAGTGATAATACACACTATGTGAATGCCCCTATTACGCTGCAAGAACTAAAAGATGTAATTTTCTCCCTGCCCACTAAAAAAACATCAGTGGGAAAAGATGCAATTTCTAATGGGCTGCTGAGACATCTACCTAATAACTGGCTATTGTTGCTGTTAGATCTGTTTCAGCTGTGTTGGATTCATGGAGTCTTACCTAAATCTTGGAAACATTCTATTTTGATACCTATAGTAAAGCAGGGAAAGTCTAAGAGCGACAAGAATAACTATAGACCAATTGCATTAACTTCACATACAGGGAAGTTGATGGAAAAAATAATCTTAAATAGATTGACATATTATTGTGATAAAAATAAGATAATACCTGTGAATCAGGCAGGATTTCGTAGGGGTAGATCTACAGTTGATCATTTAGTGAAACTAACTACTTGTATTAAATATCAGTTTGCTCGAAGGAGGAATGTACTTGCTACATTTTTCGACGTACATAAGGCATACGATCATGTTTGGCATGAGAGATTGCTTTATAAGCTGAAATCTATTGGTCTTTCTGGCAGCATATATTTCTATATTAAAAGTTTTCTTTCAGGAAGAATTGTTCAAGCTAAAGTCAGAAATTGTTATTCTACCCAAAGATCACCAGACATGGGAATTCCACAGGGATCAGTAATATCACCTTATCTATTCAACATTTTATTATCTGATCTTACTAGTATTTTGTCAAGTAATGCTGTTCTTGTGCAATATGCTGATGACATATGCATGTGGATGGATGTTATAATGAAAAAGAAAACGCCCAAAAGGCAATTAAGCTTCTATCAAAAAGTATATCAAAAAGAACTTGACAAACTTAACGGCTATCTTTTAGAGAATGGCCTTTCACTTTCCCCTGAGAAAACCAATCTTGTACTTTTTAATAATGGTGTTGGACCACAAGTCTTACCTAGTTTTCGAATAAATGACAAAGATCTCGAATATAAACCTGCAGTGAAATTTTTTGGTGTATACCTCACTTCTAAGTTAGCGTGGAATCAGCACATTGAATTTTTGGCAACTAAAGCTAAGAACGTTCTTAATTTCTTAAAAAGTTGTCAGTAAACAACCGTGGGGGCAAGATATCACCGTATTAAAACACCTGTCCTTGGCCCTTGTGCGCTCAAGACTGTCTTATGGACAAGAAGTATTTTTCAGTGCTCCAAATTACTTACTTAAGAAAATTTAAAGTCTTGATTGTAAAGCCTTCCGGCTTGCTTTGGGTGTACCACCTCATGCCTCAACTCTTGGCACATATAAAGAAATAGATGTTCTGCCTTTAAATGAACATCAGCAACTTGCAGTGGCAAAATATGTCTTAAGAAGCACAGCAAATGAAAGTAATGTTGAAAAGGAAGTTCAGCTAAAGTCTGATATTCATTTTCCTAAAAGAGCAAGAACTATCAGCTCGCTTACCACAATTAGCACTTATACCTCCCCACTTTTTAAAGATTTAAAATTTAATTCCAATAAAGTAGCTAAATCAGAAGTAAATTTAGCTCCCTGTCCACCTTGGGAACTGCTTAAAGCTCACTTTGATATTGATTATTCCACAGTAGAAAAGCTGACAATATTAATATACTTACAGCATTTGTAAAAGAGCATATACAAACTACCTATTCTGATCATCTCAAAATATATACTGATGGTTCCATTCTTGATACTAATGAGGGAGGTGCGGCTTTTATCATTCCATCATTGAAAGTAGAACGATCATTCAACCTGGGAAAAAATAAATCTATATTTACAGCTGAGCTAACCGCTATAATATTTGCGCTGTACTATGTACTTGACTTTCCTAAAGATATTTTCAACATACTTGTGTGTGTTGATTCTAAATCGGTTTTACACGCTTTAAAGAATTCTAATCTTAAAGTGAGAAAAGATCTTCTCATTGAAGTCAAGCATCTGGTGCATCTTGTTATTTTAAGAGGTAGTACTGTTACTTTTTGTTGGGTTCCCTCACACAGTGGAATCTTTTTTAATGAAAAAGTAGACACCCTTGCAAAATACGGGGCGAGGAATAGAAAGAATTCTTGTGAAATAGATGTTGCATTATCTTTGCATGAGGTATACAGCTTGCTGCAAAATGCTTGTTGGAAGCATTTCAGAAAGAAGATCAGCGATTCTGGCTATGGGCTTTTATGATAGCAGTACAAGAAATATGATACATTTCCGAAATATCTTATCTTCTGACAAAGTATGTGGTTGGTACAATCGCAGAAATGTGTTATCCCTCATGTACAGATTTAAACTAAATGCCTTCAAGACGAAATACTCAAAGGATGTAAACTGTATTTGTGGTGATAGGATAACGAATAGTCATATTCTTCTTTGTGGATATCTAAAATCACTTTTACCTGTTGTGCCTAATCTATCACTGGACCAGTTGTTGACTGAACCATCGCGTTTGTTGGACATTGTGTTAGCACTAATAAGAAGTCCGATAATTCAGTATTTATAGTTTGTTAAAGTTAGCTTTATATTTTAACTTTGTTGTCTGGCATTGGTTTCAGCTATTGTTCAATTTTTCTTGTACAGGTTGGTTTTTGTTTTTTTTGTTTTTTGTCTAAAATCACTTAATGTGAACAGACGTTAAACTGAAGAACACACACACACACACACACACACACAACACCACACACACACACACACACACACAATATATATATATATATATATAGATAGATAGATAATAGATAGATAGATAGATAGATAATAGATAATAGATAGATAGATAGATAGATAGATAGATAGATAGATAGACAGAGAGAACGAGAGGGAAGAAAGAGAGAGACAGAGGGAGAGAGCGACAAAAAGCGAAAGAAGAGGGAAGACAGACAGGAGGATTTTTTTTTTCTTCTTTAGACAGGGGGAGATTTCAACTAGCTAGCCAACTTAGTGAATCCCTACGCAGGCTATCCAAGTAAATAAAAAGTTGATAACAGCAAAACAAATCAAGTTTGATAGTTTATTTCATGATTTATTGTTCTTACAGATGAATATAAAGGCATGAATCTCTCTCTCTCTCTCTCTCTCTCTCTCTCTCTCTCTCTCTCTCTCTCTCTCTCTCTCTCTCTCTCTCTCTCTCTCTCTCTGCCCCCCCCCCCCCCTCTCCTTAATCTCTCTCTTTGGGAGCTTTTTATGTACTAGTATTAATCTTGAGGGGATGGGATAGCTCAGTGGTCAGAGCCTTGCTTTCCTCCAGCCAAAGTTAAGCAGTGTCGAGTGTGGTTGCCAATTGGATGGGTGACCATTTGTGCGCCTTAGCTACAGTAAGTTCCCCCAGTTCACCCAGCTGTAAATGGGTACCTGCCCTCTTTAGGGTCAGGGAAGGTAAAGCAGCGAGGGAGAGGAGATGGGCGCCGCCCTAAACATGCTGGCCTTAGAGAAGCTGAGGTCTCTGACGCCTCGCTCCCCCTACGACCACACAGGTTATGGGACACCTTTACATTTTACCTGTTATTAATCTCAGATAGATAGGGGGACGGGATAGCTCAGTGGTCAGAGCACTCGCTTTCCCCAAGCTAACGTTAAGCAGCATTGAGCTGGCCCCTGTAGAAGCCGAGATCTTTGATGCCTCGCTCCCCTACGACCACATAGCTTATGAGACACCTTTACCTTTACCTTTTTTTTTCTTTTTTTTACCTTTTATTGATTTTGATGGGAGGAAGAGAACTGAAGAACTGGCGAATTTAATTGTATAGGTCATTCAACCCGTTACAAATCCATAGGTAATCATGTATGACTGAGTGCTTTGAATACAACATTCTACTAGTACAAAAGCACAATTTGAAAGCAACATCAATTACTCAAAGGAAACAACAAAAGGTTTTATACTGACTTTAGCCTCGTTTGTTGGCATGATAAATATATCTGCCAAAATCATGGACACAAAAACCGTCTTGCATTAATCTTTGGAAAGAAGCTAGCGATGGATACATACAATATTTTCCTGGGATAAATTTTACTCGTAAGTCACTTAGAACATTACAATAAAAGATAAATGCAGTTCTGTTTCTATAGCATTGTGACAAAATGAACACTGAAGATCTTGCTCAAATGCGGCAGTGTAGGGTTTTCTGTGCTCTGTAGATCTGATATTCCTAGTCTAAATCTGATCAAAATGTCACGGATGTGCTTATTAGGCACCAAGGTAAAGTAACTTTTCCATAGATACAGCTGGTTTAAATGTACGATACACACTGAATCTAGTGCTATTGTTAACATGTTCATTCCACTTTTGATACAAACAATCGATTAGTCTTTGCTTAGATTGATTTTAAAAAGCTTTATGGTTGGTGACACGTTTGTTTTCACATGCAAAGCCAAAACCAGTCTCATATAACATTTTACGAATGTTTGATACCCAACACATTTTAACATCATTGTGGATGGACAAAAGCTTGTTGTAGGCTTTACATGGGAGTCTGGATTCTTCTAACTCCGTTAACTGTTGCCAATGTCTGATTATAGATACATAGGTAGAAATATATAATGGTAGCGACCAGCTTCACTGGAAACCATGTCATTTGGGGTTCGGGGGCTTACATTTAACAGTTTTTTAAAGAGCATATGTGTGCACATTCTCCACTGCCTTCTGTTGAGACTGGCCCCATATTTCTGCTCCATACAATAGAATTGGCCGAAAAGCTTGATAAAAATGTCTGCTGACATGAAAAAAACCCAGTTTCCATAGAATTCTGGATATATTAATTACCCATTTTCTAGCTTTACATGAGAGTTCACGGACTGCTTCACTGTATGTCATCCTAGTAGAAAGGAACAATCCCAAACACTTACAGGAATTTACGATAGATATTTCTTTTTCTTTGTAGGACCAACACCTCTTTCTTAGCCACATACATACCATTTTGAATGACAATGTCTGATTTATCCAGGTTTACATGCAAATCTAGCTTTTCTGATTGTCTTGCTAGAACGTGTAGCTGGTTTTGTAAGCTGCAACACTGTCAGATAGCAGAACAATGTCGTCAGCAAATAATAAAATGCAATTTTCTAGTGTATCAGGATAAAGCTGAATGCAATGGCTGCCATTTTTAATGACATCCTGGGCTAAGTCATTGATGAACAATGAGAATAAAAGACGGCTAGTTATTTCGACTTGTTTCAAGCCCTTGAAACACGATATGGCTTCTGATATATTGGTCCCAAAACGAATGCAGGCTTTAACGGTTCCATACATACTCTGTAATGTTTTTATTATTTTGCCAGTTACACCATTTTTTGCAGGGTTGGCCAGAGTTTGCTAAGGGAAATGAGGTCAAAAGCCTTCCTAAAGTCGATGAAAGGAACATATCATTTTCCGTTTCTTATGAGCTGTCTTTGAATAATAGCATATAATGTAAAAATATGATCTACTGTGGAGTGATCTTTCCGAAAAACTGCTTGTATTTCACCAAGAATATTTCTGTTATCTACGAAAGTTGATAAACGTTTATTGATTATACAGCTTAGGAGTTTACTACAGATGTTCAACAATGAGATGCCTCTATAGTTATCAGGATTTTTAATGCTTCCTTTCTTATGTATGGGGTGGATGATAGCTTCTGTCCAAGATTCTGGATAGAGTCCAGAGGAAAAAACATTATTGAACAGATGGACTAGAAAGGATATTCTTCTTCTATGATTTAACACTGACTTGAAGATTTCAGGGATAATTCCATCAAGGCCAGCAGCTTTGTTATGTTTCAGATGTTTAATAGCTTTAATTATTTTTTCCTCTGTGATCTCTGAGTTTAATTCTACAACACCCTCTGGAATGTCCACGGAGTCAGATAAACTTGCACTGCTGTCAGTGACTTCTTCCTGTTCTTCTCGTTCACCTCTCCCACCACCAAAAAGCCCTTTAAAGTGTTCAACCCATTGTTCCATAGTTATCTTGCCTATCTCTGATGTTTTTCTAGAAAATGTCTATGTATCCCCAAAACTGTACGGAATCATTTATACTGTTTGCAAGTTCCTCTGTGCTTTTCCTTTTGTATTCCTTTTCTTTGGAGGCTAAAAGCTTCTTGTAATTTCTACGTGCATTACAGTACGTTATTCTATCCAGTGGAGACTGAGTGCGTAAACAAGTGCGAAGAGCAGACTGAGTGAACCTTCGCCCATACGCACACACTCCCCAACAAACCATGCAGTCTTTTTCTTTCTCTGTCCCCCAGATATTTTCTTAAAACACGAGGCAGAAGATGACAGCAAATTGGTGACAGAGAGCATGAGAGAGAGATCACTGAAGGAGACGAAAAAGAAAAAAGAGAAAAGAGAGAAGAAGAAGTAGAAGAAGAAGAGGAAGAAGAGGGTAAAGTATTTTCCCTCTGTTATGGTCATCTTCCTGGACGTTCCACATCTTTTCTGTCCAGCAGACGATCCTTCCCCTTGGGTGTCTGCAGGAAAAGTGGACAGCCAGAGCAGACTCTTGGGTGGTGGTGGCTGGAGACAGGCCATTCAGCCAGTCGTAATTAAATACACTTAGTACTTCTGATCCTACTCTCGTAGTGCTCTTTCGCCTGAAAAATGCAAAAATGTCCATCATTGAAGTGACGGTGCTGTCTGCATTCCACTTCACAGATCGGGAGTGCAGAAAGCAAAGAGTCCTCACGTCCGTTCTGCAAAAAATAAGACAAAACACCATGAGTTATGCTATGTCTTTGATGCTTTATTAGCCCATTTTCTTTTTTTCTTTTTTTTCAAACATTTGATGCCTGGCACAGAGCTTTGTTTGTGCAAGTAATATATATATATATATATATATATATATATATATATATATATATATATATATATATATATATATAAATAATCTATGGCACATATCTCTCTCCTCTCTCTCTCTCTCTCTCTCTCCTCTCTCTCTCTCTCTCTCTCTCCTATTATATATTATATATATATATATATTATTGTGGTGTGTGTGTGTGTGTGTGTGTGTGTGTGTGTGTGTGTGTGTGTGTGTGTACATGTGTCCTGTGTGCCTGCGTGGGAGGGTGTGTGTGTGTGTGTGTGGGCGCGTGTGCGTGCAAGTGTGTGTGTGTGTGCACATAACTACTCGTTACAGTCACTTTTGTTGCACGAGTCAACAAATTTGAAAGACACTTACCCAGTGAAGAAGTCAGGGAATTCAGCAGCCAGTGTTCCATCAGGAATGCGGTAGATCTGAAGAGAAGTGGTCTGAAAGGCGAGCAGGAACTTTTTCCCCGCTAAAAGCAGCTCTCGAGGGCAAGCAGCAAACTTGGCAGGTAGAGCTGTCTTCCAGAGCTGCTGTAGGAGGATTCTGCTGGACTGAAACTTGAGGAATATGCCACAACAAATCCTTCCTGTGCAACGGTCAGTCTATGATAGCCCTTTTGGGGCAGAAAATCATAAGGCCAATCAAAGAAACGGGAGCATTTCACTGTGATGTGGTCAAGGATGTCTCCACTGTCAGTGATAATGAAGAGACATACTGAGGATTCTCTTGCTATGCCCAATGCATACTGTCCAGAACTCAGACCTATTCTATCCTGGCCGATCAAGTTCACATCCTCAATGGGTTCAACATCAGCGGGCGGTGCATCTGGCTGCTGCTGCTCTTCAGAGAGCTGTGGTAGAGGAAGGTCCAGGGGACAATGTCCATCCTCCTATTGATTAATAACGCCTTCTCATTTCTGAGCCATGCCAACACGTGGGTAGAGTCTGGGAAAACAAATAAACCCTCCACGTCTCTCAGCCTTCCATTGGTCTGAGTTGCATGCTGTAATGCTCCACCGAAAGTGTATGTCTTGATATTCCCATCGTCTGTGACGGAGAATATCAAATCCCCAAAATCTATGGCAAGGACTGTCTCGTTTCTGCCTGTTCTCCACAGCAGCCGTCTGTTTTCCTCGTCCAGGACAATCACTTCACGATTTCTTGTTCCTGCAACCATACAAACATCATTTTGTTTGTACTCTCTGTGACATATCCAGTCTACAATCAATTTGATGCCGACTTTTATCTGGCGGTGATATCCATTTGTGTAGACATCCTCCTGTTGTGGTGCTTAAAGAAAGTGTAATGATTAAGAAACTGAGATAAAAAAAAACAACAACAACAACAACTATGCTGAGTGTATTGGCAGTAATGACCAATTTTGAGAAAAAAGAGAAAGTTTTGCTGTCCTTTTATTTAGCTGTTTGATGATAGTTTCTTTATTCTATTTATTTTATTTATTCTTTGATATTGAGGATAATGGAATAAGCACTCACGTGCTCTTTTTTCATCCAGTCCCCGTATCTATGCGGTTTTGTAAATAATGTCATCTGTTCCCACCGACACACAATGGCCTACTCTTGCGAAAAGCGTAACAGGATTTAACGTGTGGGCAAGATGTTCTGCGTGCGTTCGCACACGGGCCTCGGTCTACAGTCTCATCCGAAAGACTTTTGGGGAGAGTGGAGTCAGCGCTGATGTTCACTCCAGGGGAAAAATCCCCTCGAACAGGAGTCGAACTCGAGTCGTCAAATTGCGAGTGCAATGTTCTGACCAGTATGCTATCCCGTCCCGTCCCGTTACAGTGTGTGACACAACACGTCAACCTGCTTCGTCACAACTCTTCAGTGTCTCACAATTTCCAATGAAAATGCTACTGACAATGAAAAGATCTGCTGATTATGATGGTAGCACGTCAATAGCCTAGTGGTCAGAACACTGGGCTCGCAATTTGACGACCCGGGTTCGACTCCCGTTCGAGGGGATTTTTTTCCCCGGAGTTAACATCAGTGCTGACTCCACTCTCCCAAAAAATCTTTCGGATGATAAACCGAGGCCCAGTGAGCGAACTCACGCAGAACATCTTGCGCACACGTTAAATCCTGTTCCGCTTTTCGTAAGAGTTGGCCATTGTGTGCCGGTGGGAACAGATGGCAAGATTTACAAAACTGCATACACACGGGGACTGGATGTAAAAAGCACATGAGTGCTTATTCTGTTATCCTCGATATAAAAGAAAGAAAGAAAGAAAGAAAGAAAGAAAGAAAGAAAGAAAGAAAGAAAGAAAGAAAAAGAAATACTTTATAAAAATGGGTGAAAACACTTTGCATGCTTTCCTATTATTTTGTTAGGAGATATAGCAACTGACTTCTATAGCTTTCTCTTTTAAGTTATCTTCGTGATTACAAGAAAAGATTATTTGTTGCACCTTTTCTATCCAAGACTTTTTATGTCAAAATAATCCTCTAATGCATTAAAGACACTGTGTCATCAATTTGTTTGTTTACAAAAGACTGCAATTTCCAAATAGTGAACCCTGTTTCTTTTAATGAATTTGTTTCATATTCATCCTGAGCCGTCTTCTTTTTGCATGAAAACCCCTGTTGACATTATTCAATTTTGATGAAAGATTTTTAGGACTGTCAGACATAAGATCAGTTTAAAATCATTTTAATCCCAAACCAGTTTAAATAGAAAAGATCAGGATTCAAATTCGCCATAATTAGATGAAATAGTTATCCTTTTGGTGAAGGTTGTCTGTTGGTATTTGTGAAAATCAACAATGCTGATGTTCTGTTTCTAAATCTGAATCACACTGTGTGGTTTCAGTTCGTATCTAACATCTTTATTTTTGTTTGTTCAACTGTGACTTTCACCAGCCGCCATGGCGCAGTGGTTAGCGCCGTGGATTCCGGACTGGAAGGTCGCGGGTTCGAATCCCATAAGTCATAGGGATTTTTTCGGGCTCCGGCCGGCTCCTACCCAGAGTGAGTGTGCTGTGGGCTCAGTGGGGAGACTGGGACCACACAGTCGAGCTTCATCCACTTTACGGATGCGAATTTGAGAGTGTTGCTCAAATTACCTGACCAACACTGCAGGTGTCTGTATCTCTCGGGCCTGGTTGACGCCGGGATATATTATGACAGTAAGCGTAGAGAACAACCCTGTCAAGTAGTCTCAAAGCGGATGCACCTCCACAGCAGCATCATTACATCATCCTCATCATCATTGATCATCATGCAATAATAAAAATTGCCTCTGATTCGGTGGCCTCCGTTGCTCTGGTCTCATGGTGACCTCAGATTCGGTTTCCCCATACGCTTCTGTGCCTGTGGTGAATTTGTGTCAAAGCCTTTGGGGTTGGGGGTTCGTGGGGGCGGTCGTTGGAGGGACGTTGTGGTGGTCGCCACCTTGGGTGGGTGACTCACTCAGTCTGGCTCCGCGACTGAGCTAATACTGTCGTTAGTAGGGGGCTTAGTAGGTGGTGTCCTGCGTATGTTAGCTCAGAACAGGCACCACTGAACACCACCAAAGTGACCCAGCAGAAGTGCAGGGCCCCTCTGGCTGGTGGCCCCGCGGCGGCCTAATATTGATGAGCTCCCTGTGGACTCCCGACCCCGAGGGTGAGACACAACGAATCTAGGTATGGCTGTGGCGGGGAGATTGAAATGAGCGGCGTGGGAACAGCAGTACGGGAACGTCACAGAAGACGAGGCAGCAAAAAAAAAAAAAAAAAAAAAAAAAAAAAAAAAAAAACTGTGACTTTCAATGGACAGTCAGGGGGCAGGTCAGGCATGGCAGTATCTATTAAAAAATATATATACATCTTTTTGTAGGTTGTCTGCCCAGTCTGCTAAGTCTGCACACACGCGCACACGCACACATAGACACAAAAATACACACGCACGCACGCACACGCGCGCGCGCGCGCGCACACACACACACACACACACAAACACACACACAAACACACACACACATACACACAGGGGACGGATAGTCTAGTTAGTGGTCAGAAAATTGCGCTGGCAATTTGACGACCCGGGTTCGATTCCGTTCGAGGAGATTTTTCTCCTGGAGTTAACATCAGTGCTGACTCCACTCTCCCCAAAAGTCCTTAAGATGAGACTATAAATTGAGGCCCCGTGTGCGAACACATGCAGAACATCTTGCGCACACGTTAAATCCTGTTCCGCTTTTCGTAAGAGTAGGCCATCGTGTGCCGGTAGGAACAGATGACATTTACAAAACTGCATAGACACGGGGACTGGATGTAAAAAAGCACAAGAGTGCTTATCCCGTTATCCTCGATATAAAAGAATAAATACATGAAATAAACACACACACAAACACACACACACATCTTCTTCTCTCTCTCTCTCTCTCCCCTCTCCTCTTCTCTCACTCTCTCTCTCTCTCTCTCTCTCTCTCTCTCTCTCTCCTCTCTCCTCTCTCTCCCTCTCCCTCCCTCCCTCCCTCTCCTCTCTCTCCTCCTCCCCCCCGAGACCATTAACTCATGACAATGATAATAATAGTAGTAATAATAATGATAACAATACTTACGGACAACGCTGAGATTCCCTTCTAACAAAAAGTATTTGTCCCTGATGTCAGGTACGATGGGAGGTGAAATGCTTTCAGACGTTTCCACTTGGCGTTGTTTCTTCAGTACTTTGTCATAAAATTCCCACTGTGCCCCTGTGCTGATCTCATCAGCCACCTCCCAGCATTTTCCTGATGTCATCTGACGCAGTACACGTCTGCTGGTCAGGTAGAGCTGGAAGAAATCCGTGTGGGAATGCAGGGTCAGGTCATCATGCAGGGTGGACCGCTGACACCGCCTTCTCCATAAGGCGTTCCTGGTGGTGACTGCTGCCTCCCATCTTGAGCACACCTGCACACAGGACCAGCATCCCTCAATGCATCTCTCTGTGTCTACGCTCCTTTTCTCATTCATGAGCACACAACTGGTGGACTTCTATTTCACTGGATGTCCTAGACCATAATATGGGGCCTGTTTTTTTTTACAAAAAGGAGTCTTAAGGTATGAATTGGTCAACTAAAGTTGTACTATTTTCTAAAAGCTACAGATCATTACCTTTCTTTTGATGTATGATTCCTTGTTCTACCTCTAAAATTGACAAAACTATGGTGTTTGAAATGAGTGACACTGTCATTTCCCATTCTAAGAAAATCAGGTTTAGAGTTTTCCCAACTCTGGCTAACTAACACCTCAGCATGTGGATAAAAGAGAATTTTTGTTCTAAAATGGAGTCTAATCTAACATCCTTACCATGGCTCACTGATGCAATAGGGACACGGGTTTGCCATTTCTGCCTCATAAACAAAGAGGATATTTTGTGCTTATCTTATTTCAGTTTCGTTGTGTTAGAAGAACTTGTCCTTAAAATGTCAGGAACAGTTATCATCATTGATGTAGTCTAGCAGGCACGGCTGTCTATTTTTGGTTCTCTCAAAGGGACCACGATCCTCCCCTTTAACTAAAAAGGGTGTAAAATGAGACTTAACCTTAATCAAAATTGTTGACTAATGAAGATTTCAAATACTCAACAACATGATAGATGGTGTGATGATGGGTTCTTTTAATCAAAAGACTACGCAAATGAATTGACAGGGACAGACATCGCCAACAAAATTACGGTGTATGTGAGAGTGTGTTTAATTTCCAGAGCAGTTTTATCATGTGACAACAGATACTCACCCTGGGGTGGAAGAGCTCCACCCTGAAAGATTTACAAAACTGCATACACTCAGGGACTGGATGAAAAAAAGCGCATGAATGCTTATTCCATTATCCTCGATATAAAAGATTTTTTTTTAATGTTGACAATGGCACTTGGCCAGAAAGTCCCCCCCCCCCCCCCCCCCCCCCCATCTCCCCAACACATTCCTGTTTTCTCTCCACATCAGTGTACTCACCAGTCGACAGGTCATCAAGGTGTCACAGTCCAGAAACTCCAGGATGACGTCTACTATCACATCAGGTAGACACAGGGGGTCACACCTGTCACACACACTACACATCACAGGATTATCTTCTTCTTTCTTCTTCTTCTTCTTCTTCTTCTTCTTCTTCTTCTTCTTCTTCTTCTTCATCTTCTTCGTCTTCTTCTTCTTCTCCTTCTTTTATTTCGAAGATAATAGAATAAGCACTCATGCGGCTTTTTTTTTTTTTTTTTTTTTACACCCCTGTGAATGCAGTTTTCTACATTTTGTCATCTGTTCTACTGAAGTCGGGGTTCCAAAATCCAACACAAATTAAAAATAAACAACCACACCCACATCAACAGTAATAAGTACAGTGACTAGATCATGAGTAGGCTGCTACGACTACTGCTACTACTACCACCACCACCACCACTACCACTACTACTACTACGAAGACGACTACTTCTACTATTACCACTACTACTACTAGACTGCTGCTGCAGCTGCTACTGCTGCTCCTGCTACTATTACTACTACTACTACTACTGCTGCTGCTACTGCTGCTGCTCCTTCTACTACTACTACTACTACTACTACTACTACTACACTACTACTACTACTACTACTACTCTGCTGCTGCTGCTGCTGCTGCTGCTGCTCCTACTTCTACTATCAATATTATCATGTTATTGCCTTACAAAGCCTTTGACTTTTTTTTCGTCCATCAACTAGAGCTTTAAAGTTCATCAATGGTGATATTTCATTTGTTTTTGTTGTTTTTTTTCTTGGGGGGGGGGGGGGTTAATTTTTTGTTGTTGTTGCCTCATCTTCTATGATGTCCCAGTCCTGCTGTTCCCACACCTTTCATCTCAATCTCCGGCTACAGCCATATGTATCATCACTAGGGTCGGAGGTTCACACGGAGCCAGCCCTTCAATATCAGGCCACTGTGGAGCCACCAGCCAGAGGGCTCTGCACTGCTGCTGGAACACTTTGGTGGTGTTCAGTGGTGCCTGTTCTGAGGTAACATACGCAGGACATCACTTACTAAGCCCCCCACTAACCACAGTATTTACTCAGTCCAGGAGCCAGACAGTGAGTTGCCCACCCGAGGTGGCAACCACAACGACGTCCCTCCGACAACCGTCCCCCCCCCCCTCTTGTGAACCTCCAAACCTCAACGCCTACACTGCCCCACCCCGAAATTTTCCGAGGTGAAATGTACAATCTATACACGTACACATTGGAAAATTTCCGGGGTTATGACTCTATGTAAACAAGCTGCCCCCCCCCCCCCCCAAAAAAAAAAAAAAAGGAAAAAAAACAGAAAAAGAAAAAAAACGACAACAAAAAACCTACTGTTAAAGAGAGACAACTCCCATATTAACGGAGATCACTTTTCTGTAGCTTGCCAACATGTAGCCACAGAAAAGTTGCAAAAACTATCCTTTTCTTTTTTACCTTTTTTATTTTGTGTTATTTTGCATGACTGCTTGGACTGTACCTGTTCAAAATTAACTCCTCTTCAACCATCAATGACTTTACACAGCTAAAGAATGGGCAAAATAAATGAGGTTTTAGATGAGCGTGGCAGTGATGAAAACGATCTTGTGTTATTAAGGAGATAATGAAGATTAAAAAAAAGAAAAGAAAAGACTGATTTTGCCCGACTTGTGTGTGACGCTACTGAGACGGGTGTACTCAGAATAACAGTGGTGATGAAGAAAGTGTATTTCTATCTTTTATATATATATATATATATATATATAATATATATATATATATAATATATATATATATATATATATATATATATATATAATTTTAGGCATTTTGTAGTGAAATCCATGATGACTACTTTGAGATTCTCAAAGCAATCTACCATATGTGATGCTCCACCACATAATGAGACGGATGCACATTAAGTCAATTTTTAGATATTGACATGTTATTAATGTCAATAAGTGGCTATCAAAAACAAAAACAGATTGAAATTGGACATCTATGCAACATTATTACAATTGAATGATTAGATCTGCAGGATGTGACAAAATGATAAACGGGCAGTTGTTTAGTAACTAGGTTGTCAGAATGAGTGCTTTGGTATTTCAAAACACATTTAAAGCAAAAGAATAAAAAATTATGCTTGAATTTCATTGTAAGTGAATAACAGATCTAGTTTAATAATCAATCAATCTCAAAATTGACAGCTTGACCCACTGCCTTAAGGCTCCTAGCACAAATTGGATAATGTGCTAAGCGATCATTTTGTGGTGGAGGCCACAATATATACTGTCCACTGCTGAACAAGGAAATTCTAGGAGGGCATTGCTCATGTGCAATGTGTGTGTGTGTGTGTGTGTGTGTGTGTGTGTGTGTGTGAGGCAATTGACCACCCTGAGTTAACATCAGTGCTGACTCCACTCTCTCCAAAAGTCTTTCAGATGAGACTATAAACCGAGGCCCCGTGTGCGAACGCACGCAGACACGTTAAATCCTGTTCCGTTTTTTGTAAGACTAGGCTATTGTGTGCCGGTGGGAACAGATGACAATATTTACAAAATACTGCATATACACGGGGACTGGATAAAAAAAAAGCACATGAATGCTTATTCCATTATCCTCGATATAAAAGAATGAAATTAAAAAAAATAAAAATTAATAAACACGCGGAGAAGCTAGCCTACCCTACCCACGCAACATGGGAAACAAATGCTCACAATCCTTCACAAAAAAGCAGCTAACTGCAGGCGGTAAGTAGATAAAGATTACCAGTTGTCAATAAATAATAATAGTAATAACACTACTACTACTACTGCTACTGCTACTACTAGCCTACTACTACTATTGCTACTACTAATTACTGATAGTAATAATAATAATAATAATAATAATAATAATAATAATAATAATTAATAATAAACTAAATCATTATTTCACTATCATCTAAACTGTAAGTTTCAAATGCATTTTTACACAGGAAAAACCATTCACACATACTTCAAAAGAACATAAGTAAGGAGGAAATCTATCCCCGGATGAAACTTTTCAAGCGGCTTCAAGAGTTATCACCCTTTAAGGATTCAGTTTTGATTTCCGTATCTGGTGTAGTTTCAGAAATTATTGCCACTTTCATCCTGGTGCCGAAGTCAGATCTCATAATCATGTTTAATGTAGTCTTTTTGAATGTGTGGGAATTCTATTTCAGCTGTCATGTAAAAACTTATCACTCCCCCCGAAAATTCATTTGGATAAGACTATAAAGCCAGAACATGTGTGCAAACCCACCCAGAATATCAGAATATGGTGTGCACACGTGAAAACCTGTTCAGCTTTTCGGAAAAGCAGGCCATTGTGTGCAAGTGGGAACCAATGAACAAATTCAGAAACTGCATACACACGGGGACTGGATATAAAAAAGCACACAAGTGCTTATTCCATTATCCTCGAAATGAATAAATAAAATAAACCATCCCATCAAGGGCTAGTACTGTCCTGACAGGCACATTGATACTTGTGTTAATCAAAATCTCGAAAGACAAAAAACAGCTACATTTCATATTGGCCTAAACCTTCCAAGATAACTTCAAATAGAAATAACACACACACACACACACACACACACACACACACACACACACACACACACACACACACACACACACACACACGACCGGATTGGATTCCCAAGGAGGAGATTTTTCTCCTGGAGTTAACATCAGTGCTGACTCCATCTCCCCAAAAGTCCTTTAGATGAGACTTTAATCCGAGGCCCCGTGTGCGAACACATGCAGAACATCTTGGCACACGTTAAATCCTGTTCCGCTTTTCGTAAGAGTAGGCCATCGTGTGCCGGTGGGAACAGATGACATTTACAAAATGCATACACACGGGCACTGGATGTAAAAAAGCACAAGAGTGCTTATTCCATTATCCTCGATATAAAAGAATAAATAATCAATCAATCAAATCAACACACACACACACACACACACACACACACACACACACCACACACACACACACACACACACACACACACACACGCAGCAGGCATGCACACACACACCACGGGATAGCCTAATGGTCAGAACATTGGGCTGGCAATTTGACAACCGAGTTCCAGGTGATTTTTCTCAACTGGAATCTTTGCTGACTCCACTCTCCCCAAATGTCTTTCGGATGAGACTGTAAACCTGTAAACCACGCAGAACATCTTGCCCACACGTTAAATCCTGTTCCGCTTTTCCTAAGACTAGGCCATTGTGTGCCGGTGGGAACAGATGACAATTATTTAGTGTTTACACAACTGCATACACACCGGTACTGGATGAAAAAAAGCACATGAGTGCATATTCTATTATCCTCGATATAAAAGAATAAAATCAATAAATGAATAAATAAATACATAACACACACACACACACACACACACACACACACACACACACACACACACTCACACACACACACACACACACACACACACACACACACACACACACACACACACACACACACTTTACTGTCCAACCCTTGCATTCTGAGGCCTTGTTAAACACAAAAAAATCTTCCCAAGAATACCAATAAAAGAAAACAATTTTTAAAAAAACGAAAGAAAGAAAGAAACCTGCTATGTAATTGCAGATAATATATGATAAATTATTAAACATTTCAGTTAATCTCGGTAGGTAGTGGTGTAAAGAAGAATAGGGCCTCACACAGGTCATTTAGCTAATAAAAGTTGATTAAATAAAAATTTTTAAATCTTATTGATGAGAGGTAATATTTTGTCTTACTCTATGATTTTAACAAAGACAGGACTTTTAAGTTAAAAGGACAAAGCTAAATATGGCAGACTTACAACCAAACATGTTGGTTGTCCACGTGTGTGTAAACAGAAAATCACATTCATGTTAAGTACGAGACATTATAATTATTATTAAATACTACAATATTTTAACTATTCAAGAAGATAAAATCATGTCCATGATGAATCAAAACAATACTGACGAAAAGTATGTCTATCAGCTATTTAAAAAAAAGTATAACAGTTACCACCAGTTTGCTTCCAATCCCTTGTGAGCCATGCTGAAGCTCAACCTTGCTCTGAACAGACAAAGAGAACTCTCTCCTTTGAAAGCTACACACAGTCTGGACTAAACATGGTAGGGCCTAGATCAATTTTACCTAGTCATTCGGAAGAGCATGTGATGGAACCAAAAGTTTGCTGACTAGGCCAAAATCCACAGTTAGCTTGTTTCTTTGTTTGTTTGTCTGTCTGTATGCTTGTTTCCTGACTTTTAGGAATTTCAAGGTATATAAAATAAATATGTTATTATTTTTATGTTATGTCATGTTATTATTTACTTACATTACGTTACGTTACGTTACGTTCGTTATATTATTTATATTATATTATATTTATATTATATTTATTATATTATATTATATTATATTATATATATATTATTTATATTATTATATATATTATTTATTTATATTTATTATATTTATTATGTTATGTTATATTATATTATGTTATATGATATGATATGATATGTATGATATGATATGATATGATATGATATGTATATATATGTTACGTTAGTTATGTTACGTTACGTTACGTTACATTACATTACATTATATTATATTATATTATATTATATTATATTATATTATATTATATTATATTATATTATATTATATTATATTATATTATATTATATTATATTATATTATATTATATTATATTATATTATATTATATTATATTATATTATATTATTATATTATTATATATCGTATCGTATCCTATGTATCGTATCCTATCCTATCGTATCCTATCGTATCGTATTATGTTATATTATATTATATTATATTATATTATATCATATTATATATTATATTATATTATATCATATCATATCAATATATTATATCATATATTCATATCTATATTCATATCTATCATATCATATTATATTATATTATATTATATTACCGTAAAAACCCTAGCATACGCCCACCCCCCCTGTGTACTGATTTAGGGCAAAATTGGGGGGTGGGCGTTTGCTAGGGATAGACCCCTTTGCACAAAGTAATTTTTGTGCTCAACCGTGTAATTGAGTGAATACAAACCCCAAAAGCATGTAAGTTAGGTTGTGTCAGTATAAGTGAAGGAAAATAGAAGAAAAAAAAAGGATTTTGAGGCAAAGAAAGCCAACAAGTTCCATCGTTTCCGTTGTAGGTCCTTGTTTCGCAATACCCTGCCTTCAGATCTTTCATCTTCCAGATAATGCAGCACACCTTGGTCGACATGTTCAGATCTAACTGCTGGTCCTTTTGACAGTTTCCGTTTTTGTTTGTCTTTTCCGTACTGCTGTTCAAGTCTATCTCTGTTTTCACTCTATTCCCTGATCCTCTTCCTATCTACAGAAAATTCACGGGCACACTCCGAAACATTCCCACCTGCTTCGTTATCCAGATACTGGAGGGCTTCCAATTTGAAAGATAGGCCTACACTATATATTGTAAGACTGTCGCTTGGCATTTTGCAAAAATGGCACAGAGAGATTCAAGAACCATCTTCGGGCCATCAGGAAGCGTCGTCAAAGGACTTTAAAAACAGTCTGCACAAATCCTAGTGAAAGTGAGCATAGTCTCTTTGAAAAAAGCAGGGTGGGCGTTTGCTAGGTAGTTACCCCTGTGCACAACTTTTGGCCCAAAGTGGGGGGTGGGCGTTTGCTAGATGGTGGGCTTATGCTAGGGATTTTACGGTATATATAATATTAATATATATATATATATATATATTATTTTTAATATTATATATATAATTATCATATTATATCATATTATTTCATATTATATTATTATCCCTCACAGTATTCTGTCCAGCGTTGGAGGATGGCATTGTTTTCCGTTAAAAGATTTCCTTCTTTGTCTTCAATAACAGAGGCTTTAGGCTGTGTGGTTTTCGTTAGTGCTTTCAAAGTGTCGTAAGCTGTTTTGCTGTTTCCCTTGGTCATTCCAGCTTCGATGTTATTGCATTGTTCTTCTATCCACCCTTCTTTGGCTTCTCTCATCTTTTTCCTCACTTCTCTGTGGCTATCCATGTACTTCTTGTAAGCTTCTTGACTTGTGAACTTTTGTTTCTTAAGTTCTCTTCTTTTGTCGCAGAGGTCAAGAACCTCATTTGTCACCCAGGGTTGTTTCTTTGTTCTGCTTCTTCCTAATGTTTCTTCTGCTGCTGTCGTTAGCACTTCTTTGATGTTGTTGGCCAATGTGTCCACATCATTGTCGATGGCTGTGAGTGCGGCGAACTTTCCTCCTATGTTGGCTTGGAAGATCTCAACCACTGTTGGGTCTTTGAGTTTTTCCAGATCGAATCTTATGCGTGGGCTTTTTGGCTGTTGTTTTGCTTTCAGTTTCAGTTTGATGGTGGTAAGTACAAGGTCGTGGTCACTGCCAATGTCAGCTCCTGGGAATGTTCTTGTGTTTGCCTTGTTTATGCTGGATTTGAATCTTTGGGGTGATAGAATGTAATCAATTTGATTATGAATCAGACCATTTGGTGAGTGCCAGGTTGATGTTCTGGATGGCTTGTGAGGGTGGAGTGTGTTAGCCAAAGTAAGTTTGTGCTTCTTTGCAAATTCCAGCAGCCGCTGTCCTCTGTCATTTGTTTCTCCCAGTCCAAATCGTCCTGTGGTTCCTGCCCAGGTGTCATAGGCATCAGGTCCCACCTTAGCATTCCAGTCGCCTTCCACAATAAGGATGTCTTTTTGGGGCGTTTTGGAGATGACGTTTTCAAGTTCTTCATAGAATTCTTCTATCTGATCATCATCGTAGTCAGATGTTGGAGCATACACTTGGATGATGGTGAGATTCTGGGGTTTTGCAGAAACTCTGATTGAGATGAGTCTGCTGGATACTGGTGTGCAGCTGATGATGCTTGACACAATCTCTTTCCTGACAATAAAGCCTACTCCATGTTGATGTAGTTTCTCTTCTCCGCTGTACCATATTTTGTGGCCGTCTTGCGTGGTTGTTTCTCCGAAGCCAATCCATCTGACTTCCGCAAGCCCTATGATGTCCCATTTATACCTCTGTAATTCATGTGTAAGTTCCTGTACTCTTCCTGTTTGGTACAGAGTCCTTACATTCCATGTACCAATGGTTGCCCCTTTAGCTGGAAGCTTTAGACTTGGTTCTGCCCCAGTAGCACACTTGTCGCTCCCACCCTGGAGGCTTGCAGTGGGTAGCGCGGTCGTTGTTGATCCGGGCCTCGACCGATCCGGCATGTCTTGACCACGGTTGGGGTTCGCCAGGGCTGCCAGGGCTGCCTTCTCTCACCTGTACTCTTCAACCTCTTCCTCGAAAACATCATGACAGAGACACTGCAAAACCACCACACTTCCATCTCCTTTGGTGGAAGACCCCTTCAACCTCAGATTTGCAGATGACATTGACCTCATGGGCAGCAGCAAACAAGAACTGCAAATCCTCACAGACAATTTAACAGATCGAGCGAGCGCATACGGCATGGAGGTCAGTACAGAGAAATCAAAGATCATGGTCAACAGCGCAAGTAATGACATCACGGAAATAAAGATGAATGGAGAAACACTAGAAGAGGTGAGCCAATTCAAATACTTAGGCTCCATCCTTTAACAAAAGATGGCACATCAAACAATGAAGTGAAAGCTCGCATTGCAACAGCAACATCTGCTCTAGTCAGACTCGAGAAGATCATCAGAAGCAACAACATCAGCTTCGGCACCAAATACCACCTTTACAAATCCCTCGTGATATCTATCCTCCTGTATGGCTGTGAATCATGGACTCTGACAGCAGAGTTAGAGAGGAGAATCCAAGCATTCGAGAACAAGTGCCACAGAAGACTTCCTCAAAATATCATACAAAGAACACAAGACCAATAACTATGTGAAAGAAGAAATCAAAAAGCGTGTGGGCCCCAAGAGCCTTTGCTCTCCACCATAAAGAGGAGAAAGCTGATGTGGTTTGGTCACACCACAAGACACAACACCCTAGCAAAAACCATCCTGCAAGGAACAATCGAGGGCAAGAAAGAAGAGGCCGCCAAAAGAAATCATGGGTTGACAACATCAAAGACTGGACCGACCAACCCCTACAACACCTCCTACTAGCCACACAGGATCGTGAAGCATGGAAAAAGATCTCTGTTGCGTCTTCTCTCATGTCCCCCCTACGTCCTTTGGGACATGGGACTGAGTGAGTGAGTGAGATATTATATCATCCTATCCTATCGTATTGTTTTATATTGTATTCTATGGTATCGCATCATATCCTAATGGTATTGTATTGTATCCTATGGTATCATATCGTATCATATCATATCATATCATATCATATCATATCATATCATATCATTCATGTCATGTCATGTCATGTCATGTCATGTCATTCCATATCATTACCATACCATACCATACCATACCATACCATACCATACCATACCATACCATACCATACCATACCATACCATACCATATCTAGTATAGTATAGTATAGTTATATGTATAGTATAGTATAGTATAGTATAGTATAGTATAGTTATAGTATAGTATAGTATAGTTAGTCATAGTATCATACATCATACCATACCATACCATACCATACCATACCATACCATATCATACCATAGTATAGTTATATAGTATAGTATAGTATAGTATAGTATAGTATAGTATAGTATAGTATAGTATAGTATAGTATAGTATAGTATAGTATAGTATAGTATAGTATAGTATAGTATAGTATAGTATTGAATTAATGAATTGAATTGAACACAAAATAAATACTGGTCATCCTCAATGACTATGATCAGCATAACGTTTTAAAGAAGGATAGTGCCACGTGTTAGCTCTCTTTTGGGGCACTGCTATGTAATAAACGACACTGACACAGCTTTTTTTGTGATTTTTCTGTGTTTCTGATGGTAAAAGACTTGAGGACTAAGAATTGTTTTTCGTTACTTGGATAGAGCTCCAAGGATCACCACTAGGGATACTTTGCATATGTAACCGTTTTTTGCCCACCATGAAGGTAGCCG
>CM060325.1:10578569-10580581 GCA_030674155.1 Stramonita haemastoma | reverse complement strand
AACATGTATGCATACACGTGTAAGTGCACACACCTACACACAGAGATTCAAATACGTATGCACGTGCCTGCATGCAGACACATAACATACACTCACACCTGGTGGCTTGATTGATTGATTGATTGATTGATTGATTGATTGATTGATGATTGATTGATTGACTGATCGGTTGATTGATTGATTTAGTGATTGACTGGTTGATTGATTCATTACTTACTTTCTTCGATCTTGTTTGATTGTAATCTAGCTTGTTTGTTGTTTTTGACGGCTTATTGATTGGGTGACTGATTGGATACTTGACTAATAAATTCTCTCTCATTTAAAGATTCTCTCTCTCTCTCTCTCTCTCTCTCTCTCTCTCTCTTTTCTCTCTCTCCTTCTCTCTCTCTCTCTCTCTCTCTTCTCTCTCTCTCTCTCTCTCCCTCTCTCTCTCCCCTCTCTCTCACACACACACACACCACACACAACACACAACACACTCTCTGTCTCTCTGTCTCTCTCTCTGTCTCTCTGTCTCTTTGTCTCTCTGTCTCTCTCTCTCTCTGTCTCTCTGTCTCTCTGTCTCTGTCTCTGTCTCTGTCTCTGTCTCTCTCTGTCTCTCTCTCTCTCTCTCTCTCTCTCTCTCTCTCTCTCTTCTCTCTCTCCTATTCCTTCTTATTTTCTTCCTCCTCATTTTACACCTCCTCTCCCTCTTCCTCCTACCCCTCTTCCTCCTCCTCCTCCACTTCCACCTCTTCTTTCTCCTCCTCTTCCTCAACTCTTTTTCCTCCTCTCCTTCATATCTTCCAGTTTCCTCCAATATTTCGTCCTTTTTCAGAACCACTCTTAGTTTTCCCTGTGTCCATACTTTCTCCCCGGTAAAATGCCAAACGGTGTTGCTCAAGAGAGAGCTTCTGACAGCCATCTCCACCTTTCTGGAGGTCTGTAATAGCAGTATCCTCTGTGCCTTTCCTCTTTTCCGGGCCTGTCCTCTGCATCTTCCGTTCTGGTGCTTTCATGTCACTGCGATCTCTGTCGGTTGCAGTTTGGCAGGATTTATGTCTGGTACAGGAATGTATGGATCTTTTGTGAGCTGTTTTTTTTTGTTTGGTTTTTTGTTTTTGTTTTTTTTTGCTTTGAGAGAATGTTAACATTTCCTCTTTCTGGAGAGGACCTTGCATATGTAAGATAGTTCACAACACACACACACACACACACACACACACACACACACAACACACACACACACACACACACTCACACACACACACACACACACACACACACACACACACACACACACACCACACACACACACACACACACACACACACCTTACATGGGGGACGGGATAGCCTTGTGGTTAGAATATTGTGCTCACAATTTGACGACCCGGGCTCAAATCCCGTTCGAGGGGATTTTTCCCCCTGGAGTTAACATCAGTGCTGACTCCATTCTCCCCAAAAGTCCTTCGGGTGAGACTATAAACCGAGGCCCCCCAAACCACACAGAACATCTTGTGCACACGTTAAATCCTATTCTGCTTTTCGGAAGAGTAGGCCATAGTGTGCCGATGGGAACAGATAACAAAATTTACAAAACTATACACACGGGGACTGGATGTAAAAAAAACAAAAAAAACACACGAGTGCTTATTTCATTATCCTCGATATAAAAGAATAAATAAATAAATAAAATAATACACACGCACACATACACACACATGCGCACGCACGCATGCACGCACAACACAACACACACACACCATGCGCACGTGCCTGCGCGTGCGAGCACTCACGCAGACGTACTGAAGCTAGCACACTGGCATTTAAAACCAAGTATTCACACCAAGTGGTAACAAAGGAAATGTTGAGAATGATCACAAGAATGTTGGACACTTTTCTTGTTAAAGCTTTGTTGTGCTTTTCCCCTGGTGGTTGTTGGTTGTGGGTTTATTTTTCCATGTTGCCATTTTCCCCCAATATGATAATGACTGTATCTAAAGAGATATGTTTGTTACAATATAAAATATG
>CM060325.1:10556069-10573569 GCA_030674155.1 Stramonita haemastoma | reverse complement strand
CACTGCACGAACAAACGCTGTCTTCGTTCAAGGTGGAAGGGAGAGGACATCAGACTGTTGTCATCCTACGTTTGACAGGTAACAATGCCGGCCATTCCCCTGTTACGCCTGTTCAAAATACAACATATCGAAAGAAGTGCCCGTCTCAGACGAACAGGGACAGAAGAAGAGCGGCAGCTTACAGAACAAATAAAGAAGAAAAAAATAACGAACAGGCTTCGTCCCCCTCTGGCTTATTTTTACCCACCCCACCCAGTTTTATTTATGATGCTAGCCACCATAACAGCAATAGCAATGATATGTTTATGTGTGAAGACCATTACCCTCCCTCCTCAAGCAGTTGCCAAAATGAGTGTATTGATATGAAAGAACATGAGATAGACAAACAAACAGTGACAATTTCTTGCAGTGATATCTGTGCTTTTGGGAATGAAGTGAGAGACAGAGGCTGTGATGAAGGGGGTGATTGTAAACGAGGAAACGAACTTGCAAAAAATGAGTCTGAAGAAGAGTATTTTGAGAAAAAGAGTGAGAAAGAACGTACAGTAAATGAGAGCAAGGAAGAGCGTGCAGTGAATGAGAGCAAGGAAGAGCGTGCAGTGAATGAGAGTGAGGAAGAACGTGCAGTAAATGAGAGCGAGGAAGAGCATGCAGTGAATGAGAGCGAGGAGGAGTATGAAGAGAATGAGAGTGAGGAAGATCGTGTAGAACGTGAAATCTTGGAAGGCGTGCAAAAATTGGCAAAAACTGTAGACACTACTAGATCCATGCTGCAAGAAGTGAAACAAAGCCTCACTGATGGAGCCGCTGCTGTATCAAAAGGAAGGCTTTCTAGAGATGTGCCTTGATGACTGTGTGAGAGACTTCATACACACTTAACGTAAAGACACTGTGATTGGAACAACCAACAGTACATATATAAAGACAGTATCAATATTCTGCTAGATTATCAAAACCATGGTTTGGAATCCATGCCATGTGGACAATTTTGGGTTTGCTTAAATATGTTGTTTATTGTGTATATGTGTTTTGTGCCCAGTCCCCACCCCACTGTCCCCTTGTGAATGGGCATAACTGCTTTACACAATAAACCTTTGTCATTGTCATTGTCATTGTCATTGTCTTCTCTCTCTCTCTCTCTCTCTCTCTCTCTCTTCTCTCTCTCTCTCTCTCTCTCTCTCTCTCTCTCTCTCTCCTCTCTCTCTCTCTCTCTCTCTCTCTCTCTCCTCTCTCTCTCTCTCTCTCTCTCTCTCTCTCTCTGTCTCTCTCTTCTTCTGTCTCTCTGTCTGTCTGTCTCTCGTCTGTCTGTCTCTCTGCTCTGTCTTCTGTCTGTCTGTCTGTCTGTCTGTCTGTCTGTCTGTCGTCTCTCTCTCTCTCTCTCTCTCTCTCTCTCTCTCTCTCTCTCTCTCTCTCTCTCTCTCTCTCTCTCTCTCTCTCTCTCCCTCTCTCTCTCCCCCTCTCTCTCTCACACACACACACACACACACACACACACACACACACACACACACACACACACACAACACACACACACACACACGCACACACACTGACACACACACACAAACACACAAACACACACACACGCGCGTTTCTTATCAAAACTATAAGCATATCATATCGTTAATCATGAAAAACAAAGATCGTAAAATATATAACATTATGTAATGATCATAAAAACAAATCATGATTTAAACAGAACTAAAAAAAAATTATGCCTAAAAAGGAATAAAAACTTTCAGCAAAACACAGATATGAACCACTTTACTTCAAAATCAGCAATACCATACAACACAGAAACAGGTTGTTCAATAATAACTGCATGTGGAGACATGTCTATGATTTCTAATGACTTCACCTGCTGTAACAGTTTCAACGTCCAGAGAGACAAAAAACAGAAAGAGAAAGAGAAGGATGCTACCGAACTGGACGATTCTTCCTCAATAACCCTTCACCAAGGATGCTATAACACAGCGAGGATCTTTATCAACACCTCTTCACTAAGATTACTCTCAACGAAATCAGATTTCTCAGCCTGAAGCTCTGCCTTCCTGGCATACAGAAGAGCAAATATGCGCGGTAAAAGATCCTGCGGTTCATGTCAGAAACTGGGAGGATGCCGAACGACAAAGAAGCCCTGTGTACACGCCAAGAATTCACTGCCATACGAGACATGAAGCCGGTAAAGTGTCCACTAGAATGGTGATAGAGAGATGGGATCCAGTCTGTTTGGGATGGAAAGTAGTAGTAGTCTTCAGATTTAACGTCCTTCCACTTTAAGTGATACCAGACGATCAAAAGAAAAATTGGAGAGCGCGTGTGTGTGTATGTGTGTGTGTGTGTTTGTTTGCGTGCATGCGTGCGTGTATGTGTGTGAATACATCATAATAACAAACAAAATACGCTAAACATCATAACAAGTTAATGATAATGCAAATCGATTAAAACAAAATACAACAAAAATTCAATAATTATAACAAATGCCCTATGGGACTTGCCTGTAAACCTTTAGAAATATCAAACATCATGTCTACATCATTGAGAACCTCTTCAATAGAAGTCTTTGAAATGAGAGGCAAATAAGATTTCAAATTCTGGCAATGAAATATAACATGAATATTAGAAATATAGAAATATATATAGAAATATACTTTCCACATAAATAAGCATTTAACATTCTTGCTGAATTTGGTAACAAATGCATTTAGTCTTATTCTGAAGAACAAGATGGAAAGTTTCAAGCGGTGTGACACTTCTTTGCAAACGTTGGAAATGCTTGTCATTTTTTGTCAGCGTGAAGTTTAGTCCTTAGTATGAAAGAGCACGAAATCTTCTTGAATTTTGAGGATTTCATTGCTCGGGTCTTGTGATGACTTCCCGTCCAGTTTCTTCTCTGTTTCCACGCTTGAGGTAAGTGTTGTGTTACACCCTTGGAAGTATGCAGATTCATGGAGTGCTTTTGATTAAACATCGTGGTGTTGTTGACCTCAGATCCGGCATCATACCCAGCCTAGTCTGCAACGTCAATTTGACGACCCAGGTTCGAATCCGGTCGAGGAGATTTTTCTCCGGGAGTTAACATCAGTGCTGACTCCACTCTTCCCAAAAGTCCTTTGGATGAGACTTTAAACCGAGGCCCCGTGTGCGAACGCACGCAGAACATCTTGCGCATACGTTAAATCCTGTTCCGATTTTCGTAAGAGTAGGCCATCGTGTGCCGGTGGGAACAGATGACATTTACAAAACTGCATACACACGGGGACTGGATGTAAAAAAGCACAAGAGTGCTTATTCCATTATCCTCGATATAAAAGAATAAATCAAATTAAAATAAATCAAATCACTGTTGATGTCATCATCACGGCAGAAAGGAGGTGTGGTGAGGGGCAGGTTGTATGTACTGGGTCAGAGGCCTGTCATAGTGACTCTGCATACAGCCTCTCTCGGTCAGTGCTCTCCTGGGGGCCGGGCAGAATGACGTTGATCTCTCTGTGTGGACTTTTCAGTCAGAGAGTTTGCTATTGGAACAGTCTGAGTGTTGCTGAATGACTGCGGCGAGGTAGGAATGGGTGACTCGAGGCTACCCTCACTGGCACTTCACCGAGACTGAACAAGCCACAGAAAAGACGCTTTCATAAAGAGGATCTAGATCCTCTTTCAGCTTGTGGACATATACCCAACCCATCACAAGAGGAAAGGCTACTTTCATCTCACCCCAGCCCTCCTTTCAGTGGACAAGAGCTTTCATGATATATATACATTTACTGCCCGGTCCATTTTTTCTGGGTGTGCAGCTTTTCTTTACTTTTCTTTTCTTTTCTTTTCTTCGAGTAGGTAGCGAGAGAGCTCCGGTAATACAAGACATCATGTCACTCAATACATCTTCATGTGGCTTCTGGGACGGTTATACTTGCTTTGTTCAAAGAGGACAATGACAACTTACAGCATACCATCTTCTTTTTTAACTTCTGTAACCCCTTTTTTCAACTCTGCATAAATCTTTTTTTTGTGTTTGTTTCAGCTCTGAAAAATTCTTCTATCTTTTTTCCTCTGTACGTAAAACGTATCTTCCGTTATTTGTTTATCTTGTTTCTTTTTCTCAACGTAACACTTCTCTTTTATCAATTCGGATATTTCCTTTTTTTATCTCTTTGTAACTTATTTTCTTTCTTCTTTAGTAACTCAAACTTCTTCCAACTTCACATAATTCCACATGTTCTCAACCTTACAGAAGTATGCTCTTGGCATTTTAATCATAACAAAAATAATGCGTGGGCCTACAGCAGACTGTGCTTTTTCCCAGGCTTGTTGGCTGAGCGTGTATTGAGCAGAACAGCATAGTGACCAAGGCACTGGACTAGTAATCCCCAATACATGTAACATCAACAGTGACCAGAAAAAACAGTAAACTGCTTAACGTTGAAAGATATACGATCCATTAAAACCAAAACGTTTTAATTTGCAAAATATATCTGTAAACTGTTTTAGAAGTGGCCCTTTTATTTTGCAGACTTTAAACACAGTTGTCAGACAGTATCTGATGCACAGCAGCATGATGCCATTTCTAATCCCATACACTCAATACCAGCTGCAGCTGAGAGGTCAGAAAGCAGGAGAAGACAGAGAAGGATGCTACAGCTGTGGGCCATTCTCCATCAATAGCTCTTCACCAAGATCATCAGCCTGAAGCACTGCCCTGCCTGCCTCGCATACAGAAAAGCAAATATGCACGATAAAGATCCTGCCATTCATGTCAGATAGTGATGGGATGATAAAATACAGAGAAACCCAGCCTGAAGCCAAGATGTCCCCGCTACATGGAGTTGAGTTACAGAGCTGTTCCAGCGTCTGCTGGATTGGGGAATGGGGTGTAGTGCCCTGTTGATGGACAGCTCCAGGCTGTGTGACACACCTCTGCTAAAGCTGACATGGCTCTAAGAGAAGAGTGTTGTGATACTTATCTTTGTTCATCGTCTTGCAAGTAAAAAAAAAACAAAAAAAAACAAAGTCTTGAATTCAGTATTAAAAAGTTTTTTCGTGCAGATCTCATGGTTTCCACACTCTTGTTTTTCTTCCCAGTTTACGCCTGTGGCGAGGTTGTGTCCAATCCTGCAAGTATGCAGATTCCTGGGGCACTGTTGCTGGAGATACGTGGTGGAGCTGACCTCAAAGTGGACATTTCACTTGACCCAGTGCGCAATTTTACTATTTTATATATATATATATTTTAATGCACAATAAACACACTTTTTTCCAATACAAGTAACAGGAAGGAAACCTTGTACATTGCGTCATCAATGGAAGTAAAAGAAAAAACTCTGACGCTCTGTCATCCATACAAAAAAAACCTTACACTGTGGCATAAATACAAACAGAAAAAGCACTTTTACACTCTGTCAACGGTACAAAAACATCTTATGCACTCTATCAATACGGATAAAATATCTTACAATTTGTGATCAATGCAAAGAAAAACGAAAACAAAAACCCTAATAACTCTTACACTCTGTCATTCATGCAAAAGAAAACCCCAACCTAACAACAGCCATAATAACAGCAAAAAAAAAGAAAAAAAAAAGACCTCTTACACTCTGTCATAAGTACAGAGAAAAAAAACTCTTGGACTGTGTTAATGTAGAAAAAAAGCCTTCTTACAGAGTGTTAATGTAGAAAAAATAACTTACACTCTGTGTCATCAACGAATCCTTTCACACTCCAATTTAACTATGTGTGTCCTAAGCAGGAAAAAAGGGAAAGGGAGCTGAGTCAGAACACTGTCAAAGTGTTAGGGTTAGGTATAGGTTAGGGATCTGGTAGGGCAGCCTAACATTGATCGCTTTTGGTAGACCTTGGATTCTGGAGGATTTTACATAAAGCAAGCTTTGCTTTTGCTGTGTGACTGTGAGAAGATCACGATCAATGACTTGAGACTAGTTGCAGTGCCACATCACAGGCAGTGAACAATCAACAACACTTACATGAAGATGTGTCCTTCCCTTTCAGTCTGTAGACATACAGCCTCTCCATTATGGAATGAAATGCTGCGTCCATCTCTAAGCGTCTTTATAATCATGGACAAGAGCTTTCAGGGGATTGATATTTACTGCTCAGTCTGCTTTTCTGCATGTTCAGCTTTTCATTTTTTTTCAAAATGGAATGGGGGATTCACAAGACATGGCGGGGATCAACACACTGTGGCTTCAGAGAGAATAATGCGTGCTTTTTCAGTGATGACGATGACAGCTAGTAACACTTCGTCTTCTTTGATCTCCAGTGCAGTAACTCGTTTCTGTTTCAAATCCACAATACTCATCTTCTTTCAACTCTAATAACTCTTTCTTTCATCTCTACATAACGTGTATCTTTACCAACTATAGTAACTCTTTCTTTTTTCATCTCTATGTAACGTTTCTCTTCTTTCACCTCTAATAACTCCTGGTCTGCTTTTTCATCTCTACTCTCCTACTAGTTTCTTTCAACTCCAACACGTCTTCCAATCTCACATCATTTCTTCAATTCACTCTGCTAAACTACGTTGTTGACAGTTTTTGTCATGAAAAGTTTTAATGCTCTGGCCTGCGGCGGTCTGCGCTCTTTTCCAGAGTTCTTGGGCTGAGTGATTGTGTATGGAACGGAACGACTTAGTGGTTGCAATGCTGGCCTTGTGGTCTGAAGTCATCTCAAGGCACGGGTTTGAATCCTGTTGAGATATCTTATGAAAACATGTTCCTCTTGGACTTAGCATTGATTCTGATTCCACATCCTTTCATGCCCATTTGGAGACTGATTAAACTGGTGCCCCCTGAATGAACGTACGTACAACGATTTACACACAGGTTACTGTCTAAAATCACTTGTTAAGTGAATTGACCTTAAAACAAAGACACAGATACAGAGGTTAAAAACTCATCCCTGAATTTACAACTGCTTAGAAATCCATTTTGCTCAAGCAGAAATCCGCAATGCTTCACCCCCTTCATCTCATCTCATCTCATCTGTTATCAAAACATTCAGAGTACGTTTTAGCATTTGGATTTCTTTGGGCTTTTTGTACCTCATCTCCATTTAGGGTGCCATAATCTGCCTTCTGAAGATTTGTTCCACTTTAAAGGAAAATGAAATTTGCTATGCTAAGACCACAATTATCATGCAAAGAGCAATTTCAACAACGCATTTCAAAGCAAACGACATTTAAATGCAGGGTTTGGCATTTTACTTACATCAATAACAGGCACAGCCTTTTGCCTGGATTAAATCCAAAGTTTCATGCCCAGTGCCTTGGGGGACGGATAGCCTAGTGGTCAAAACATTGCGCTGACAATTTGACGACCCGGGCTCGAGTCCGGTCGAGGAGATTTTTCTCCTGGAGTTAACATCAGTGCTGACTCCACTCTCCCCAAAACGTCTTTCGGATGAGACTGTAAACCGAGGGCCCGTGTGTGAACGCACGCAGAACATCTTGCGCACACGTTAAATCCTGTTCCGCTTTTCGTAAGAGTAGGCCATCGTGTGCCGGTGGGAACAGATGACATTTACAAAACTGCATACGCACGGGGACTGGATGTAAAAAAGCACAAGAGTGCTTATCCCATTATCTTCGATATAAAAGAATAAGAATAAGAATGCCTCAGAGAATCACAGATAGTAGTACTGAACACTGAAGGTATTTCTTTGTTGTTACTAACACAAGCATTTTGACAAGGGGGGGGGGGGGGGGGGGGGGGGGGGGGGGGGGGGGGGGGTGACAACTTATGTCAGTGCGATAGCTGAGAAAAACAATGCCCACAGTCGTTCTCTTAAAGGCCGAGTATGTAGATCTAGGAAAATCCACGAAGTCAGAATGTGGCTACCTGAATAGTAGACAAAAACCGTCGCATACTCAAAATTCTCACCATTCATGAACCTCGGAGCTCTAGGAATAAGCTAAAGGAACGTGGTGATAGAGAAAACGCGCGCGCGCACACACACAACACACACACACACACACACACACACACACACACACACAAGTACACACACGCCACTTGTATGCACTTACATGCATGCTTGCATTCTCACGTTAAACGCACACACACATACACACACATCGCATATATGGACTTGCAAGCGTGGTTGCATACTCACATTCAAACACACACTCACTCACTCACACACTCACACACGCACGCACGCAGGCACGCAGGCACGCACACAGACAGACAGACAGACAGACAGACAGACATGCATACATACATACATACATACATACATACATACATACATACATACATACATACATACATACATACATACATGCATGCATGCATGCATGCATGCATGCATGCATGCATGCATACATACATACATACATACATACATACATACATACATACATACATACATACATACATACATACATACATACATACATACATACATACATACATACATACATACATACATACACCTATGTATATTCAACTCAATATGTTGTGCAAAGACAGGATGTCGTGATGATAATGACAATGACAAAGATTTTGAAAATCATGATTAAGATGACCCTTTTTACATCACTTCCGTCATAGAACCTACTGGACTCTATACACTGTTTTGTGCTGACATTCACTCTTTCCATGAGAGATGTAATTAATTCTTCCCTGGCCTCTTTTTTATTTGTAATGGGGTATTTTTGTAAAGGTATATTTCTTTGTTTATTTGTTCGTTTTTTGTCCCTAAATGTCGGTCAAACCGTGTCATGACGATATTTTTCTTTTGTCTGTATTTAGGGGTTTTTTGTGTATGTGTTTTTTGTTGTTGTTGCTTGTTTTGTTGGGGGTTTTGTTGGGTTTTTTCGTGGTGGGGGTATTGACAAAAGCACTATATTGCTTGAACTTTGTCAAGTTCTTCTGTGAGTATTGATTTGTTTGTAGTTTTGCTGTGTATGTGTCGGGGAGAGAGAGGAGAGAGAGAGAGAGAGAGAAGAGAGAGAGAGAGAGAGAGAGAGAGAGAGAGAGAGAGAGAGAGACAGACAGACAGACAGACAGACAGACAGACAGACAGACAGACAGACAGACAGACAGACAGACAGACAGAGACAGAGACAGAGAGACAGAGAGACAGAGAGACAGAGAGAGAGTGTGTGTGTAGGGGGTGCGCGTGCGCGCGCGCGGGTGTGTGTGTGTGTGTGTGTGTGTGTGTGTCTGTGTCTGTGTGTGTGTTTGCGTCTGTATGTGTTTGTGTCTGTGTCTGTGTGTGAGTGCGTGCTTGCGTGTTTATGTGCAAGCGTGCTTGCCCGTGTGAGTATTAGTGTATGCATGTCTGCATCCATGTCTGCATGCATGCATGCATGTATGTATGTATGTATGTATATGTGTATGCATGTATGTATGTATGTATGTATGTATGTATGTATGTATGTATGTATGCATGCATGCATGCATGCATGCATGCATGCATGCATGCATGCATGCATGTGCTTTGTTTGCATGTGAGAACACACGTTTGTGCACATGTATGTAAATGTGCATGCATGTTTTTTGTACAGTTATACTGGTGCTATCAGAGACACCAATTCTGACGAGAAAACATTCAACAACATACACAATATTCCCCCATCACTCCACAAACACAATACTTTCTCCTTTCCCTCTCCCCCCCCCCCCCCCATCCCCAGCTGGTATCTCGTCCCCAGCATCCCTCTCTCTGTCTATCTCCTCCAACCAATTCTATGCCCATCTATAAAACAGCTGCAAGAACCTGTGCATGTGGTGCATCTCTTTCTAGTAGCTTACAGAAAAACACCATCAACAGAGGTTTCCTGGGGGGGTGTTGTTTTTTTTTTATTCTTTTATATGGAAGATAATAGAATAAGCACTCATGTGCTTTTTTTCATTCAGTCCCCGTGTGTATGCAGTTGTATAAATATTATCATATGTTCCCACTGGCACACAATGGCCTACTCTTACGAAAAGCGGAACAGGATTTAACGTGTGCGCGCGCAAGATGTTCTGCGTGCGTTCGCACACGGAGCCTCGATTTACAGTCTCATCCGAAGGACTTTTGGGGAGAGTGGAGTCAGCACTGATCTTAACTCCAGGGGAAAAATCCCCTCGACCGGGAATCGAACACGGATCGTCAAATTGCGAGCGCGAGAGCAATGTTCTGACCATTAGGCTATCCCGTCCCCCTGACGGGTTTAGCGCGCGTGTAAGATTGTGTGCGCGTTTTAAGGTACTATCCACTTTTCGCAGAAGAGAAAGAGAGTTGTGAGTAATGGCATAGATAATGCCAAATTAGCCAGTGAGTGATCTATAGTCTTAGTAGGCTGGGTGGTGATCAGGGTTGAATTATCGTTTTGTCGAAAGAAAGATATATACAAAAGATAGGGAAAGTTTTACTTTTGCGTTTGAAGTCATCATCAACAACATATTAAAAGATTGATAAGACATAAACGGAATACAGTGCTGACTCTACTCTCCCCACAAGTCTTTCGGATGAGACTTTAAACCGAGGCCCCGTGTGCAAATGCACGCAGAACATCTTGAGCACACGTTAATTCCTGTTCCGCTATTCGTAAGAGTAGGCCATTGTATGCCGGTTGGAACAGATGACAAGATTTACAAAACTGCATACACCGGGATTGGATGAAAAAAAGCACATGAGTGCTTATTCCATTATCCTCGATATAGAAGAATAAATAGATGATGATGATGATGAGATATAATGTATACGCTACTTCCAACAAAGCTATTTTGTTTTTCATATTGCATGTGAATGCAGTTTTCGTGGAGGTGTGTGTGATCATGGTTTAGAGATTGTTTCAAGAATATGTTTTTTGTTTTTAAAGAATATTGGTCTTATTCATTGACAATTATAATAACATGCATTAGTGCACGCATCCACAAACGAGACATAATCACAACATAGTCAACTACATGAATACAATGAGGGTCTTATCAACTGATAATTCCCATGATTATGAATACATGCATGCATTAAGAGATGTGACATAATCACAACATCGTCAAATACATGGCATAGATGATGATTAGATATAGTGTCTACGCTAGTTCCAACAAAGTTGGATAAAATGAAAATGTAAAAAGTGTTCCCAAATTTTAAAATAACACACTCCACACATACGAAAAACGATATGATATGACATATGATGCATGATAATTATGGTGGTGCAAATACAACTTAATATTGTGTGACATTTTGCAACGTGAATAACATTGATGCTAGTGATAATGGTGACCGTAACTTTGACATCCCCATTGAGTTAAGAACACGAGATCATTTTAACATAACAATGAAAGTAACGACAGTGCTGCTATAACGATGATGGTGATGATGATTTCATTATTCTTTTCTTAGGAGACAAAACCAATGCAATTAAAACAGCCTTTTCCGCTGACGTTGACTGGTTGCCATGGAGATGCAATTAATGCTTGGCCAGCACTTTTTCTTTTCGTGGTGTTGTTTCTTTTCCTGTGATTCGCTAAACGTCGCCAAAACGGTGTCATGATCATGCTGGGTTTGGTTGTTGGGTTTTTTTTGGTGTGCTGTGCTGTATTGACAAAAGCACTATATTGCGTGAACTTCGCCAACTATTTTTTTTTTTCTGGGAGTATTGATTTGTTTGTAAGTTTGCCGTGTCTGCCTCACAGAGAGAGAGCGAGAGAGAGAGAGAGAGAGAGAGAGAGAGAGAGAGAGAGAGAGAGAGAGAGAGAGAGAGAGAGAGAGAGAGAGAGAGGAGAGAGAGAGAGAGAGAGAGAGAGAGAGAGAGAGAACAAATTTGAACAAATTTGAACAAATTTTGAACAAATTTTTTTTTCAGAGGGTAATAGATTAAGCGTTACAAGCTTTTTTACATCCAGCCCTCGAAAGAAAAGAAAAGAAAACAAAATAAATAAACTACAGTCCAATAGCAACAATGAAAGGAAAAATATACATAATGACATAGAAATGCATGGAAAGCAATACACACACATGCGCGCGCGCGCACACACACGCACACACACACGCACACACACACACACACACACACACACACACACACACACACACATAAACACACACACACACAAACAGGCACACGCATACACACACATCAAAAGGAAAAACCTAGAAAGAAAAAGAAAAATGAGATAGAGAGCGAGAGCGAGCGAGCGAGCGAGCGAGAGAGAGAGAGAGAGAAGAGAGAGAGAGAGAGAGAGAGAGAGAGAGAGAGAGAGAGAGAGAGAGAGAGAGAGAGAGAGAGAGAGAGAGAGAGAGAGAGAGAGAGAGAGAGAGAGAGAGAGAGATTAAATATATGTGGAAATGGTGAAAAAGAAATAATTAGGAATGCAACAGAAACTAACTGTACCCTCCGAGTAGAATGTTTATGAAATTGAGATTTCTTGTGGTTTGATCAAACATTTGTGGTGAAAGCAATGTGACATTTTCATGAGTCATCAGAAAATCATACAACAGAATCTTAAATCTTGAAAAATTTGTTTCATCTTTCAGAACAGTAGGGAGTCTATTCCAAAACCAGCTCCCAGAGTATGTTAGACTTGATTTAAATAGAGTAATGGCTGGTAAAGGAAGGTTTATTTTATGTGAATGCCGACAGTTGTTTACGCTGAACATGCTGCTTAAGGAAGATGGGCATTACCATAAAGAATTTTGTGCATTAGTACACCTTTATTAAAGAGCAATCTTGTTTTGAGAGGAAGAATATTTACATTTTTGTAATCTGAAAATGTCAATGAAGATGACTTATCTACTATTATTTTGATAGCTCGTTTATGAATACTGATTAATGGTTTGAATAGGTTATTACTTGCTAAGTCCCATAGTGTAGACGCATAATCCAAAATAGACTGAATAAATGAATGAAAAAATATTTTCCTTGCATTCAGATTAAGAAGGTGTTTGATCTTATTTAATTGGTAGGTTTTGGAGGCAATTTTCTTTGTTAGATTACGTATGTGTACAGACCAAGACAAACTATTATCGATGGTTACTCCCAAAATTTTGTGGCTAGAAACTTCTTCAATTTTGAAGTTGTTGACATAAATAGAAGGTAAGTTCGTGTTTAGATTTTGACGTTTTTGTCTTGTTGATAATAGCATGAATTTTGTTTTACCTGGATTAAGGGCCATATGGTTCATTTGTGTCCATTCAATAATGATATTTATATGCTCTTGTAAACTTTGACTTACTTGGAGAGGGTTTTTGTGGCTGGTATGAAGAGTTGTATCATCTGCAAATAATTCGTTTTGTACTTTTATATTCAATGGCAGGTCATTTATATACAGAAGAAACAATAGGGGACCAAGCACAGATCCTTGTGGTACACCAAAGTTATTTAGAAGAAAAGTTGAAGAAGTGTTGTTTAGATATACTTTTTGCTGTCGCTCAGATAGGAAAGATGAAATCAGTTTGAGGGTACTGGAAGATAGTTTGTAGATAGCAAGCTTTCTTAGTAAAAGTTTGTGGTCAATAACATCGAAAGCTTTAGCAAAATCAATAAAGAGTATACCTGTGAATTCTTTTCTATTCATATTAAGTAACCATCTATCTGTCATTTTTACAAGGGTAGTATGGCAGGAATGGTTTGCTCTAAATCCAGATTGATTTGGGTGTAACAGATTATATTTGTTTAAGTGGGCTAGTAAACTTTTATGAATGTGCTGCTCTAATGGTTTTGAAAGAGTGGACAATATTGATATTGGTCTGTAATTTGATGGGTCAGAGGTATTTCCTGATTTATGTAAAGGAATAATTTTTGCCTGTTTTAAGATCTTAGGAAATGTGTTTTTGCTTATGCAAAGATTGTAGACATATGTAAGTGTTTCTGCTATAGTTGATGCGGAGAGTTTTAGAATTTTCCCATCTAATCCATCAAGACCACGTGTTGATGATTGTTTTAGTTGACGTAAGGCAGTAAACACCTCATTAACTGTAATAAGTTCTATCTCAATTTTAGATTGAATATTTTTACTGTCGCAAAAGGTTTTCAATTTTTTTAAGTCATTGTCTTCTGATTTATCCTTAACGATTAACTGGTTGGCAACAGATGAGAAATGAAGATTTAATTTGTCAGCAGATATATCACAGCAAATATCTGAGTTTTTATGAAAACTTTTTTTGGTGAGCTGGTTAATAGCTTTCCAGATACATCTATTGTCCCTGTTGTTGTTTAGAAGTGCCTCAAAATACTTTTTTTTCTCAGCTCGTAAAAGTGAAGTTACATAATTTCTTTGTTTTTTATAATCTTCTCTTAAACCTTTCTTTAATAAACAATCCCTATGATATATTTGTTCCTGTATTTGGCCAGTAAGCCAAGGTGGTTTTGTTTTGTATTTAACTCTCTTAATTTGTAATGGAGCATGTTTATTGTAAACATTATAAAAAATAGAATACCAATATTCAGTAGCTAAATTGGGGTCAGTAATTTGATAAACATCATTCAAACGTGAATTTAGGAGGTCCTGTAGAAAGGCATTACTATTAAAGTTAGAGAAATTTCTATAAGTTATAGTTTTATGGCTAACTTTCGGAATTTTTACTCCTTTTTTGGACCATGTTATGCATACAGGAAAATGATCACTGCAGCCAGAAAGTGGAACGTTCACCTCTACAATAGTTTCTTTTATTAACAACATATATATGATCAATCAAAGTTTTTGAAATACTTGTAACACGAGTTGGTAAAGTTATCAATTGTTTCAAGTTGAAAGATTCAAACGTCTGTATCCACTGGTTATTTGGTTTTAATAAATCAATATTGAAATCACCTAGTATAATAATATCATCATAATCTTTATCTATGCTATCCATCATTGAAATATAGTGATCAATCCATTCTGTTTTTTTCCTTAGGATTTCTATATAGAAAGCATAAGAAATTGGTCTGGAATTTTTTAGTTTAATTTCAATCCAAATTGTTTCTATATGAAGTTGCTCTAAACTTGTAACTCTTTTGAACTGAACTGATTTATGGACATAAACAACTATACCAGTTTCTTTATGAATAAGGGAGTCTCTACGGATAGTATTGTAGCCTGGAACTGAGATGTCATTGTCTGAAATATGGGAGGAGAAATGGGTTTCTGTGAAACCAAATACATGGAAATTTTTCCCTGAATTTGACAAAATCGAAGATATTTCAGTCATTTTATGTATTGCATGATTGATGTTGAGATGACCAATTCGAAGACCATCTTTAGTTAACCAAGGATTCTTTTGATGATCCATAATCAGAGAGAGAGAGAGAGAGAGAGAGAGAGAGACTAATTGATTGAGAGATAGAAACAGAAACACTCAGACAGAAAGACAAAGAGAGACAGAGAGAGAGAAAAAGAGAAAGAGACATAGACAGACAGACAGAGACAGACAGGCAGTGTGTGTTCATTTGTGTGCGAGTACATACACGTACGGTACACAAAATCATGAGCCTGTGTGTTGGGTGTGAGCAAGTGTGCGTGCTCAAATTTGCTACGAGCAGCAGAGAAGACAAGCAGGAAAGCATTCACTATCACACACCATAGTTCCTTGTCACTTCATCATCGCACTTTTCCATCTCCAGCCCCCCCCCCCCCCCCCCCCCCCACTCCTACAATCATTCACCCTTATCCTCACCCGCTATCTCGTACTCACCAACCCTCTGTTTCACCCGCCCCCTCCTCCTCTCCCCCCCCCCCCCCCCCCCTCTCTTCAACCTGTTTCATGTTGACCTATAAAAAAGCTAAAAGAAGTTGTAGTGCATCTCTTTCTTTCAGACTTAGGGAGAGACTCAAAGCCAGGAGACTGTACACTTGTGTTTCCCTGTGTCAATGTTACGTGTAGGATCATACGTAATATTTATTTATTTATTTATTCTTTTATATCGAGGATAATGGAATAAGCACTCATGTGCTTTTTTTCACCCAGTCCCCGTGCGTATGCATTTTTTGTAAATATTGTCATCTGTTCCCATCGGCACACTATGGCCTACTCTTACGAAAAGCGGAACAGGATTTAAACGTGTGCGCAAGGTGTTCTGCGAGCGTTCGCACACGGGGCCTCGGTTTACAGTCTCATCCGAAGGACTTTTGGGGAGATTGGAGTCAGCACTGATGTTAACTCCAGGGGAAAATTCCCCTCGAACGGGAATCGAACTCGAGTTGTCAAATTGCGAGCGCAATGTTCTGACTATTAGGCTCTCCCGTCCCCTTCCGGAATATCATGTGTAAGAGCATGTTAAAAACATGTCCGTCTTTTATAAACCAATGTTCTATGAGTAACGGTATGAACAATGCAAAGATAACTAGTAAGTACTTTATGATTGTAATGGCACTTTGTAATAGTCTGCGTAATGATCATAAATATTGCTCTCTTTTTCTTTGCTGCATTTTTTGTCAAATCAAAAATAGAAGAGATGACTCGATGAAAGATGACTTTTGCCTTGGCGATATGTTAAGGAAACGACAACAAATAACATTGAGAGGTATTTCAAAACAATAGCAATATGTTAGAAAGGTATTAACTCATAATTATAAGCAACAAACCACTTTGAAAAGGTTTTATCAACTATTTTAATTTTCAAAAAATTAATGAAAGTCTTGTTGGTTTCCATAGCATGCAAATCGGACTCACGCAGAAGAGATCTTATCATCACACCACTTCTGTATGCCAAAACAGAAGAACCTTAGTATTATGTACTGACAATCACACCCACTTACATACAGCCATAGTTATGAATGGGGGACGGGATAGCCTGGTGGTCAGAGTGATGCGCTCGTGATCTTCTGACCCAGGTTCGAATCTCGTTCAAGAGGATTTTTCCTCTGGAGAAAATATAAGTGCCGTCTCCACTCCCCCCAAAAGTCCTTCGGATGAGACTATAAACCAAGGCCCCGAACGCACGCACGCAGAACATCTTGCGCACTCGTTAAATTCCGTTCCACTTTTTGGAAGAGTAGGCCATTGTTTACCGTTGGGAACGAATGACAAAATTGACAAAACTGCATACACACGGGGACTGGATGTAAAAAAAAAAAAAAGCACAAGAGTGCTTATTCCATTATCCTCGAAATAAAAGAATAATTATAATATAATAATGTAATCACGACGTGTTTAAATCTAATAGACAAAACAAAGAAACTTAGCAATACAACTCACACCACAATAAACAACTTGTCAGTATCATGTCACGAGGGTCATTGTGATGGTTTTCCACATAACCTGATCTGATGGGATAGTGGTGGTGATGATGATGACAACGATCATACCCATTTCTCTAGCCCCTCTAGTCACGAACACAACGTCATTGACTATGATAGTAACAATAACGACGACTTTATCGGTGCCGGTAAAATTGATGGCCATTAACTACTACATTGTAACAGAACCAATGCCATCAAAACCATCTTTTTTAGATGTTCATGGCTTCATTTCTTGGAAACACAATGAATGATTGACCAAAGATTCCTTCCTCTCTTTCATGTTATATCCTGTAGGTCGAAATGCAGCTACTTTAATGGCGGGCAAA
>CM060325.1:10546069-10551069 GCA_030674155.1 Stramonita haemastoma | reverse complement strand
ACGAGAGCCATAATTATCATTTTTCATGTCTGCGATTATCACTTTTTACATTACTGACGGCAAAGAACCAATATAATTATAACTGCTTTTTGTTCTGACATTCTCTCGTTTCCATGACAGCGCAATTAATGCTTGTCCAACCTTTTTAATATCTTTTTTTATTATTGGTGCTGGAGGTTTTCTGTTATTTCCCAAAACGTTGCCAAAACGGTCTCGCGATGATTTTTTTTTTTTTGCTGTGTTGACAAAAGCACTACATTGCGTGAACTTTTCCAACTTCTTCTATAAATATTGATTGCATGTACATGAGAGAGAGAGAGTGAGAGTGGGGGAGGGAGTGTTACGTATATAACTGTGTGCATGTATGCATGCATTCGTATACGTGTACGCGCGTACGCGCGCGCGCGCGCGTGTGTGTGTGTGTGTATGCCTCTGTGTGTGTGTGTTTGTGTGTGTGCGTGTGTATGTGTGTGTGTGCGTGCGTGTGTGTGTGTATGTGTGTTTGTGCGTGCGTGTGTGTGTGTGTGTGTGTGTGTGTGTGTGTGTGTGTGTGTGTGTGTGTGTGTGTGTGTGTGTGTGATGTGTGTGTGTGAGTGTGTGTGTATGTATGTGTATGTGCGTGTGTATGTTTGTGTGTCTGTGTGCATGTGTGTTTACGTAAGCATATGAACATGTACACGCGTGCAGTGTACACACACGTGCACAGACCGTAAAGTTGTATGTATCCAATAAACATACGAAACGATAAATCAACACAGCAGTAAAACGCTCAACCATCACACAATACCCCCCCCCCCCCACCACCACCACCACCACCACATCACTTCCTTCACATACTCTCTCATCTTCTCCTCCATTCTCCACCCCCACCCCCAGCCCCAACCCTCCCCGACTAGCACATCCTCCATCCCTACAGCTTTCTCCCCCAAACCAATTTCACGTTGACCTATAAAAGAGCTAAATAGAAGCTGTGTTGGCCCTCCTTCTCCTGGCCTTCAGGAAGAGACAGACTATAAACCCAGCCTCCCTGTCACAGTGCCCGTGTAAGATTGTGTGTGTGCACCACAGGTTAAAAACCCTGTCTGTCCACTTTGTGTAGAGATAGAAAAAAAACCTGTCCACTTTGTGTAAGGACGAAAAATCCTGTCCACTTTGTGTAGAGGACAATAAATAACCTGTCCATTTTGTGTAGAGGAAAAAAACCTGTCCACTTTGTGTAGAGGACGAAAAAAAACCTGTCCACTTTGTGTAGAGGACTTTTAAAAAACCTGTCCACTTTGTGTAGAGGACGAAAAAAAAACTGTCCATTTTGTGTAGAGGAAAACAAACCTGTCCATTTTGTGTAGAGGACGAAAAAAACCTGTCTACTTTGTGAAGAAGATGAAAAAAAAAACCTGTCCACTTTGTGTAGAGGACGAAAAAAAACCTGTCCACTTTGTGTAGAGGACGAAAAAAATCTGTCCACTTTGTGTAGAGTACGAGAAAAAAAAACCTGTCCACTTTGTGTAGAGGACAAAAAACCTTGTCTACTTTGTGTAGAGGACAAGGCTCATTTTTTAGCAGTGATGGGGGGGGGGGGGTAATACAAAACATGACCAGCCTTGATCCACGCTTTGTAAAATGTCTGGAAAATAGTTATTATTGAAAGTGTTTGGGGGGCATCATAATGTCCCATTAGAAGGTGGTGGTGGTGGTGATGATGATGGTGATGATGATGATGGTGGTGATGATGATGATGATGATGATGATGATGATGATGATGATGATGATGATGATGATGATGATGATGATGATGATGATGATGATGATAAAGAAGAAAACGAAGAAGAAGATGTGTGCAAATCTGTGAGTGCCTGCGTGCATGTGCTCACACGGTTGCATACGCAAAATGTCACTATTGGTGAACCTCAGAGCTTAAACCAAGGGGCGATAAAAAAAAAAAAAAAGATTGTACTATCATAGCACGGAGGTCTTCTCTGTGTGTTGTACTGAAGCTGAGGGGAAATTGTGAATATCGTGGAAGTTTAATGGCTTCTTTGTGTGGTTCTTGAAGCGAAAAGATAAAAAGTAGGAGAAAGAAAAACCCAGATTTTCACCCCAGATCGAAGACTGGAACTTTCTTTTTTTCCTGACAAGCCACTGGGGCACAGTGGTTAAAGAGGTTCATTGTCAGGCTGGTAGGTCTTGGTTTGATCCTCGTTCGACATAAGAATTACAGAGACGTATGTTTTCGTTTCTTTTTTTTTATTATTTGTTTTTCTCCTCCTTCTCATACCTTTATTTCTTCTTTCTTTTCTTCTTGATCTTGTTGTTGATGGTGTTGATGGTGTTGTTGTGGTTGTTGTCGTTGTTGTTGTTGTTGTTGTTGTTGTTGTTCTTCTTCTTCTTCTTCTTCTTCTTCTTCTTCTTCTTCTTCTTCGCAATTCTTCGCAATTCTTCGCAATTCTTCGCAATTCTTCGCAATTCTTCTTCTTCTTTTTCGCAATTCTTCGCCATTCTTCGCATTTCTTCGCAATTCTTCTTTGCAATTCTTCTTCTTTGCATTTTTTTTTCGCAATTCTTCGCAACACTTCTTTTTCTTCTCAATTCTTCTTCCTCTTTTTTTTCTTCTTTACAATTTTCTTCCTTGCAATTTTTCCTCTTTGCAATTCTTCTTTTGCAATTCTTCTTCGCAATTCTTCGCAATTCTTTTTCTTCGCAACACTTCTTTTTCTTCTCAATTCGTCTTCTTCTTCTTCTTCTTTACAATTTTCTTCTTTGCAATTCTTCCTCTTCGCAATTCTTCTTCACGATTCTTGTTCGCAATTCTCCTTCTCAGTTTTTCCTCTTTGCAATTCTTTATCTACGCAATTCTTTCATCTTCTCTATTCTTCCTCATTGCAATTCTTCCCCGTGACTTCTCCTTTGTTTATTTCGTATTAATATTCTCTCCGCCTTTCCTGCAGACTTTCTGAAAATGTGTAGTTTGTGTGCATATTAACACATGACAAAGGGAAAATAGCCAAAAAAACAGAAACAAAGAAACATACAGAAATCAATATCAACAAATATCTTTTTTTTTCTCAGACACTACAAGCCATATCACACACTTGTCATAACATACCGTTTTAGCTACAGGTGTTTCATAGGATCTAAATGAAAATATATGTATGTATATAAAAATTGCAAGGAGCAATCTATTTTAAAAGATTTTTTTTTAACTACAACCGTTTCTCCGGCTTCTAAGGAAACGAAAAAAACGCTGAGTCATAGATATCACAAGTGGAAATAATTTTGTCTCTGTTTAGCATCTTCGTCGTCATCGTTATTGTCATCATTGTCTTTGAAATCATCATTATCATCATCATTGTCATCATCATCATTGTCGTCATCATCATTGTCATCATCATTGTCACCATCACTATTCTCGTTACCGTCGACTTGATCATCACTGGTAGCACACTCAGAAAGTAAAGGAAAGATATTTACGCTCGTCATACACACACACACACACGCACACACACACACACACACACACACACACACACACACACACACACACACACACACACACACACACACACACACACACACACACACACACACACACACACACACCACACACACACACACGCACGCACACACACACACACGCACACACATGCACACATGCACACACGCACGCACACATGCACACATGCACACACGCACACACACATGCATACACACACATACACACACACACACACACACACACACACACACACACGCCACACACACACATGCACACACACACACACACACACACACACACACACACACACCACACACACACACACACACGCACGCACCACACACACACACACACACACACACACACAAAGCAAATCAATGCTTATTCAATGTACCATCTGGAAATAAAAGTTTGATTTGATTTGATTTGACACGCACACAATTATTCAATAGAAAAGGAAATACGAAAAACAAAACCCATACAAAAACTCAGCAACAACAAAAAACACCTATACCACTAAAATATATTTTTTAAATGCTCCACGTTCGTTTGTTTTTTAAACAAAGTCTTTTTCTTTTTTGTCCATGCTACCCTCATGTCTAAATGGCTTCCTCGTTCCCATGGTGACATTGTCTTTTACCTGTTGTGATTCTTTGTTTTTTTTTTTTTTATCTGTCTTTATTGTTTTCTAAATTCCCCAGGGGAAAGGGTTTGGCTATCGAGATGTGAGGTTCTGATGAAAAAGGGCAATATACTGCCCGCGGTTTTGGGGTAGTTTTAAAGAAACGTTCTATGAAGAGCGATTTCTTTTAAAAGGCATAAAAAAATTTCTTTCCCTATTTGTTCATTGTTTGGGGATGTAGTGGGTGTGTTTTATTTGTATATGGGGTTGGGGCATGCGTATGTGGGGTACGTCAGGGGGTGTGTGTGTGCGAGCGTAGTGCGCGCTCCCCGCGCGCGTTTTCGGGGTTTTTGTGTGTGAAAAATGACTTTATGACCTTGATTGTTCAATTTAATTTTTTTTCCTCTCTCTCCCCTCTCTCTCTCTCTCTCTCTCTCTCTCTCTCTCTTCTCTCTCCTCTCTCTCTCTCTCCCCCTCTGATGTTAGTATGACCTTTTAAATAAAAATATCAAAACAAAGGGTTTTTAAATAAGTTTGTTAAAATTCAGAACAAAGTTTTACAAAAGAGGTATAATCAAAATTGATGTCATACCATCACGTCATCGCAATAAACAAACCCCCCGAGTAAGGTTGGGAAAACCGAAATATTTTGGGGGAAACCCTATATTTATGTGGTTGTTTTACTTTCGTTTGTGTATTACGGTTTTTTTTTTTATAAAAAATTATATATTATATATATATTATATATATATATAATTTTATAAATATAAAATATATATATATATTATATATTTTAATTTTATGGAGAGAGAGAAAAATTCGCGTGTGGGCTGTAGTGCGTGCGCGCGTGCGTGCGTGGCGTTTTTGTGTATTGTGTGTGGTGTG
>CM060325.1:10528714-10545969 GCA_030674155.1 Stramonita haemastoma | reverse complement strand
GTCTGTCTGTCTCTCTCTCTCTCTCTCTCTCTCTCTCTCTCTCTCTCTCTCTCTCTCTCTCTCTCTCTCTCCTCTCTCTCTCTCTCTCTCTCTCTCTCTCTCTCTCTCTCTCTCCTCTCTCCTCAATATAAACGAATAAAATTAAAATTAAATAAAATACAATAATATAAAATAAACTCTCTCTCTCTCTCTCTCTCTCTCTCTCTCTCTCTCTCTCTCTCTCTCTCTCTCTCTCTCTCTCTCTCTCTCTCTCTCTCTCTCTCTCTCTCTCTCTCTCTCTCTCTCTCTCTCCTCTCTCTCTCTCTCTCTCTCTCTCTCTTCTGACAGCAATGAGCCCTGTCAAATATATTTTTTTCCCAGAGGCTATTGAAGATGATTAGATCTGATTCTGCTCAAGCTTCCTCACTGAAAATTAAACCCAGGGGTTGAATTTCTCCCGGGTCAACAATCTCTATAGCACTGGTTTAGGGTAAGAGTGTGGGGGAGGGGGAGGAATTTTTTTTTTTTTTTTTTTTTTTTTTATTTATTTTTTTTTTTTTTTTTTTTTATCTTTTATATCGAGGATAATGGAATAAGCACTCATGTGTTTTTTTTTTCCATCCAGTCCCCGTGTGAATGCAGTTTTTGTAAGTTTTTTCATCTGTTCCCACCGGCACACAATGGCATAATCTTACGAAAAGCGGAACAGGATCTAACGTGTACGCAAGATGTTTTGCGTGCGTTCGCACACGGGGCCTCGGTTTACAGTCTCATCCAAAAGACTTTGGGGAGAGTGGAGTCAGCACTGATGTTAACTCCAGGGGAAAAATTCCCTGGACCGGGAATCGAACTCAGGTCGTCAAATTGCGAGTGCAATGTTCTGACCACTAGGCTATCCCGTCCGGCGAATATGTGTCTTTGTGTGGGATTTTGTAGTTGGCTTGGTTGTTTTGTTGTTGCTGTTGTTGGGTTTTGGGGGGAGTAATAATACTACCTTGAAGGGGGGGGTGACAAAAACGGAGTGGCAAGATATCGGGTTTGTGGTGTGAAGTAACTTAGTAGTATGCGTTTGAGTCTCATCAAGCTGTCCGTTTTAGGGGAGTTTTCCCTCCTGGAGTTAGCCTTGGTTCCATGTTTGTTCCTCAGATAGTCTTTCCAATGAGACTATAATAAACTCACTTCCTGTGTGCAAACTCATGTATATATTTGGCATCATACATTATAAAATAAATACATCATTTATTATAAAATAAAAATATATAATAAAATAAATATATTTGGCATCATACATCAGCATGAGACTTCTTGGCATCTCCTACAGAGACCACATAAGCAACGAAGAGGAAAAAAGCAAATCGATGCTTACTCAATGTACCATCTGGAAATAAAAATTTGATTGATTGATTGATTGAAGAGGTACGTAACAGAATCCAGCAAACCATTGTTGTCCCTACGAAAACCTATCAATCGTAAAGAAGCCTAAACTTAAATGGTACGGGCATGTCACAAGATCAAAAGGACTTGCGAAAACAATACTGCAAGGCACTGTCTAAGGAGGAGGAAAAAGAGGCAAACCAAGGAAGAGATGGGAGGACAACATCAGTGAATGGACAGGCCTAGAACTCGACAAAATTTTGGGAAAGGCAGAACAGAGAGAGGAATGGAGGGAACTGGTTGCCAAGTCTTCGGGGGTGCCCCCATGGTCGCCGGAGTAAGGATAGATAGATAGATAGATAGATAGATAGATAGATAGATAGATAGATAGATAGATAGATAGATAGATAGATAGATAGATAGATAGATAGATAAATAGATATCAGCAATACATCTTTTGAAGAAGAGTAGATCTGCTATGGTTCGGTAGTGATATGGAAGACATGAACATACCATGCATGCAGCATGCAACCTGCCACCTAGAAAAGAATGAGGTCAGCAAAGCTCTCCTTGACCTAGATAACACAGTGTAATGCTCCAAGATCGACTTTGAGAAATGTAAGAGAAGATCTGAGGCATATTTGTGACTTAACTAATAGAACCTCTGTTGCTATCGAGTCCTCAGCCTTCATTAAACTGCAGATCTAACGCAATTTATCCTAGAAATTAATTTTCAACTAATTAACGAGTCTTTTTAGTTTTTCTTTTTTTAAATTCCAAATTCTAGCCCGATACCACAAAGTGCATGTAACACGACCCAACAGAATTTTGTAAACCCGGACGAAAACAGACAATAACGACATCATTAGCCCTATTTCCCGATTCTGTTTTCATAACCTTGTTTTTGTTTCCTTAACGCTTGGCATTCATTAAGTCTGTTTTCATACAGGGAAAAGATGAGGCTTATTACTTCAAAATGAACTTTTGAACAGCTGATAATAGCATCAGATTTCTGCCTACACATGCAGCGTTGTACTTTACAAGACACGGCTGTAAGTTTATGGTACGACAAAAACTGCTAACGAAAGGAATTAATGATACCGATACCGATCCGTTATTGGTTTAGTTACCTCAATCTGTAAAAAAAAAAAAAAAAAAAAAAAAGACCACCGGGATTTTTTAAATTTTATGTTTTCTTTCGGAGTCAATTATTTGATATTTGCTTTGTGTATCAAAGGGGACTGGACTGGATTGATGAATGGTTGGCTGGCTGACTGACTGACTGACTGACTAGCTGAGAGACTGGGAAGGAAGGGGGGGGTGGATAGCATGGTGATTAGAGTGATGCGCATTGCGCTCGTGATCTGCTGCCCAGTTTCGAATCCCGTTCAAGAGGATTTTTTCTTCTGGAGTTCACATCAGTGCCGACTCCACTCCCCCCAAAAAAAATCCTTCGGGTGAGACTATAGACCGAGGTCCCGTGTGCAAACGCACACAGACCATCTTGCGCTCATGTTTAAACCCGTTCCGCCTTTTAAAAGAGTAGGCGTGTCTGTGGGAACGGATGACAAAATCTATAAAACTGCATACACACGAGAACTGATTGCAAAAAAACACATGAATGCTTATTGCATTATCTTCGAAGTATATGAATGATAATAAAACTATGTAAGTAGTTGACTCATTCATTCATTCATTCATTCATTCATTCATACTTTAATTTATTTGTTGATTGACTAATAAAGCTTCATTTCTAAAAGTAACACAGTGCAGGGCAACTGTGACATGCACACACACAAACACGCCAGCGCACACGAATGCGCGCGCGCATAGACACCCTGGCTAGAATGTAAGAAATCTGTCGGAACGACAAGTAGCCCGGTATATACAACAATACGTGGTTTTCATTACAAATAATATTTTTAATGTATCAACAGTGCAAGGCCCCTAAGATGAGAACATGCACACTAACATAAAACGCAAACATACACATGCGGGCACGTACTGGCATCCACACCCCCTAAAAATGGTATATATTCATCGTAGACTATTATCTGGCTGCCGTGGGCTCTGTAACTGTGCAAAAGTCGGGGTAGCACTGGACTCAAACCGGCCCCTTGTCATATCTTCTGGAAATATGCCTGATTTTTGGATGTGTGTATGTGTGTCTGTGCGCGCTCGAGTGTTTGCGTGAATGTGCGTTTTGTGTGTGTGCATGTCATTGCGGGGGCCTTTCACTGTGTTGTGGTGCATTTTATTGTATATTGTTTGTATTCGTGATCACGTATTGCTGTGTATACTGTGCTACCTGTCCTTCCGACAATGTTTATATTTAAGCCAGGCTGCTCTCTTGGGGGCTGTCGTGTCGCCACAAGAACGGCGCAACTCATATCAAAGATTATAAAGTAAAGTGTGTATACATAATTATGGTACACAACTCTCTTGCTGCCATGGGATCTATAACTATGCAAAAGTCGGGGTAGGATGGCACTCAAACAAGTGTCTTGTCACATCTTCTGGAAAAATGCCTTATTCTTGTGTGTTTGTATGTGTGTGCGTGCGCGCGCATGCGTGTTTTCGTGCTTGATAGTTTTGTGTTTGTGCTTATCAAGCAGTAATTTATTGAGGCCTTTGGACTTTGAAATAAGGTGGCTGGTTACGTTAGTAGGAACATGATTGAAGTGATTGTTAAGTTGTTTACAGAAATGTCTTTGAGAACCCTTGATGTGAAAAGGGGTTGAATGTTTGTTATTTATGTTGATAGCCCCCATACATTTTTAAGTTCTGTTTTAAAGATAGTAGATCTTGAAAATGTTTTCGTTTTTTTCTCAATGTTCCATTGAGAAGAAGCGCAGAAGAAATATCAGTCTGTTTTGTTTTCAAGATAGTAGATCTTTAAAATGTTTTCGATTTTTCTCAATGAGTCTGTGAGTACTAGTGCAGAATAAATATCAATTTACCAAGGTCTTAAGGTTTCTTCAGATGATAATCATAGAGTATATCTTAAATATTGAAAATATTCCTTGATACTTAAATCAAACCCTTTCTCCGCTAGATCAAAGTTTGCAAGGAAAAAAAAACAGAACAAAAAGCAAAACAAAAAAACCACTAAACTTTTATCTTTTATCTTAAAAAGAAATAAAACTCTTTACATCTACGTGAAAGACAAATGAATTTTTGGACAGTTTGGAATAAAGATATTTTCGTCCTTTTTTATTTTCTTCCTCCGATTTTTTCCTTTTTTTCTTTGTTTTCTTTGTGTTTTGTAGTTGTTGTTGTTGTTGTTGTTGTTGTTGTTGTTGTTGTTGTTGTTGTTGTTGTTGTTGTGTGTGTATATGTATGTGTGTATGTGTGTGTGTGCGTGCGAGTGTGTGTGTGTGCGTGCGTGTGTGTGTGCGTGTGTGTGAGTGGGTGGGTGGGTGGAGGTTGGTTGTTGTTGTTGTTGGTTTGTTTTCTTTTTGGTTGTTTGTTTTGGTTTGGTTTGTTTGTTTTTGGGGGGGTATTTTGCTTTCTTCTTTGCTGCAATCTAAACCGTGAACAGTTTTGCCATCACGTGAAAAGTGTTCATCCCTGTGGATTCAGCGGCAAAGATGACTCAGTGTCCCGTCAGTCATTTCACCCAGCCCAGAGCAGCAGTGTAGACCACTTGGGCTGCTGAAACAAAGAAGAGGAAAAAAAACACCACCACCTCTGAAGATTTTACCATCAACCTATTCTACGATAAAGGCTGAAAGAAGAAGCAGAACGCGTGAGTAGTTTTTGTTATTATTGAAGTTTCTGTCTTTTCTGTAATAGAGAGTAATGATTAGACCGTTAGTTATGAATTAACCGAATAAAAAAATATGGCTCATGATCATTTCTGCACCAGCTACGTTAAATGCAACAAATGGTATCTCGTGGGCCTGAAAACACTCCAAGTTACAAGGCTGGTACATGAAATCCCAAGGCTGGTACATGATCGACTAAGTAAGAGGCTTCATCCTCATGTTGATAGTCCTATTTCTTTGACTCATTTTTTTCTTTTTTTGAGGGAGGGGGGTCTCTTTGGGGTTTCCATAGTGTCCTGTAGAATGGCAGAAAAACGAAAGTGAATGCAACCCATCGGAGGAATAATAGTGATTTTAATGCTTATTTTCTTACCACTCCTCCTAGTAGCCGTCAGACTAGTTATGTAGAGACTGGATCAAGCCTGAGCCTCAAGGCTAATTTATTGTCCCATCCATGATCATTGTCATTACATGCATATTCATGAAACCGATGCCAATGGCTCCTTTATGGAAAAAAAATCTTACTCATCAAACTAAAAAAAACATTAATTGTACAAAGTTTTCATTGCTACCAACAAGATTTTTCAATTTGATGTTCGGCGCAAAATTTAGAGTTGGGGGGTCCTTTCTCTTCTTTCCTTTCCCTACTGCCTACAACATTGTGAAGATTCTGTAGACTTCAGGGTGTGTGCTAGGTATGTTCGTGTTTCTGTAACCCACCAAACGTTGACATGAGTGACGGGATCTTTAATGTGCGTATTTAATCTTCCGCATGTGTATATACACGAAAGAAATTAAGGCACAGGCAGATCTGCACTTGAATTTGAGCTGGGAGATCGTACAAATCCCCACCCTGAATTTACCAGACGCCTCCGAGATTCGAACACACGACTTCATGGACACATGCGATTGAATTCAGTCCTAACCTCTCAGCCATAGCATCCGCCTTTACTAATTTTTAGATTCCTTTATTTCAAGGACAATGAATAAACACTTGTGTGGTTGTTTACACACGAGACGTTGGTTTATACTCATCGGATGGTCTTTTGGGGAAGTAGAGTTGACACTTCCTGTTGGACACAAAGGGGCAAATCGTCGGCTTATAGTCTCATCCAAAAGACTGAGAAGAGTTGGTACTGATGTTAACACCAGGTGGAAAATACTCTAGAATGGGAACCTCGGTCTTTGCTGGAACCCGGGCCATCTGGTCATAAGCGCTTCGTTCTAACCACTAGGCTGCCCCTCCCCCTGAGTGGAAGTATGACCGTTGGAGCTTGTAATTCTTCCCCGATTATTTTCTTAACTGATGTTTGGTCTTGTGTATAGAGACCACAAAGTACTGTCAGATAGCCTGGTGTACTGGGATGTTCGGTGATGCATTATTCTTATGTTTTCCAGATTTCCCACACCAGCAGCAGCATCCACCACCACCACCACCACCACCACTACTACTACCACCACCTGTCCCGTAGTCCCGTGGACCGCGGGGGCACAACTGAAGATTTTGCAGCCAGCTTCCTCCACTCCCCACGGTCCTCCGCCCTTCGAAGCAGATCGCTCCACCCAAGGCCTGTCCACTCTCTGACGTTGTCTTCCCATCGTGTCCTCTGTCTGCCTCTTCGTCTCCTTCCCCGCCTTACCGCTGCATCAGAGGACCCTAACCAAGACAGTCATGGAGGGACTGGTGTCATCAAGAAACCTGCTGCGCTGAAACACGGAATCGAAAACACTGGACCAAAAACCGAAACTTGGAGAATCCTGACCACCCCAAGTTCCCCCAAGCTGTCCTGTCAAGTCACGGAATGCAATGGTGAGTGAAGACTTTTTTTCCCTAGAGCATCAGTGTGGTGTTGGTTTTAAACTAAATGTTATTTGCTCAGAACAACACGGCCCCAATACATGGAATGTGTACAACAAGCAGTACTGATACGGAGTACTCTAAAGTTAGAATTGGGTGTGCAAAAAGGGACAGCAACTAAACATCACATCATCATATATTATATAATATATATATATATATATATATATATATATATATATATATATATATATATATAATATATATATATATATTATATATATATATATATGAAAAATAAGACAAAAAATATCTGAAGAAATTACTTTGGGATTGCACAAATATCTAAGCCCCCTCCCCCCCCCCCCACACACACACGTTATTTAAAAGCTATTTGCTATGAGTGGTGACGTCATTGATTGCCCGCCATCTAAGTCACAGGGAACAGATGTAAATTGTTTGTCGATTGGTTATATAGGTGCACTTAACAGTTTAAAAACCAAAATCCTTTTAAATAAATTATTTGCTTCTAGGTATGCTTAAGATGGGGCGCGCCACACACACACACATACACACACTCACCATGTGTGTGCGCGCGCTCGCATACACACACATACACACTTACACTTACACACATACACATACGCACCCACCCCCTGCCCCTTAATCACACACACACACACACACACACACACACACACACACACACACACACACACACACACACACACAACGCGCGCGTTCGCGTGCTGCCGAGATTCGAACCCATAACTTCACCCTATCGGATTGAAGTCAAACGGCCTTACCCACTGGGCTACAGCTTCCATTGTGCTGTTTGATTAATGTAACATGAGCTGTGCCGGAATGAGAAGTTTTGACTTGTATGTTTCGGAATTAAATATTTTACAGGGTGTGGATTTCTTTCTTCTTTTTTTTTGTTTTTTTGTTTGTTTTGTTTTGATTTGGAGGGGGGGGGGGGGTGCTCGGATGTTCACCAATGGTGAGATTTTCGCGTATCAGACCGTTTTTACCCGGCATTCAGGTAGCCGCATCCCGACAATGGAGATGATTTTGAAACACCAGTGCATGTTATATACATTGAGAGAAGCTTATATATCCATTCGTTCTTACTATGCCTTCTCTTCCAAAAAGCAAACCAGGTTTTAACGTGTGTGCAAGATGTCCTGTGCTTTTTTGCGCACGCAACCTCGATCTAGAGGCTCATTTGAAAGACTTTCGGGTTTTTGGAGTCAGTGCTGATATCACCAGGGGAAAATCCCCTTAAACAGGCATCTTGATGGTGCTTCTTCGTCGAACACTCAGACAGCAACTGTCATATGAGCGAAAATGCGTTGCGCTGTCGTTTTGTTTTTATGTGTAAAAAAAATTAGGTAGACTATATAACCATTGTTATATTCATGGTCTTTGTTACCAGATCTTCGCCAGTGACCGTGACCCTTCTCACCAGAGGTCACAGAGACGTCATCACCACTATGATGCTGGAGCACATGACCTTGAACTTGTCCAAGATTCCAGGGACTGACTGACTGACTGACTGACTGACTGACACTGATGCCAGATGGATGAGGCCTAGGGGTTTAGAACGGGAGATAGGAGAAAGTGCTGCTGCCAGGAATCCCTGAAGGGCGAACCCAGTGCACAGCCTGGTTCTGTTGCCCAGGGATCTAGGACACGGATATCCGTCGTCACGTTTTACTGGGCTGAGCAGCAAAGTTGGAAGGAGTTTGGGGGCTTTGGTATCAGAGTGGCGTCTATATGACCTCCCATCTCTGCAACACTTCAGGGAGCAAAGGCGATGAGAGCAGGAGGGGCTGTGGTCCTTGTGGACATCTGCTATCCGACATAGCACCGACCGTAGACAGAGGTAGGGTTGCCAAGTATCCGAACATGCAACCCCCGTCTTGCACACTTTCCCGGCGTGTCAGTACAGAGTATACTCTGTCAACGTGTGTGTGCTCAAAGTCCACAAATGTCACCCAGTCATTCCAGTTTTCTGAGCTCGAATCAAAATTTGTTCCCGGAAATTCTCTGCAAGGCTCACTGACCACAGGGTTGAGTACTGCCGTCAGTATCCGTTCAACCTTTCCGCAGTGGTCACAAGGGGAGCCCGCCTAGCGTGGCGTTTGTTGAACAAGAATCAGGTGTCCTAAATCGGCACAGCCTGCCAACCCTGGCACACAGTTCAGTGCTCATGAGGAGAATGGACACCTCACGCCCCCAAACATTTCCTTCAAGCACTTCCCAGACCTTTCTGGGTCACTCCCTTCTTGCTCTGAAACCTCTGAAGTCTGGCATAGGTGTGGACAGTGGTCATGGGGATCGTATCACTGTTCGGGGTTTGTGTCTCTGGCGTCAATACCAGGAGCTGACAGCGAGGCCCCGCTGCCCTAGGTGTCAGTGACTGCCATCCTGCCTTCGGCACCCAGCAAGAACTGACACACGTAAGTAGCCATACTTTTCTAGTTAATTTCATTCCTCGGCTACAGCTTCGTTGTTTCATCTACTTCAGAGTTGTTGGGGTTTTTTTTTCATAACTGGGATACAGCTCCTATATTCATCAAGGCGAGATTTTTTGTGTATGCGACCTTCTTATTGCCACCATTGAGGTTGGTGCATTCCTCCTTCCGTGATTTAAGAGCAATGTCATTCAAATCGATAAGTCTGAGAGGTCACCTACTTGTCATATTAGAGCTGACAGTTTGTGGCAAAATCTGTAAAGAATGCCATTTATTTTTTTGGGTAAGATATGTACTGTGTTACATTATCAAAAAGCTGCACTTTATAAAGATATATACCCTTCAGTCGTGGCGGATTTCTCTGTGAAACTCCGGCTGTCTTACTATGTGTTTTTTTTATTTGTTTATTTGTTCTTTTATTTCGAGAATAATGGAAAAACCACTCGTGTGCTTTTTGTACATCCTGTCCCGGTATGTATGCTGTTTTGTAAATTTTGCCACCCGTTCCCACAGGGACACAATAGCCTACTCTTCCGAAAAGCGGCACTGGTTTTAACGTGTACGCAAGATGTTTTCCGTGCGTTAGCACACAGGGCCTTGGTTTATAGTCTCATCCGAAGGACTTTTGGGGGTAGCAGAGTCGGCACTGATGTTAACTCCAGGGGAAAAATCCCCTTGAACGAGATTCGAACCCGGGTCGGCAGATCACGAGCGCATCACTCTAACCACTAGGCTATCCCATCTTCCTAGAGAGAGTTGACACAAGAGCAACACCACCATTTAAGAAAAAAGATTGTATACATACACACACACCATTCCGACTTCGAAATGTCTTGCATTCTGCTTTAGACGACGAAAGTTTCAATTTAATGGGGCCCTGGGATTGATAGCACACTGACACCTTTTCATTTTGTCAATAGGCCCTTGGAACCAACATGACGATGCAGAGCAGCAACAGAGCAACAACAGCAACAGGACAACGGTGCACAGCAGCAACAGAACAACAGTAGAATCTGGCCAAAGACTTGATCATCACGACTTTGTGATCAGCTTTAGGGATCATCACTTTGTGATCAGCTAAAGGGATCATCACGACTTTGTGATCAGCTAAAGGGATCATCAGGACTTTTTGATCAGCTAAAGGATCATGACGACTTTGTGATCAGCTAAAGGGATCATGACGACTTTGTGATCAGCTAAAGGGATCATGACGACTTTGTGATCAGCTAAAGGATCATCACGACTTTGTGATCAGCTAAAGGGATCATCACGACTTTGTGATCAGCTAAAGGGATCATCAGGACTTTGTGATCAGCTAAAGGATCATCACGACTTTGTGATCCGCTAAAGGGATCATCCCGATTGTAGGATCAGCTAAAGGGATCATCACGACTTTAGGATCAGCTAATGGGATCATCACGACTTTAGAATCAGCTAAAGGGATCATCACGACTTTGTGATCAGCTAAAGGGATCATCACGACTTTGTGATCAGCTAAAGGGATCATCAGGACTTTGTGATCAGCTAAAGGATCATCAGGACTGTAGGATCAGCTAAAGGGATCATGACGACTTCAGGATCAGCTAAAGGGATCATCACGACTTTGTGATCAGCTAAAGGATCATCAGGACTGTAGGATCAGCAAAAGGGATCATGACGACTTCAGGATCAGCTCTTTAGTGCCTGTAGCCGAAGATGGTGAACAAGGTGATGCAGCAGATCACCAGGACTGTGGAGAGGAAGATCAGGAATCAGCATGAAGCGGTATGCCAGAACCTGGGTGTGAATTTATTTTATTTTATTTTATTTTATACCATTTGCAGATTTCTCTGCGTTAAATCTCTGGATAGTGAATAAATAGAGGGTAATGTAATCTGGATAGAGGATAATGTAGTCTCTGTTATCGTCTGTACTTTACTATGAAATTTGAAAAAACAAATTTTGAAATAGGATTTTTGTGTACACACACTAATAAAGCGTGCAGAACTAAAGACATTAATTTAAAGAAAGCAGGAAGGGAGAGGGAGGGACTTTTTTAAAAAAGATAAATGTTAAAGCTTTGAAAAAATCTGAAGCAATCAAGAATAAAAAAGAAATAAATAAATAAAGGATGTAAAGTCAAATAGGTAGAAGAGAAATGTTTCCTTTTAATAAAAAAGACACCCCCCCCCCCCCCCCAAAAAAAAAAAAAATCATGACCAAGGAAAAAAGTAAACAAAAAAACAAAAAAAGCCAAACGAAAGATGGTGCATCATGATCTGTTTGCAATGGCCTACCCCCCCCCCTACCCCCCCCCCCCTACCCCCTGCCTGCCCGCCCCCCCTCTCCCCTTCCGATCTTATAAAAATCAGAAACCACCGTGTCCTTGTTAAGATGCCAGTGTGTGATAGAGGTGTATAAACTACAGGTCTTTTTCTTTTATTCTTTTATTTCGAGGATAATGTAATAAGCACTCCTGTGCTTTTTTTTTTTTTACATACAGTCCCCTGTGTATGCAGTGTTTGTCAATTTTCTTATCCGTTCCCACCAGATGTGTTTGTACTCGTCATTTTTGGTCATATCTGTATTCAAAACCCCTCGTAGTTTTCAGGTTTTATCGCATTTGAGAATATATGACATAGCCTACCTGTTTTATATGAGAATACGTATGCCCGGCAATGCAAGGGGGATAATTAGACGTCTTCAGACTGGTTTGTGATGCTGAGACAGCTGGCAAATGTTTGATGGTCTCCAATGGTAAACCTTTGCAGTAGACTAGGCATATGTTTTTTTTTTCTACTCCAGAAATCAGTAGGAAATGAAAACAAGAGGTGTGTATACAGTTTTCAGAGACGTTGTTTGGGCCCAAAACTTTTCCCCCATCCATTAGACCATGAGTGGTGGTCTGGGCGCTAGTCTTTCGGATGAGACGATAAACCGAGGTCCCGTGTGTTACACATCATTATTTGGCGCACGTAAAAGAACCCACGGCAGCAAGAGGGTTGTTCCTGGCAAAATTCTGTAGAAAAAAAACACTCTAATAGGGAAACAAAATACAGTTACAGACAGGAAATAGAAAATAATGGAGAGGCGCTGCACTTGTGGTGACGTGCTCTCCCCGGGGAGAGCAGCCCGAATTTCACGCAGAGAAATCTGCTGTGACATAAAGTTCTATAAAACCTGGGAAAGGGCTGAGTGGAGGTGCATGTATTAAAGTATGAACTATTTATAGGAAGCAATGTTTGGAAAGGACAGGATGGGGATGGGGGACTGACAGGTATTGTAAGGTGGGTGTTTTAGGGAAATGCGTTCAGGGAGGAGGAGTATTAAGGGTGGAGGTTGTTGCAGGTATTGTTAAGAGAGATGTTTTAAGAGTAAGCGGTGCTAAGAGAGAGAGGGGGGGAGGGGGGAGAGGGGGGGGAGGGGGAGAGAGGGGGGGAGGGGGAGAGGGGGAGGGGGGAGAGGGAGAGAGAGAGAGAGAGAGAGAGGAAGAGAGAGAGAGAGAGAGAGAGAGAGAGAGAGAGAGAGAGAGAGAGAGAGAGAGAGAGAGAGAGAGAGAAGAGAGAGAGAGAGAGAGAGGCAGACTGTAGGTATTAAGGTATAGTGGCATAGATGTTGACGAAGAGATGTTTGGGAGAGTGGGATAGTAGGGGAGTGGGGGGTGGTTGGGGCAGGGTATATATGAGGAAAGGGGGGGGGGTAAGACATGGGGTAGTGTTGAGTGGAGGAGTTTACAGGTATTGTCAGGTAGATGTATAAGAGAAAGGGTTGTTTAATAAAAATAAAAAAAGGGGGGGGGAGAGTGGGGCATGGGGTATCAAGGTATTGTGGTATAGGTTTTGGGGTTTTTTTTTATTTTTTTTAAATCCAATCCCTGTGTGTATGCAGTCTTGTAAATGTTATCTGTTCCCACCGGCACACAATGGCTTACTGTTTCGTATCTCCTTCGGATGAGACTATCTTGCGCACACGTTAATGGGGGTCTCCTATTAGAGAAAATAATTTCATTCACGTGTCTTCATTTGAGATAATTCCGAAGCAAGATAGGGCGAAGTCCGCTTTTGAAACAGAAAAGGGGCGAAGTCCGCTTTTGAAACAGAAAAGGGGCGAAGTCCGCTTTTGAAACAGAAAAGGGGCGAAGTCCGCTTTTGAAACAGAAAAGGGGCGAAGTCCGCATTTGAAACAGAAAAGGGGCGAAGTCCGCTTTTGAAACAGAAAAGGGGCGAAATCCGCTTTTGAAACAGAAAAGGGGCGAAGTCCGCTTTTGAAACAGAAAAGGGGCGAAGTCCGCTTTTGAAACAGAAAAGGGGCGAAGTCCGCTTTTGAAACAGAAAAGGGGCGAAGTCCGCTTTTGAAACAGAAAAGGGGCGAAGTCCGCATTTGAAACAGAAAAGGGGCGAAGTCCGCATTTGAAACAGAAAAGGGGCGAAGTCCGCTTTTGAAACAGAAAAGGGGCGAAGTCCGCATTTGAAACAGAAAAGGGGCGAAGTCCGCTTTTGAAACAGAAAAGGGGCGAAGTCCGCTTTTGAAACAGAAAAGGGGCGAAGTCCGCATTTGAAACAGAAAAGGGGCGAAGTCCGCATTTGAAACAGAAAAGGGGCGAAGTCCGCTTTTGAAACAGAAAAGGGGCGAAGTCCGCTTTTGAAACAGAAAAGGGGCGAAGTCCGCTTTTGAAACAGAAAAGGGGCGAAGTCCGCTTTTGAAACAGAAAAGGGGCGAAGTCCGCTTTTGAAACAGCTCCCAAAAGAACATGGGTTGTGTGAAATCTTGATGTCAGCATGACGAGATAACGAAAGAGAATGCAGGCAGTCCTAGAACTAATCTGTGGAGTGGTGATCTGTAACTGAGTGCTCTACCCACGTGTTTATCTGCCCTTGTGTCCACTTGCTTTCATACATAGTGCAGACATACAACACACTGACTACACTTTCCTTATACTAAATCTTAACTCTAACCTTTTTAACTAAAAAGTTTTGTTTAACCTTGCATGAAAACAGAAAAAGCAGGTGGACACAGCGGTGTAGTAACACTATGGTGGATATCTCACGTCTTTTTGCGCTCGTGTGCTTTTTTTTTTTTTTTTTACATACAATCGCTGTATGTATGCGGTATTGTGAAATTTGTCATCAGTTCCCACTGGCACACAATGGGCTTACTCTTCCGAAAAGTGGAACAAGTTTAGCATGTGGGCAAAATGCTCTGCGTGTGATCGCATACTGAACTTTGGCTTATAATAATTATCATCTGAAGAACTTTTGGGAGGGGGGGGGGCGATGGGAGTAGAGTCGGCACCAATATTAATCCCAGGGGAGGGGGAATTCCCCCAGAACAGGATTTCAACCCGAGTCAGTAGATCGCGAGCGCAGTGTACAAGGCTTTAACTACAATGATTTCCTGTCCCCGGTTGCGTAAGAAGTAGGGGGAGTGAGGTAGGGAAATGGAGAGGTGTTGGGATGGATGGAGGGGGGGTGGGGGGGGATATAGGCCCAGTGCAGTTTCTGATGAGTGGGGAAGGGGGTAAGGAGGAATGGTTTGGTGTTTTTTTTAAGTGTATTAGGCCTATGTAAAAGGTGGAGGGGAGCAGGGGAGTGAGATTTTTTTTTTATATATATAATGAGATAGGGGTAGAGGAACACATTAAAATGTAAGTTATGGATGGACATAGCATGAGGGGGAAGAGAGAGAGAGAGAAAGAGAGAGAGAGAGAGAGAGAGAGAGAGAGAGAGAGAGAGAGAGAGAGAGAGAGAGAGAGAGAGAGAGAGAGAGAGAGAGAGAGAGAGAGAGAGAGTGTGTGTGTGTGTGTGTGTGTGGTGTGTGTGTGTGTGTGTGTGTGTGTGTGTGTGTGTGTGTGTGTGTGTGTGTGTGTGATAGGTGTATGAAACGGAAATGGGAAGTGAAGCAATTACATGGGTTTTTTTTATATATATTTTTAGGAGATAAGAGAGGCGTTTTAGAACAAGGCGGGAATTATGAGTTGGATCTAAAAGGGGGGTGGGGGTGTTAAAGGGGTATAAATTGGAAAAGAACGCAGCAGGAATATTTTTTTCTGTCAATGATATAGAGGTAAGAGAGACATTTTTTTTTTAAAGGGGAAAAGGGGTTTACAAAAGAAAGTGACGATTTAAAAAAAAGTACGAATCGCGAGTAGAAAAGCAAAAAAATTGAAAAGGCAAAAATTTCTTTGAGTATAAAGGGAGGAAAGCACAAGTAACATAGGGGTAGCATTTTACACTTCTAGAATTAGGGAGGGGGGGGGGGGCTAGATATAACAAGAAAAGCAGTGTTGAGGAGGGGAGAGAAGTGTATGTTCAGGTAACGAGGAATACTCTATATTTTATACCACTTTATGTCACAGCAGATTTCTCTGCGTGATTTTCGGGCTGCTCTTCCCAGGGAGAGCGCGTCGCCACAAGTGCAGCGCCACTCATTTTTTTCCTGTCTGCAACTGTATTTTTCCACTACCAGAGTAGCTTTTTTCTACAGAATTTTGCCAGGGACAACCCTCTTGTTGTGGTGTAATAGTAGAAAGCAGAAAATTAAGTGCGCGTAGTCTTTCCCGAAAAGCACAACACTGCTTTTGTATGGGTGAAGGGGGTAGGGGCGATGTACATCAGAGGCAGGTATATGCACTGGTCAATCACTGGTGAGCCCTCAGAGATTTGACAGCAGTCGATAGCATGAGTAAGGAATCCTGCACAAAAGTTGTATTACTTACATTTATGTTTTCTTTTTCTTTATAGCGAAAAATGTATGTGCACATAATACATTTTGTTTGATAAAAAAAAAGTTGGGACTGAGATGTTTGGCTTTAAAGGGTTGTTTTTGTTCACAGCCATAGAAATGGGAACGAAGCAAGCATAGCTGAGAGATTTTTTTTTCTGGGAGATTTTGTTTGGGGTTATTTGTGTGGTTCTTTTGCAATCAGATAAAAAAAAAAATGTACCCAAACTGCTGCCCTGGCTGTATAATGTGCTGTTGATAGGGCTGGAATGTTATAAAAAATAAGGAGCTTCGGCTCGTGTAGCACTGCGGTACTTGCGCGGGTCGCTCTCTCTTGTTGCTTCAAACAGAATTGTATGTTTTTGGGGTGGCCCGAGGCCTGAAGTGGGAGACCTTCTGACACTCTGGCTTTTGTCTACAACAGTCCTTAAATCGGAGTACTTTCGCTGGGACTATAATACAATTTCAACAACGGCTTGAATGTTGTAACTAGAAATCCCAGGGTGTTGATGGTGCTGGATAGTGTGTTGTCATGATGTAGTTTGGGTTTTTTTTTGTTGTTGTTTTTTCCTTTTACGACTTGTATTGGATTTTAGAATACTGTTGTTCTCTGATCATGTTTGTTGTTGGCTAAAGAACTCGAACTATTTTTGTCATTGAAGGATGGAAAAAATAGGTGGTTTTGTTTATTTGGTTCATTTTCTTTTTTCTTTTTTCTTTTTTGTTTTGGTTGGATCTGGTCATTTAATTAAGACATATTCCTGAAATCCAGTTGACAGGAGGATTAATTTGTCATCGAAAATTGGAGCGGATTTTTGTTGTTGTTTTGTTTGTTTTCATTTTGATTGCTTTCGGGTTATTTTTGTTGCTGTTTTTGTTGGATCATATCATTTGTGTAGAAATGATGGTGGTGTCACTTTTTTTTTTTAAAGAAACTGAAAGATTTGTTTTGTTTATCAACAAGGAGGGTTAGAAAAAGAAAGTGCGAAATAAGTAATTTTTAACCAATGTAAATCCCCTCCCCTCCCACCTCAAAACAGAGAAAAATAGTGTACCATAAAGCACCCCCATTTTTTTTTTAATTGATGGTGCTACTCGAAGCACCCCCTCCCCCTCCTTTTCTCCACCATCAAAAAAAGATGATGCACCATGAAGAAACTT
>CM060325.1:10501214-10518714 GCA_030674155.1 Stramonita haemastoma | reverse complement strand
TGATAAAAGAAATAAAAACGAAAGCTGTGTAAACTAAAACTAGTGTAAGTGTAACGAATTGTGAATGTTGTATTTTGTGCCATGGATACTAAAAGTTCAAACAACTTTACATGATAAATTTTTTGAAGTATTACTTGACAAAATAAGAAAATTGTGAGAAAAAATCAAATCAAGAGAAAAAAAAGAAAAACTGACATAAGAATTAGTAAATAACATCATTAAATCTATCTATCAATCTATCTATCTTAGTATCTATCTGATCTATTGATCAATCTATATCTATCTAGATAGATTATCTATCATGGCAACCGTGGAGGCACCAATGAAGACTTGACAACAAGTTTCCTCCATTCCTCTCTCTGTTATGCCTTTCTCAAAGTTTTGTTCAGTTCTAGGCCTGTTCATTCGCTGATATTGCCCTTCCATCTCTTCCTTGGTCTGCCTCTTTTTCTTCCTCCTTGGACAGTGCCTTGTAGTACTTATTGTTTTTGCAAGTTCTTTTGACCTTGTTACATGCCTGTACTATTCAACTTTTAAGTTTACGCTTCTTTACGATTGATAGCTAAGGTTTTCGTACTTGTAGGGACCAACCATTTGCTGGATTATGTTAATGTTATGCACTTCTTTGTTGCTTATGAGTTATGTGGTCTCTGTAGGAGATGCCAAGGAGTCTCTGGAAGCATCTCATCTCAGTAAAATTTGTAAACTATAAAGTTGTGCTTTGTGTTAAATATCAATGAGTCATGCTTTATTATCATGTTTGTATTCAGAGCATTACTGGTGACACTACGGCAACAGGACTCGGGTGGCTGTACTCACCCAACCGTCATGAAGGATATGTGTGCAGAATGTGGTGCTGATCTTAGACGGTAAGAGGCTGACCAAAGTTTTGGACTTTTTCAGTTTTGGGGATTACGGTTCTTTTTTCAGAAAGGGGGGGGGAGGGGGTAACTATTGAATTTTTTCAGTCTTTGTTTAGTTTTGTTTTTTTGTTTTGTTACTTTTTAGATATGTTACATCTGTTGTGACTGCTGGCTCTAGTCTAAGTCTAATGCAGTAATGGTAGTGTTGTTTTCTTGTTGTTTTTTTAATCATGCATTTTTTTTCACTCCACTCATCTTACTCCAGTGAATACAAATTTTCCAGAGGAGGAGAATTTGAAACTGTGTGTTCCATCAAATTACTAGTACTGAAACACCCTGGCAGAAAATTATATATTTAATATAAATATATGAGGAATGACCACAAAGCTGCACATTCATAAACTTCAGCCTGTAGGTTGCAAACAACCATAATGGGGGGGGGGGAAAGCTACCAGTTCTTCTTCAAGTTGAAGTCCTATTGTGCAGCATTTAAGAAAAAAATTATTGCTGATACATTGACAGTTTCACTGCTGTAGTAGTTGTGTAGATCCCTGGCATCTTATTAATAACTTGTTTGCTGAAAATCAGCATATAATGTATCGTTACACATAGATTTATGATCTTGTAGGTAGGGTTTATCACTTGAGAGTTGAGTTGATATCATTTGATTTTATATAAGTGAAACCTTTTCTCAGTTCTCTCTAATAAAGTACATTAAATATGAAGTGCATCTTATTCTAATTGGAGAAAATTTATAAAGTGTGGTGGGTTTTTTCCATACTGGCTTGCATTATCATTACATAAAATTAAAAGGATAAGTGTTCATGAATACAAGTGTGGACTGGACTGCTGATGTATGCTTGTTTTGTTGGTTTTCTTCTCTTTCAGTGAATATGGGCTTGCTGGTGATCGCAAGGAGAGAGTCACAGCATCAGTTGCAATGGTTCACAACATTCCTGAATTAATTATCAGCCAAGAGGTACAGAATAACTGGAAAACTTTTCTGATTATAGATGTCATAATCATGTTACTGTTACGTGTTAGGGATACAATATATTATATATCATATGTTCTGGGTTTTTTTTTTTAAAACACAGCATGAGCATTCACATTAAAATGCACACAAATATATATTGTTACATGAAATACAAATTATGTGTGCACACATGCACGCACGCATGCACACACACACTGACACAGATAGTTGAGACGTATGCATGCATGCATGCACGCACGCACACACACACACACACACACACACACACACACACACACACACACACACACACACACACACACACACACACACACACACACACACACACTCACACACACACACACACACACACACACACACACACACACACACACACACACACACACACACACACAAAATATGTATGCATACGTGTACATGTGTTGCTGTTTAGGTGTACTGTGCCTTTTTTTCTACCTGCCACTTTTTATTTTACATGCCCGACTTTTGTTCTCTAATTTTATTTTTGCTCTAATTTAAAACTATTTTGAAATGAAAATAGAGCTTTACAGTTCTGTGTTTGAATTCACTTGAAACATGATAAGAATAAAGAAATGATGCTCTTTATGAACTTCAAATGCTAAGTTATAATGGAATAACATACTGTTAATTTGTATTTATATGCCAATTTATGGTTCAAACCAGTTCCTCTAATTTGCTCATTTAATTCAAAAAAATTACTCGTGAGTTTATTTATTGTGTTTATTGTAAAGTTGTACATGATTGTATTATTTTATATTGTGTACCCTTTTCAACCAGGGCAGATTTCTCTGCATGAGATTTGGGTCACTTTCCTTGGGAGAGAACCCTTCACCACTTGTGCAGTGCATTTAAAAATTTTACTTTGCTGTCTGCAAGTTATTTGTTACCATGCGTTCTGTCACGTACACTGAGTTATTGTATGTGGCACATGGACCACTTTTCATCCACAAAACTAACACCCACATCACACTTTGTAGTCTTGTGGCTGAGAAACTGGCTTCAGACAAAAATGCAAAATGCACCCCTGAAGTCAGAGTGCAGTTACCTTAATGTTGGGCAAAAATGGCCGCATACACGACAACCTCACCATTGGTGAATCTCAGAGCTCTAAGCTAAAGAACAAACGAAACAACAACAAAAAAATCCAACTAAAAAACTGTGATCTTTCACTGTTTAGATGAACCAGTACATTATCTCTAGATCACTGTAAGTAGAATAGTCTACATGTATCGTATGTATTCAGTGTTAGGTCTGTCCAAGCACTACAGAATGTTGTAGGATTTTTCCATTCTTTATTTCCAGCAAGCCCTGGAGCTGGGGCGTGAGGACGAACAGCGCCTGCTGAGGACCAGGAAGTTGGTGCTGCTGGTGGATTTGGACCAGACCCTGATCCACACCACCAACGACAACATTCCCCCACGACTGAAGGTGACAGGAGTTTTTCCAGTTCTGTGGAAGTCTTCTTGTGAATATATATATACAACTGTGTATATATATATATTCAAATCATACACTGTTGTACTGTTGTTTGAATCTTGTTGGAAAATGTTTGTGCTTGTGTATGCATACTTGTGTATTTGTGTGTGTGTGGTGTGTGGTATTGACGTATAAATGTGTGTGTGTGTGTGTGTGTGTGTGTGTGTGTGTGTGTGTGTGTGTGTGTGTGTGAGGTGCGTGGGTTTTTTAAAATTTTATTTAGCTGGACAAAGCCTAAAATGTGCTCCCTATATATATACCTGAGTTGGAACTTGAAACTACTGTCTCCCAACTTCAGTTACATAGCCCACTATACCAATCAGGCTGATCAATCTTATTTTTCTTTTTCTTTTTTGACATGTGGCCACAGGATGTTCACCATTTCCAACTGTACCAAGGACCCCATGCGTCCTGGTATCACACCAGACTTCGCCCCTACACCAAAACCTTCCTGGAACACGTGTCACAAATGTACGAACTGCACATCTGCACCTTTGGTGTGCGCCTCTACGCTCACACTGTGGCCCGCCTGATGGATCCCGATGAAAAGTTCTTCTCCCACAGAATCTTGTCGCGTGACGAATGCTTCGATCCTCTGTCCAAGACGGCCAACCTCAAGTGAGTACAGGGAGGCTTGGGGGTGTTATTGGAAGCATTGGGAAGATTTTTCATAGTGTTTTGTGTGCATTTACATGAGAGAGAATAGTAGAGGGAGGGATTTGTACTTATAAGGTGGTATAGTTCGGTATGTATGATTTGTGTAGCTCACCAGCAGTAGTTGTATTGCTTAATGTCTGAAACCTTGTACACATTTCATGCCAAATTTTAACTGAAGCATTGTACACATTTCATGCCAAATTTAACTGAAACCTTGTACACATTTCATGCCAAATTTTAACTGAAGCATTGTACACATTTCATGCCAAATTTTAACTGAAACCTTGTACACATTTCATGCCAAATTTTAACTAAAACCTTGTACACATTTCATGCCAAATTTTAACTGAAACCTTGTACACGTTTCATGCCAAATTTTGACTGAAACCTTGTACACGTTTCATGCCAAATTTTGACTGAAAACTTGTACACATTTCATGCCAAATTTTAACTGAAACCTTGTACACATTTCATGCCAAATTTCAACTGAAACCTTGTACTCATTTCATGCCAAATTTTAACTGAAACCTTGGACACATTTCATGCCAAATTTTAACTGAAACCATGTACACATTTCATGCCAAATTTTAACTGAAACCTTGCACTCATTTCATGCCAAATTTTAACTGAAACCTTGTACACATTTCATGCCAAATTTTAACTGAAACCTTGTACACATTTCATGCCAAATTTTAACTGAAACCTTGGACACATTTCATGCCAAATTTTAACTGAAACCTTGTACACATTTCATGCCAAATTTTAACTGAAACCTTGTATACATTTCATGCCAAATTTCAGACAGTCTACCCCCACGTAGTGGACTAAGGGAAGAAACTCACCTGCCTAAAACTCTTTTATCTTATGGTCAGTTGTTATTGAATGGTTTTTGTTATTGAAACAACAATCAAAACGACGGATTATCTGATGACTTGTGTAACAGTAACGAAGCAGTTAAGTCACCATGACTGCAAGTACTTGTTATGCATGCTGTGTATGCATGATATCATTCACTGTTGTAACATTTCTGACTTTGCTAGAGGGTTTACTCTCTTCAGTGATAATGAAATACAATGTGGCTATAAAATATTTATAACCTGCAAGTTCTACTCTTTCCCACCAGCTAGAGTCATATAGTTTGTTATTTCACTGTTTGATAATTTTGATAGAGCCTTATCTTTATTATAAGTTTCTCACAAGGGAGGTTAATGACACAGGCAGCAAGTGATTTACCATTTCACAAAGGGAGCTCTTGGCAACTGGCTTTGCCATTGTCACTCCCAAAATATGAACATGCCAGAGAAGCAACTGTTCATAGCTGTGAAAGAGCTTTGTTTGACTTTAGTTTTTTAAAAAAGAAAAAGTAAAGATGTTCCCATGACCTATGCGGTCACTGGGTAGTGAGATGTTATAGACCTATGCTTCTCTAGGGGCCAGCATATTGATGGCAGCACCGATCTCCTCTCTCTCACTACTTGTCCTTCCCTGACCCGAAAGAGGGCAGGTACCCATTTACACAATTACAGCTGGGCGAACTGGAATGTACTGTAGCCAAGGCACATGAATTGTCACCTATCCAAAGATATAACCTTAGCTTGGGGAGATCTCTCAAGTGCTCTGACCTCCAGATTTTAGACCTCATCTATAGATAGCATCCCTACTTCCATTTTTGCTTAGTTTCTGCATACCCAGCCCATTCTCGTGCCTTTTTTCAAACATATATCTGAAACGGTGTCTTATGAACTTCTTGATGAACTGCTTTGATGTCGGAATATGCTGGCTGAGGCCAGCAGGCAGACCTCATGCAGAGCCACAAGCACAGGAGAAGACCAGGCACTAGGCTTTTTATCCAATATGAGGGAATGCAGAAGAAAAAAAAGAAACCCTGTTTTAATCTGCATATAGTTGCACAGTTTTATTCTGAGTTTTATAAATGCTTCAAGTCGACAGCCCCAATATGGCCTCTGTGGTCGGCGGGGCTGTAAACAAGAAGATAGGATTGGATTGAAATGAAAAGAAAAAGCACTTTGGGAACATTGAGAATAAACAAGAAGATAGAATTTGATTGAAGTGAAAAGAAAAAGCACTTTGGGAACATTGAACATGTTGACTCACCCTTTATCCTGTGTCTTGTGTCTGTGCTGTCCACCAGAGCGCTGTTTCCCTGTGGGGACGGGATGGTGTGCATCATTGACGACCGCGAGGACGTGTGGAACCACGCCCCCAACCTGGTCCACGTCAAGCCCTACCGCTTCTTCCAGGGCACCGCCGACATCAACGCTCCTCCCGGCCTGGAGAAATCGGAAAACGACAACGTCCCCCTGATCCACAAGGTCGTAGATCACCATGACAGCAATGCCAGTGCGACGTCGAACCCACCCTCCAGTACTGAGAAGTCGGAAAAAGAGGATGTTTCCATGATTGACAAGGTCATAGAACACACTGACAGTGGCTTCAAGCCAGCTTCAGAAGAAACGCCAAAATCTGAAAGTGAGGTTTCGAACATAAAGACCGGTGGTGAAGTTTCAAAAAATGGAGAGGGAGTCTCCAATCAGAAAATAGGAAGTGAAACTTTGGATCAGGAGACTGTAGGCAAAAATGGAAATCAGACAACAGATGGTGAAGTTTCACCATCCCCTGACAGCGGAGAAGGTGAGAGACTTGTGAGAAAGAAGAGTGAGGAAGTTGGTGATGATGACACTGCAGAAGTCGCAACCAACGAGGAGGAGGCTGAAGATGCAATAGTTCAGAGCGATGTCACAGACTTGCAGGAGACACACAGTGTGCACAGTGAGTTTACAGGACCTGTGTCTGAGGATGATGACAGTATGCACATGACTGAGGATAGGGACATCAGGCAACAGACTACGGAAGGTAACAATGGCACTGAAGCAGAGTTCATGGACACAGCAGCCCAGGACCAACTCGCCCAAGACCTGTGTGTTTCCAGTGACTCTGATTCCCTGTCTGCTGCCTTCAGCGACAGTGAAAGCCATGAAAGCAAGCAGGAAAATGGGGAAGATGCTGCGACAGGAGATGAGGCCGCTCAGACAACGACAAACGCTTCAGATAATGCAGATTCTTCCATTGACATTGCCGATTCAGATAAAATCGACGACAGCAAAACTACAGAGGAGAAAGCAGACAGCAAAACGGCAGAGGAGAAACCAGACAGCGAAACGATAGAGGAAAAAACAGACAGCGAAACTACAGCAGATAAATCAGAGACACCTGAAGCCACAACCAAAGAGAATGAAACCGAGCCATCCGACAACGTTGCCCCAGCAGACAAGAAGGAGAAGGAGGAGGAGGAGGAAGAAGAAATGGAGTGGGACGACGAGGACGACTACCTGCTCCACCTGGAAGAAATCCTCACCCGCATCCACCAGGCCTTCTACACCATGGTGGACGAAAAGAGCCGACCCAGCCCCGCCACACCAACCTACCCGGGCACCAGCAAGAGAAAGAGCCTCCCGGACCTGAAATCCATCATCCCCTACGTGAAGCGCAAAACCCTGAAAGGCTGCAACATCGTGTTCAGCGGCATGGTGCCTCTCAACACCCCCTACGAGAAAAGCGCGGCCTACATCGTGGCTTCGGCGCTTGGGGCCACGGTGCAGACGGACATCGTGGGGCCGAAAATGGCCCGCAGGAGAGAGCAGGTGACCACCCACCTGGTGGCAGCCAAGGCGGGCACCTGCAAGCACAAGTCGGCGCTGAGGGTGCCCAATCTTCACATCGTCCACAGCTCCTGGCTCTGGGCCTGCAACGAGCGCTGGGAGAAATGTGACGAGCGCCTCTTCCCCCTCCCTTCAGAGGAGCCCTCGGTGGTGTCTTCCGTGTCCAAGAAGTTTGACAAGAGAGAACCACAGCAGCAGCGGCAGAGACACCACAAACGTAAGTTGACCCCGACCGCGGAGCAGAGTGACAGTGACAGCAGCAGAGGGAGGAGGGAGAGGAGAGGGAAGAAGCGCCGCAGGGGGTACGCCGCCGTCGGTGAGGGAGGCAGGAACGGGGATGGTGAGCTTTCCGTGGAGGAAGCGTCGTCGTCTGGCGGCAGTTTTGCCAACTCTGTGCCGCCTTTGCTGGCGTTTTTCGGATGAGGATCTGGAGTGCATGGATAAGGAGGTGAGTCTCTTTGTCTACATGTGTGTCTGTCTGTCTGTCTCTCTGTCTGTCTCTGTCTCTGTCTCTCTCTCACTCTCTCTCTCTCTCTCACTCACTCCTCTCTCTCTCTCTCTCTCTCTCTCTCTCTCTCTCTCTCTCTCTCTCTCTCTCTCTCTCTCTCTCTCTCTCTCTCTCTCTCTCAACATGGTTGTTGATTTTGGTTCTGGTGTATTATAATTTGTAATTTGTTATATTGTTTATTGTTACACTTAATCGTGAAACAGCAAGTTTTTCTGTGTTAAATTGAAAACTCTCTCTATGAGGAGAACATGTCACCACAAGTGCAGTGCTCTTCACATCTTTTTATCTCTTTCTTTGTCTCATGTCTGTAAATTGTTTCTTTTTTCCGTCATTTTCTCTTAAAACTGTACATTTACCCATGGGATATCCATCTATTGTCTCATCCAAAAACCTCACACCCAAAACACCACTGAATGATCTGTTGGATGGAGGAAAAGCCTGTTTTCAGGTGGCATTGTGTTCATGACCTCGTGCATTGTGAAAGGGTGCATTAGCCTAGGACTGTGTGACCTGTTCAAGACCTTTTTTTTTTTTTAATTCTTATTCTGGGATCACGGATCAATTAGTCACTGGCTTACACTGTTACAGCGCTGTCTTTTCAGATTTTTACCTAACTTTTCCATCATTGACAAGGTAATTAATGCCAGTTCTAGGATTATGCCTTTGGGTGGGAAAGTTTTTATGTGCTGTATAAAAAAGTCATACAGTATACACAGTCATTCAGTCATTCATATTCATTTGTCCAACAAATAGTTTACAGTACACTTTGCTTGCTACTGCTTTATCATGTCAGATCCTAGCCTACGTGTCAGTTATAAAGTTTTCAACTTCTTTGTATTGCTTTCTGACGGGATGTTGACTGTGTTGTAAAACACCACACAAATGGGCAGTTCCCCAGCATGACAGTTCTGTGTGCTTCAGGCCAGCTGCTTAGGGAGGTCAGAAAAACTCTTCTTCAGTTCTTGCCTCGCTGTTTCCTCTGGGAAAGACAAAGAGCAGGGCTGATCCAAAGAGAAGGGGCTGGCAAAAAAAGAAAACAACCCCCCCAAAAAGTGTATTCATAAATGAATGAATTGAAACTGTATGCCTACTGCATAGAAAGTTTTTTTAATTTGGAAAAATAAAACTTCATCCACGAGACCAAATAGCTCAGTGGTCAGAGCGCTCGCTTTCCTCCAGCCAAGGTTAAGCAGCGTCGAGTCGGGTTGCCAACTGGATGGGTGACCGTTTGCGCGGTTTGGCTTTAGTACAGTTCCCCCAGTTCCCCCAGCTGTAAATGGGTACCTGCCCTCTTTAGGGTCAGGGGAGGTAGAGCAGCAAGGGAGAGGAGACGGGCGCCGCCCTCAACATGCTGGCCCCTAGAGAAGCTGAGGTCTCTGATGCCTCGCTCCCCTATGACCACACAGGTTATGGGACACCTTTACCTTTATCACAAGATGAAGCTTGTCTGTTTTAATACTTGAATCACGATGTTGTTTTGTGTGACAGGTTGATGAGCTCATGGCTGAAGACGAGAGTGGTTCAGAAGATGAAACGGATCATGAACGGGACCAGCGCTACAGGGATTACGTGCTGGCGAATGTGAGTGAAGGGTCCAGTTCTTCAGACAGTCTGAGTGGAGATCTCCCTCGCGGGTGGGGTCTGCGACGCAAGCTGAGTTCCTCCCCTCACTCCAGTGAAGACGACCTGGAGAAACGGAAACTGGAAGTGATCGAAGTGGAGACTGAGGACACGGAGAGTGAATTGGTGCGGTTTCAGTCGACAGTGGAAGCGTTCTCTCCGGATTCGGACGTGAGCAGATCCTCATACGCTGAGACCATCGGTTCTGTGGATGACGAGCTTGCTGAGGCTGTGGAGAAAGAGTTCTTGCAGTCGCTGTGAGTCAGCGTGGATCACAAGTGTGGGTGTATCGTTGCTGGTTAGTAGGTTTTCAGCTGGTAGAGAGGCAGCCTATTCAGTGTGAAACATTTTGTGTGTGTATAATGTGTTTTATCGGGGGGGGGAGATGGCTTTTTTTTTAACGCATATGTTGGTCTCACAAGGCAGTGCATACTTAGAATAAAACTGAAACTGGTTAGATGTTGGGGTTTTTTGAGTGTTTTTTGGTTTTGTTTGGGTTTTTTTTGTGTGTTTAGGGTAGGTTTGTCTTGTCTGTTTTTGGGGGGGGGGGGGGGGGGGGGGGGGGGGGGTTGTCATGTTGTTTGCATGTTACTATAGACATGTCACTTTGTTGATTTGGTTTTTGTTTTAAAAAGGAATTTTGTCAGTGGTTGAGGTGACACTTTATGGGACGAGACAAGTTTGATCACATGCAGACAGCTATGCGCTCTTTCATTCCAGTGATTGATCGGTTTCTATTTTCATAATTCCTGACACTTACAAAATACAAACAAAAACAAACCAGAAGTCACCCATGCAGTACAATTATAGAATAACGATGCTGTGCTAGAGCCTAGACTCAGACCAGGAAATTTTGTATTCGGTGATTACAAAAGGATTTGGGGGGTGGGGGGGAGGAGGGGGGGGTTGTTGTTTTCTTTTGGGGAGGGGTGGTGGTCAACAAAGGGTCTTGCAGTTGTTGTAGACCTGCAATAAATGGACATATCACTATTGTTCTTATTTTAACACAATATATCTGATTATTTCTGACTCATGAGTTTTTACAACACATGGTAATCAAACCTTCTGTCATCACTTTGAAATGCCTTCAATCGTATGACCCTAGGTGTTACCTGGTATTAGTTTTCTTTATAAATTTATCTCTTTTTTTTGGGGGGGGGGGGGGGGTATTTTTCATAGTTTTTTTTTTTGGGGGGGAGGGGGGGAGAAAGTGATCATATCATGACTTGTAATATTATTTGATTGTTTTTGTTTCACTTCTAGGATATATATTTTTTAGATAAAGTTGATGTTTACTTGGCACAGAGAAAGTGCAATTTCTTATATTATAACAATCTTCAAAGCTTTATTGATTTTGTTGTAAGGTTTTAACATTATTTTTGTGTGTAGAAGTAGAACATGACTTCTGCTCATTTCTAATGTTTGTGTGCTTTATGTTCAGGGTATGTAAATTTAGACTACATTGTGTACTGATTTATGTGGTGCACAACTTGACATAATTTGTAACCATTTGACAAAGCATATTGTAATGTAAGACTTTATTTATATTATTATTTTTTTTTTATTATTATTATTTTTTTTATATTATTATTATTATTTTTAAATTATCATCATTAAGTTCAGAAATATAGTAGAGTTCTGGATGATTACTCCTAACATTGATTTGACTCTCATCAATTGATTCATTCTCAGGTATTCCCAAAGCATGGAAGAAAATAAAACTTATTATGTAATGTACAGTCATTACATTTTGTGGTGGTGTTTGATTATCATGTCAAATTATTCATGAATATCTGATTGATTATCAGTTTCAGAGTTTGTTGACTGATTATCAGTTTGTTGACATTTCTTGAGTATCATTTCAGATTGTTCATATCTGATTAATTGTCAGATTATTGGTTTTTCTTTGAACATTATCTTTGAAAATGGGAGGAGATGGTATGTTTATAAATGCAAAACTTAATAATGCGCTTCAACTGCTTGGCACACTTCAAATTTACATTATTTGCGTGCATAGACATGTATGCATTGCATTCTGATCTCCAGACAAGTGTGTGCAACACAACACAAAACACACACACACACACACAGCACGCACACACGCACTCTTTGACTTTGACACAAATGTTTTAGTTTATCAGCGTTTGTTGGTTGGGTTGGGTTTTCTTTTTTTTCGTGGTTTTTTTGTTTATTTGGTTGGGGTTTCTTTTTCGGTGTTGGGGGGGGTTGTTGGGATTTTTTGGGTAGATGGTTGTTTGGTTGGGTTTTGTTGTTGTTTTGATTTTGTGGGGGGGGGGGGGGGGGGGGGGGGGGGGGGGGGGGGGGGGGGAGGGGAGTCTTTTCTGTCAAACCTATGTGAATTATAAAATAATATATTAGTTCCAACAAAGTGCAAAAGGCATACTGACTCAAAGTCATGCTGCACACTCAGAAAAAATGTTTTAAAACTGAAAGAGAGCACATCAAATTCTTAACTCTTGATTTGGTTGATAGAAAAGAAAGTTTAGTGTTGTGTGTTTTCGTCTTTCTTACCAGAAGTAGCTAAAACAAAACTAAAAAAAAAAACAACCAAAAAAACCCCCAAAATGAGCTTCCCCTGATATCTTTTAGGTTTTTGATACAGTATTCAACGTGATGGATAAGTATGCAATCTGTGACTTGTGATTGTTTTTGTTTTTTTTTAACTTTTTTTTTTGTTTTGTTTTTTGATGCCTTGGCATGTGAAACAAACATTTTTGTCTTGTAAGTTGTGGTGTGGCTCATTCCAATCTCTCTACCTCAGCCCTGCCCAGTCTTGTCACGTTGCTACCTCAGGTTTGCAGGGAGCCTGTCAAATGTTAGGCCACCATGGGGCCTGCAGCCAGAGGGGCCCTGCTCTGTTACTGGGTCACTGTGATGGTCACAGAATGGCACAGGCTACCCAGCCCCATACTGATGACTGATAGCGAAGTTGCAGAGCCAAGTGAGCAAGCTGTCCACCTAAAGTGGTGACCTCCACAACATCCCCCCTGTAACCTTCCCCTAGGAATCTCCGACCTCAAAGACTTTGTGGCTCAAGAACTGTTTTCTGATGCCTTGTTTAGTGGCCTTTAGTTTGGGATGATTTGAATGTTCAAAGTTTTAGAAAGGTTCAAATGCTTGGGATGGTTACAAGCTGTTTTTTCTTCTTCCTAATGGGATGATTGTTTTATTGTAAAAATTTCAAATAGTGAATTATCATGAAATTAAAAATAAAAGTGAAAATAGTGATATGAAAATGAAGATGGTGATCAAGATTCCACCCTGTCTGAAATTGGTATTTATCCGTATCCACTAGACCATAAGTAGCGGTCTGGGTGCTAGTCTTTTGAAGGAGACTGTAGACCAAATTCCTGTGTGCAATAGCTGTCTGTAGCAGAGGAATCAAAGAAAGTTGACAGTAAAAGCACCAATACTTTTCCTTTAGGAGACAAGTTTTGTTGGTTTGGGTTTTTTTATCGGTATCTTTGATTCCTGCCAGCCATTATAGATATGAAATATTGTTTAAACTAAAGTGTTCAGTGAATTTGTCTACATGTAACTTTCTTTAGAGTATTAAATAATTTTAAGTGTCCTCTGAATTTTGTTCATGTATTTTTTTCATTCATGACTTTGTTAAATTAAAAACACTGAAGCCGACCATTCTCTTTCAGATTCAGCGTTTGGACTGCCACTGTTGTATGAGTGTATGTGCGTGCATGTGTGCGCACATGCATGTGTGTGCATGTAGTTTGTATGAAAAGTTCAAGGGTATTTCTTTCATTTTGTTTTGGTTTTTTATTTTATGTTGTTGTGTGCTTGTTTTTGTGTGTATGTATTTATTTTTCTTCCTTTTGTTTTACCTTTTTTTTTTTTTTTATAAATGTCTGTGCAATGTATTTAAAGTAATTTGAAAATTTTAGTTTTTTTTTTTTTTACACATTCTCCAGAACTTTACGGTTGAGATTAGTTTGTAAATACACCATGTAGCTTTTTTTTTTCATTCTTGCCCCCCCCCCCCCCCCCCCCTTTCTCTGAGATTATTAAAATGGAAAAGAAAATCTCTTGAATCTAAGAATTGGTAATGAAAGAGACCCCATGTATCAACACAGGGGAAAAACATAATTTGAGATGTACAACACTACAATAAAATATAAAACACTTCTTTGTAATGCAACACAGTACAGCACACTGACAGTAGTTCTGTGTCTCTTGTGAATCCATTCATGTAATGAGCTGAATGGATTTTGGAAATCAAATCCTGTGTTCAAAAACCTTTGTTACAGATGGTTTGGTTATTGTCTGTATGGTAAAAACTGAAAGATCAAATAAAATGTATGGAAGCTTTATACTTTGTGTGTGCATCTATTTTTTTGTGCATTTTCTTGTGTGTGTGTGTGTTGTGTGTGTGTTGTGTGTGTGTGTGTGTGCTACAAAGAAGGTTTGTTTTTTATGACATACAAAATGCAGATTGGTACAAAATCTTTTTGTTGTGTGTGTGTGTGTGTGTGTGTGTGTGTGTGTGTGTGTGTGTGTGTGTGTGTGTGCTACAAAGAAAGTTTGTTTTTTATGACATGCAAAATGCAGATTGGTACAAAATCTTTTTGTTGTGTTGGTTTGGGTAGGGGTATGGTAAGGTTTTGTTTTTTCTTTTCTTTTTTTTTTTGCCTTAAATCCAATCCCTTTCATGCTGTTTTCACTGTATTCATTTGAACACACCACACACACACCAGACCAAACTACCCTGAAACAAACAGACCCAAACAAAACAATCAAAAAAACATAATTACATTTTCAAAAAACCCTGACTCATGGGATTTGAACCCTTTTCCTTCCAGCTAGAAATCCAGTGCTTGAAGCACATTAACTGGCTGACACTGGCTGGCTGGGCTGGCCTTGATCATCCACCATCTACAGAATCGTGGCCCATGTGCAACATGTCTAACAAAGAGAACCAGTATGGCTGGTCCACATAACCTCATGTAGAGAAGGAGGGTGGCAGGACGGTTAAGACATACGCCTGCCAACAAGTCAACCATGAGGTCCTGGGTTCGATTCCAGCCTCGCCCCCCCCCCCCCCCCCCCCCCCCCCCCCCCCCCCCCTGAAACCTCATCCCCTCCATCAACGTCTCTCCTGAAATAGACTGATAATCATTTTTTTAATTAGCCTAATTGAATGACTAATTTATGTTTATAAAAAAAAGGGGGGGGGGGGGGGGGGGGGGCAGTATTCACATGCGAATGAAGGCAAGGGAAGTTAGAGTTGCTTCATTCATTTCTTCCTTGAATGACTTATCTCCCTTGGACCAGATCACTGGGGCTCTCTCTCTCTGTGCTCTCTCCTGTCTCTGTCTCTTCTCTCTCTCTCTCTCTTCTCTCTCTCTCTCTCTCTCTCTCTCTCCTCTCTCTCTTCTCTCTCTCTCTCTCTCTCTCTCTCTCTCTCTGAGTTAAAAGAAAGTTACATGAAAACAGTTTTGGTTAAATATGTGGCTTAACCAGCATTAAGATTCAGACGATGAAATTAGTACGATTCCATTTTTCGCCTCCCCCCACCCCCCCACCCCAAGAGTTGTGAGGTTCACCAATGGTGAGATTTGCCCATAATCAATGTTGCTGCATGAAATATGTATGAGGTAAACATTTACACTGAAATACAGCTTACCTTTTAATTTTCTTCTGCAAAACTATAAACTTGCAGAAAAAAGTTCCAGCATGTTTGATTTTTTTTTATATTCCAGCATGTTTGATATTTTTTTATATATATATAAATGTTATAAACTTCAGTTTAAGGTGGGTAAGAGAAGTGAAATGAATATTATATCTATTACTTTTTTGAAGTTGTTACTATTATTGTTGTTTCTTTCTGCAAGCATGATTTCGAGCTGGATATTTTGCTCATGCGTCCCATAAATCTCTGTGTGTGGTGGGGAGGGGCGAAGGGGGGGTGGGGGTGGGGGAGCGGTTTGGTAGTTGTTTTTGTGGTGTTAGATTGAAGAAAAGGGGAAATACTTTAGAGGAACACAATCTCTGTCAATTCATTGCCTCCCTTGGTTCAGTCTTGCTCTTTTTCCTTTTATTAACTAGGATTCTGAATAGGCTACTAACAAAACAAAACAAAAATGTAATCATATGAATCCCTAACCCCTCAGTATTCTCGTCTTTCAAGTACAGGCACGTTAACATTAAAGTCTACGTCAAAGATTTCTTTTCACTCTCACTCTCACTCAGTCCCATGTCCCAAAGGACGTAGGGGGAACATGAGAGAAGACGCAACGGAGATCTTTTTCCATGCTTCACGATCCTGTGTGGCTAGTAGGAGGCGTTGCAGGGGTTGGGCAGTCCAGTCTTTGATGTTGTCAACCCATGATTTCTTTTGGCGGCCTCTTCTTCTTTTGCCTCGACTGTTCCTTGCAACAGTCTTCTTCTTGCAACAGATTTCTTTTAACATTCGTTTATATTGGGGATCGTTTTCATATTATTTTCTTTTAATGGAAAAAAAGAAAAAGAAAAACAAACATGCGAGAGGAAGGGGTGGATGCTGTGACAAAAACGATGAGAAAAAAGATACTGGTGTGTGTATTCAAAAAGAAAATAAAGAAAATAAGGTAAGTGTGCTTTAATGTAGAAAGCACTTACATAAACCAAAGTCAGATGTGTGTGTGTGTGTGTGCGTGCGGGCGTGCGGGCGTGCGTTCGTGTGCGTGTGCGTGTGTGTGTGTGTGTGTGTTCAAAATCTTAAACACAATAACAAAATAAACCAATCATACAAAACAAAACAAAAAAAGTAAAAAGTAAAAAATAAATACATAAAATAAACACCCAAAATCACCTCGTAGTGAATGGACCTTAAACCAATATAGAAACTTAGAAGCAAAAAAAAAAAAACCGTTTAAAAACAAAACCAACACACAAACAAACAAATAAACACTGCCTAAATTTTCTTAACAAACGATCGCTATATTTCACATGAGAAATTTGGCAGATCGGTGCGAACAAAGGGTTTTATGCCGTTATAAGGCCAGAGAAGCAGCACCCCTGTTAGGATGTGGTAACACCCAATGCGATATATTCTCACTAAGGGAATTAGTGTCCAGAGCAGCGTCTCTCTTGGGAGAGAGAGAGAGAGAGAGAGAGAGAGAGAGAGAGGGAGAGGAGGGATGAGAGAGAGAGAGAGAGAGAGAGAGAAGACAGACAGACAGACAGACAGACAGACAGACAGACAGGACAGACAGACAGACAGACAGACAGACAGACAGACAGACGACAGACAGAGGCAAGGCAAGGCAAGGCAAGGAAAGGCAAATTCTTTCTTTTATTCGAGGATAATAGATAAGCACTAGTGTGTGCTTTTTTACATCCAGTCCCCGCCCTTTTCAGGGATAACATCAAGGTAAAAAAAAAACTCTAACCAAACAACAACAATAATAATGATCCAAATACCAAAGAGAGAGAGAGAGAGAGGAGAGGAGAGAGAGAGTGAGAGAGAGAGAGAGAGAGGAGAGAGAGTAGAGAGAGAGAGAGAGAGAGGGAGAGAGAGAGAGAGAGGAGAGGAGAGAGAGAGAGGAGAGAGTTTATTTCACGAGTGTGATCGATTCATAATTAAGGAGAGAGAGAGAGACAGAGACAGAGAGAGAGGGAGAGACAGACAGAGAGAGAGAGACAGAGACAGACAGACAGAGAC
>CM060325.1:10488714-10496214 GCA_030674155.1 Stramonita haemastoma | reverse complement strand
GACACACTTATTTCAAAGCTAAGACTTTCCTATTCTGTTTCATCATCTGCCCCTGCTCTCAACAGCCGAAATATCCACCGCCCTGCCAAAGTGTGTATACTCTATGTGTGTTTATACTGTGTGTGTGTGTGTGTGTGTGTGTGTGTGTGTGTGTGTGTGTGTGTGTGTGTGTGTGTGTGTGTGTGTGTGTGTGTGTGTGTGTGTGTGTGTGTGTGTGTGTGTGTGCATTGACTTCGTTAAAAATTGTTAATTGTTGTTGGCTGCATGTGCAAGAATTGGTTGAATGCAAGCCCTTTGATTTGTTTTTGCAAGATATAGCGCTATATAAGTTCCATTTATTATTATTATTATTATTATTATTATTATATATTAATGAAAGAAAACTTTAGTCAGCTACAAAACTATTCAGGTTTTTATTTTTGCCACAGACACAGCATCTGCTATCTGTGTGTGTGCTTCCTTTACCAGTGTTGTTGTTGTTTTTTTAAAAAGAAAAAAAAGGTAGAGCTCTATATGATTGACTTGTTTCATCTTGTGACATCAACAGAAAGAACATTGGTCAGCTATGAAAGGATTCAGGTTCTTTTCGCTATAGACAAAGCCTCTGCTGTTCCTGTGTCAGTCTTCTTTGTCAGTGAAAATAGAAAAGGCAAAGCCCTATATGATTGACTTGTGATATTGGTCAGCTATGAGACCATTCAGTTCCTGTTGCCACAAACACAGTATCTGCCATTCCTGTGTGTTTTCTTTATCACTGTGAAACAGAAAAGGCAAAGACCTATATGAGTGACATGTGACCATCTCCTATTGTGACATTCACACAAGGAACATTGGTAACCTATGAAACAATGCCGGTTCTTTTTGCCATAGACACAGCCTCTGTTATTCTTGTGTGAGTGCTCTTTATCATAGAGGCAAAGCTCTTTAATGTAACTAACTTGTGAATCATTTTGTTGTATCAACAGAAAGAACATTGGTAAGCTATGGAACGATTCAGGTTTTCATTTTTGCCATAGACACAGTATTTGCTATTCCTGTGTAAGTCTTTTTGATCAGTGTAAATACATAAAACAAAGCTCTGTAGGACTGACTTGTGACCATCTTGTATTGTGAGATTAAGAAAAAAACATTGGTAAGCTATGGAACGATTTAGAGTTCTTTTTGCCTTAAGGTAAAAGGTAAGGTTGTCCCATAACCTATGCGGCCCTAGGGAGCAAGATGTCAGAGGCCTCAGCTTCTCCAGGGGCCAGCATATTGAGGGTGGCCCCCATCTCAGTTCCCTTGCTGCTTTACCTTCCCTGGCCCTTTACAGCTGGAGTAACTGTCCCCCAGTTCACCCAGCTGTAAATAGGTACCTGCCCTCTTCAGGGTCAGGGAAAGTAAAGCAGCGAAGAAGAGGAGATGGGCGCCGCCCTAAATATACTGTCCCCTAGAAAAGCTGAGGTCTCTGATGCCTCGCTCCCCTACGACCATATAGGTTATGGGATACCTTTACCTTTTACCTGAAAAGAAAAGGCAAAGCCGTATATGACTGACTTGTGACCATCTTGTGACATCAACAAAAAGAACATTGGCAAGCTTTGAAACTATGTGGTCGTAGGGGAGCAAAATGTCAGAAACCCCAGCTTCTCTAGGGGCCAGCATGTTGAGGGCGGCGTTCATCTCCTCTCCCTCGCTGCTTTATTTTCCCTGACCCTAAAAAGGGCAGGTACCTATTCATAGCAGGGTGAACTGGGAGGGGGGGGGGGGGGAGGGGGAACTGTACAGAAACTGTAGTTGTAATGTGTTATTTTGTGATGGGTGCGTTTTGATGTTCATCTACTGTGTTGTGGGTTTTGTTTTTTTTTCGGTGATATTTATACGTTTACATGTTTACTGCTGTAATGTATGGCTTGTACCCAGCTTGAACTTCTGTCTATGAGATGACATAAAGTGTCTTGAATTTGAAAATACTCCCAATCCTGTCTTGGTCATCCTGCAGGGCGCCTCCTTAGGCCTAACCAAAGAAGCCTGTGACCAGGCCCTGAAGACAGGGATGCACGAGGCCTGCGCCCCTCTGGCGGATGCTGCGGGGTGTCGGTTCCAGGCGGACAATGTCTACACCCTGCAGACCCGCGTGGTGGGCTCCACCTACTTCCACTCCTTCCGCCTGCCCTCCGCCTGGTGTGTGCAGCACGGCATCAACACCTGTCTGCCTTTGCAGGGGGCGTCTGGTTCTGTTACTACCACTAGTGCTGCTGCTGCTGCTGGTAGTGTTGGTGGTGGTTTTGGTACTAGATGAATTTGGAGTTTTAACACATATACATATACACACAAGCACGTACGCACGCACACACGCACGCAAACACGTAAACACACACGCGCGCACGCACGAAATCACGCACGCACACATACACACACATACATACACATGCAAGCACGCACGCACGTACGCATGCACGCACACGCGCACGCTTGCATACACGCACATACACATACATGAGTGCTTATTCCATTATCCTCGTCATAAAAGTATGAAATAAAATAAATAAATACACAGACATGCGCACACATGCACGCACGCACACGTTTGCACACACACACGCGCGCGCACACACGCACACACACACACACACACACACACACACGCGCACGTACACACACACACACGCACGCACACACACACACACATTTACACACAACGAACTAGAAAAGGTTAAAAAAAACACACACACACAAACCCCCCCATAATTCAATGACAACAACACTTACACCAACAATAACAGCCACAACGATAACGACAAGAAAGCAACAAACTAAACAAAATAAAACGAGCGATATGTTTGTCAGCCTCGTGCATGAGAAACAGTTGTTGTGCCTTTTGTGACGCTGAATAAATCCTGATTTCGAACAGCTCGAGTGTGTGTGTGTGTGTGTGTGTGTGTGTGTGTGTGTGTGTGTGTGTGTGTGTTGTGTGTGTGTATGTGTGTGTGTGTGTGTGTGTCCGTGCGTGTGTGCGCGCGTGCGTGCATGCGTGCGTGCGTGCGTGCGTGCGTGCGTGCGTGTGTGTGTGTGCATCTGTGTGTGTTCCTTCCTGTTTTTGTGCTGCCTCGACTTATGTGATGTTCCTGTCGGCGGTTCCAACGCCACTCTTTTCAACCTCTCTGCCACAGCCATACCCAGATTCGTTATGTCTCATCCTCAGGGTCAGGAGTCCACAGGGAGCTTATCAATGTCAGGTCCACCGTGGGGCCATCAGCCAGAGGGACTCTGCACTGCTGCTGAGTCACTTTGTTGTGTTGAGAAGTGTCTATTGTAAGCGAACATACACAGAAGACCACCTACTAAACCCCCTACTGACGACAATAACGTGAAGTCTGAGTGGAATTCTCACCTGGGCTGGCGACCACCACAACCTCCCTCTTGGGACCTCCCGTGAACCTTCAACCCCAAGGGTTTTCACCCAAACTCAGCACAGCCGCGGATGTATATGGGGAAACTGAAACTGAGGTCACCACGAGACCACAGCAATCGGAGCCATCGAACCTGAGAGAATTTTCTTTTATTGCATGATGATTACTTGTGATGCGGATGATGCAATGATGCTGCTATTTAAGTGCGTGTGCTTTGAGACTATGTGACAGGACTGTACTCCACGCTATCTATCATGATATGTCATGGCGTTAACTAGGCCCGAGAGATACAGACATCTGCAGTGTTGGTCAGGTAATTTTTTTTTTAGCTAAACCCTCAAAATCACATCCGTAAAATGAATGAATCTCGACTGTGTGGTCTCAGTCTTCCCACTGAGCCCACAGCAAACTCGCTTTGTGCAGTAGCCGGCCGGAGTCCATAAATCCCTATGACTTTGAGACTCAAACCTGCGAGCTTCCAGCATGTGCTAACCACTGCAAAATGGCGGCTGGCAACCCTTTGATTTGGGCTTGTTTATTTATTCAACCATTTATCTACTCACAGTTACCAATTTATGACGCTCCACCACATAAGGAGTCGCACTGCACCGGAGGTCAATTTTTAGTTATTAACATGTGGTTAATCTGCAATAAACTGGCTATATAATACAAGAAACAAATTGAAAATCGGACAATTCTATCAAAAGTTATCACAAATTGAAATGATAGACTGCAGGAAATGTCAAAATGAGAATTTGACAAGTTAAGCATCAGAATAGGTGGTCAGAATGAGGGCTTTGCTATTTTCAAAGCACCTTTAAAGACAAAAGGAAACAAAATTATGCCTTGATATTTCACTACAATGTAGAATAAGTGCTATAGTTTTATAATCTATCAAAATCTCAAAATCAAGAACCTCACCCCCACCTGCATTTAATGGCTTGTAGCGGAAAAGTGGAATATGTGCTAAGCGACTCATTTCGTGGTGGAGCGTCACAATTTTATTCCTTCTGTTTGTTCGTTTTTTCACATAAGAACTGGCTTTAGGCTCAGGACTGCTTAAACTTCTCAGGTAGTTTTTAATGAAACTGCTGTTGTTACTTTTAATTTTCAAGAGTGCAGCAGAGGAACAGTTAATGCGATGAGATCTTGTTCTTATATATCAAACTTTAGTTCGTTTCAGAAACATGAATATATCCACACTGCTCCCAAAGCTTCACCAGTACAGAGGGTTGTGCATTTTTTCGGCATCTGCTGAACAGATCATAGATATCATCAGAAATGTGTCGTAGCATATGTGGAGCATTTCCGCAATAGATTTTACAGGGAAAATCTTTAAAATGAAAAATCGCGACCTGCATTTGTTTAAAAGAAGGCAAAGATGACGATGAAGAAGAAGCAGAAGAAGAGGAGGAAGAAGAATTGAAGAAGAAGAAGAAGAAGAAGAAGAAGAAGAAGAAGAAGAAGAAGAAGAAGAGAAGAAGAAGAAGAAGAAGAGAAGTGGAGGAGGAGGTGTAGAAAGTGTTTTGGAAAACTGATTAGATCATACGATAGGAAATGATTTTAATGCTCTCTCTCTCTCTCTCTCTCTCTCTCTCTCTCTCTCTCTCTCTCTCTCTCTCTCTCTCTCTCTCTCTCTCTCTCTCTCTCTCTCTCTCTCTCTCTCTCTCTCTCTCTCCCTCTCTCTCTCCCTCTCTCTCTCTCTCTCTCTCTCTCTCTCCCTCCCTCCCTCTCTCTCTCTCTCTCTCTCTCTCTCCTTCACCATAATATACACTCCTTAGAAAACAACATCAAAAACCCAGAGGGGATGATATTTCCTTTCATCTATGTCTCAACAAAGAAGGACCATAGGACTATAGCTAGACTAAAATGTTACCCTAGACAACAAAGATCTGATATTAGGATAAATATCTTCAGGCCAATATTTAGTAAACAGTCAGCAGAAATTGGACCGGTATTTGAAGGGAGGGGGGCATGTTTTCTAAGAAGATCACGAACGACTTTAAGAAAAGCGCACAAATCCAATCAAATAAAAATCGTATCATAATTCCCCAAAGGGAGTTCAGAAGTGTAAGTGGTACCAGAATGGACAGGGGCAGGAAGGCATGTAATCCACCACTGCTCCAGCTCAGGGAGGTCAAGCAATTGTGTCCAAAAGAGGGCAAACAGAGAGAGAGAGAGAGAGAGAGAGAGAGAGAGAGAGAGGGGGGGGGGGAGAGAGAGAGAAGAGAACAGAGAGAGACAGAGAGCAGACAGAGACACAGAGAGAGAGACAGACAGACAGACAGACAGACAGAGAGAGAGAGAGAAAGAGAGAGAGAGAGAGAGAGGTGTGTGTGCTGTGTGTGTGTGTGTGTGTGTGTGTGTGTGTGTGTGTGTGTGTGTGTGTGTGTGTGTGTGTGTGTGAGTGGTGTGGTGTGTGTGTGTGTGTGTGTGAGAGAGAGTGTGTGACAGAGAGAGGAGAGAGAGAGAGAGAGAGGAGAGAGAGGGGAGAGAGAGAGAGGAGAGAGAGAGAGAGGAGAGAGAGAGAGAGAGAGAGAGAGAGAGAGAGAGAGAGAGAGAGAGAGAGAAGAGAGAGAGAGAGAGAGAGAACAGAGAGAGAGACAGAGACAGAGACGCAGAGAGAGACAGAGAGAGAGAGAAACACAGAGACAGAGACAGAGAGACAGAGACACACAGAGACACACAGAGAGACAGAGAGGATAGAGCAGGTCAGCCTCTATGGCGCCTCTCCACACAAGACACGTTCCCACTAAGCCAGGGCAAAGACCAGGGAGGCAACACTCGGGGAAATGAGCAAGCAAACGGTTCAGCGAGGCCATCACATCTCCGCTGATCCCGTGGCCCCGCTCCCAGCCGCCCGCCAATTCACGCCCGACATGCGCCCCGGTAACAAACCGCCCTGACCAAACAGGCCAGCCCTGGGCGCCGGTCTTAAGTTTTAATGCGGATTAACACAGCCTGCAGCAGAGACGTGCCACGGGGCAGGCTCCCTGCACCCGGGGCCTGTTTGAAGACTCTGGCCCGGCTGATCCGGGATAATTTGTAGTCTGGAACCGCGCGTGACAGCCTGGCCGCGCTTGGACACAAAAGTGGCGGGAAAGGAGGCAATGATAGTGGCTGGAAAACGAGGGAGGCGGCGGTAGGGGAGGAGGAGGAGAAAAAGAGCGGGTGGCGGGAAAAGAGAGCGTGGCGGGGGAAAAAAAGAGAGGTGGCGCGGGGAAAAGAGCAATGATGGCAGCAGCCCTGGGTCGACTAAGGGGGCGGTTGCAAGCACATCATCTTCACATCCGCAGAAATCCTCTTCCTTCCCCCATCCAAGCCGTTCGTTCCTGTGTGCTGCCATTACAGGGCTCGGATGCCTGCTCTTTCTGCCGGGGGCTTTATGACAACCATTACTTTGGCTGACTTCCAGACTGCCCCGATCACGTGTCGGAGAGGCAGGGGGCAGCCCAGCGCTATGTAATCCACCTAAGCTGTCTGAGTGAAGCATACTCTCTCCCAGTGTATCCTCGTAAGCTTCTCAGGCCAAACATGCCTGCAAGAGAGAAAGTATATCTGAAAGCAGTCCAAACGTATATTCCTTGCGAAAGTAGGGTCTGTTTGCATAATGTCCTGTTTGCTTTTTTAAACTCATTTCAGCCATGACGTTCCTGACAAACTTACAAAATGTAAGCGGTGTCCTCCTGGTTAACTTCTCATCCAAAAGTTCTCCAACTTTTTTCCAGGCCTGCTGTCTAACAACTAAAGAATTCCATACCGGATTGTTTTCCTTTAGCGGTGTATCTTGCTATGCAGAAAACCAACAAAAATTGCATAAAGATGCAGGAAGTCATAAAAACATGCACATTTTCTTTTGACCATATCTCCAGTTGTTGCAGGGTTAGGGATCTGCAAGCATTTAAGTCTGTATTAGGATATTCTGCTGCTTTCCGAAAACATCAGTTCGCTGCAGTCTTCTGAGATGCAGTCTTCTGAACTCAAACATGATCCCAATCTGTTGGAGGAGGTATCCAAATCCTCCCGTTTCAGAGATTTGATACACCGTACCCAGATGGTTTTGTTTCTGTATGACAGCGGTAAGCAAAAGTATTCCTTTGGAAGAAGT
>CM060325.1:10471214-10481214 GCA_030674155.1 Stramonita haemastoma | reverse complement strand
TCCCGTTCTGCCTTAAAACAGTGACTTGAATAGCTCCATCTAGCTCAAGAATGCCGTCTTTTTATCCACTGGCCTAATGTTCAGGTGCGGGTGCCAGGATTTCGTGAACCTTTTTCTCAGGATTGTCCTTACTGTGTGACACTAGGTGGAGTGGCTGATACAGTTTGCTGCCTTTCTTGGACGTGCGGTCAGAATCTTCATTTCCTTCTATGCCGCAGTGGGAGGGGAGCCATTGCAGCACTGTCACAGTCCTCTGAATGAAGGAGACTTAATTCTTTTCTGAAACAAAATCTTTCCTGAAATAGTAAAACAATTGCAGCGTATATAAAATGTTGCTATCCAGCTTTTGGCGAAGACTTGTTTTGATGCTTCAAGCCAAACCTAAGAATTCTGCAAATGGTTGCTTTTTGTGTGCGTTCCCCAGCTGAACACTCTTGGGGTATCCCAGAATATGCTATGTGACTCACACATCATGGTGAGGTTGAAAGTACACACTGGATAAGTAGTTTGTATGTATGCCTGAAAAAAATCCAGAACAGTTCCCAAACGACTCCTCAAGTAGTAAGCAGAGAAATCATGTCAAGTTTCGTTTGTGGAATGTGACGTTCTGAGGTAACCGAATTGTTTTCTGTGGTTTCAAATAAGACAAGCCCACCAAAGAACAAAACAAAACAAAACCATCAGTCATTTGCTGTTATCCTTTCTCCAATCTTAGGCATGGAAAACCTCAAAAAGCTTCCTTTGACTCAGATCAGTTACCACAATTATATAGATCTATGATGTGCAAAGAAAACTCCGACAAAATCAATTAACACTAACACATCAGTAGAATTTTGTTTTTCTTTTGGTGTCTTCCTGATTTTTTTGTAGCATCAAATACTTCGTGATGGGGCTCCTACTCGCTGATAAGAATGATTTTTAATGTCTGCTATATATAATTTTCGGAAAGACAACTTTGTGAAATTACATTAATTGCAATCAAGTTAAATCAAAATTCAGGCACACGACCGTAAAAAACAACAACACAATTTGGAAAATTCAACAAACTCCTATTTTTTGTTACAGAGAAAGAAAAAGTCTGGTACCAATTACAAAGAACATTTTTGGCAACAAAAACTCACCATATAAATCAAACCTGGACCAGGAGACTTAGGATCACAGGAGGACTGGCGGAGGATGAGTTGCGTGTGAAAGGGACTGCAGATCAGAAGGTGGCGGGGAAAGAGGCAGACCATTAGCAGTCTCCTCAGCCCGGCAGACGACAGCAAAGGATCCTGCATTGCCCTTTAGCTCTCCTTCCCCCACAGCAGACCAGCACCTCTTTTAGTCACCATCCTACCTGATTACCGCTTGACTTTGAAGGCAGTATCCCCCCCACACATAAAGAAGGAACTTTTCTCCGATGGAGGCAGCCTGGTACAGTCTTGAGAATGCTGCTGCACAAGAACCAGTTTTTTAAAAAAAAAAGTAACTTTCCTTCAATGAAGGCAGCCTTTTACAGTCTTGAGAATGTGGCACAAGAACCAGTTCAAGGACGGGGCTGGGAAATGTGTTGGGAATGACCTTTAAGTACTATAGAAGTGCACTGTTTATGGACAGACCTGTCTGAACTGTCAATTTATGTACTGGTTCCAGAAATGGCTTTGATGTTATCTGGAATATTTCAACCAAAAAAATAAAACAACCAAACTTGAATTTAAATGAAAAGTAATGCCATAATTAGATTTTTGTTTATTCTTTTCCAAGGTAATGACTATGCTTGCTTTGAATTAATGTTTTTCTTGGGTGGAAAGATGTTTCTTTTTATTGTTATTATCACAGTGTGTTTTGTAGTGCATACGACTCCACTGTGACAAGTCCTAGAGCAGTGTCACTTGTGATGGTCTTTTTTAAAATTATTAAACTTTACAGTAGAGTACCTGAAAACACACTTACTTTCTTTTTATTATTCATTACTTTAATTAGTCTTTTATTTCGAGGATGAAAGAATTAGCACTTATGTGCTTCTTTACATACAGTCCCCACGTGTATGCAGTTTTGTGAATCTTGTAATCCGTTCCCACCAAGCAAAACAATGATCAACTCTTCAAAAAAGTGGGATGGGTTTTCATCTGTGTGCAAGATGTTCTACGTTTGTTTGTACTTGGGACCTCGGTTTATAGTCTCAATTCGAAGGACTTTTGGGGCGAGTGGAGCTGGTACTGATGTAAAAATCCAGAGGAAAATTCCTTTTGAAGGAGATTCGAGAGTGTTAACGTTGTGATTTAACAGCGTGGGTAAACAAACCCCTGTTGAAGCAGATTTTTCACCTGGAGTTGATATCAGTGATGTCTCTGCTCCCTTGAAATTCCTTTGTATGAGACTATAAACCAAGGCCCCATATGTGCAAACCCCTGCAGAACATCTTGCCCCATATGTAAAACCCGTTTAGTCATTTGGAAGAGTACGTCATTTTATGCTGGTGGGAACAAAATGTCAAAATCTACAACACCACATGCAAGCTGGTGTCATGTTTAGACATTAACTCCGAAAATGGAATGTAGCTAGTTGATGGTAGGTAAACGTCCCATTTGCAAAATCCTACCTTTGGTGTACCTTGAAGCAAAAAACACAACAACAAAAACCCAACTAAAAACCAAAAAGACTACGCTGTAAAGAATGTTCAAACAGGGACTAAAAGCAATGAGTAGATTTTCAGTTAAAATGTTTCCCTTGTCCTTCCTGGCTCTGTCTAGCTTGACAGTCTGCGAAGAGGTTGTTAACCATTGATGATGACCTCTAGTTGGTGTTGGATTCATTTTTCTCTGAAAAAAGAAGATTCGAGCCATTTCTATATCTTTCATGTTGAATAATTAACTTTCACAAACGAAATTATTGAAGAAAAAAAAGTTAAATAGTTTGCTACACACGTCGAGTTGTTATGAAGATCTAAGAACCTTACACCGAAATATTTATTTTCTTTTTATTTCGAGGATAATGGAATAAGTACACACGTACTTTATTCATCCAGTCCCCGTGTGTATGCATTTTTGTAAATTTTGTCATCCACTCCCACAGGCACACAAGGGTCTACTCTTCCAAAAAGTGGAACGGGATTTAGCGTGTGCTCAAGATGATCTGCAAGATGTTCTGCGTGCTTTCACACATGGAACATCGGTTTATAGTTTATGTGTGTGCGTGTATGTGTGCGTGGGGGCATGCGTGCTGGCATGGGCGTGCTGGTATGCGCGCTTGCGTGCGTGCGTGCGTGTGTGTGTGTGTGTGTGTGTGTGTGTGTGTGTGTGTGTGTGTGTGTGTGTGTGTGTGTGTCTGTGTCTGTGTCTGTGTGTCTGTGTCTGTGTGTCTGTGTGTCTATGTGTCAATCAATCAATCAATCAATCAATCAATCAAATTTTTATTTCCAGATGGTACATTGAGTAAGCAGCGATCTGCTTTTTTCCATCAAGCCATCTATCTAAAGAAAAGAAAAGAAAAAAAATCAAAACAATAGCAAAAATCAAATCCTAAACAAGACAAAAAAAACAACAAAAAACAAAGTAGAAAATCCTAGCAAACAAACAAACAAACAAAAAACCAACGAAAGAAAGAAAAGGGGAAAAAGCAAACAAACAATTAAAACAACAACAACAAACATTTCACCAACATTAACTTGCTAACATGATTTCAACAACTTTAAAATAAACTATGCCTATAAATAATACAAGCAACTACTATAACAACAACCAAAAGAGAAAATAAAATAAAAAAAATAAATAAATAAAAATAAAAAAATATTTTAAAAATCTACTCGAAAGCCATACACACATATGCACATACACCCACACCCACACCCACACCCACCCACACACACACACACACACACACACACACACACACACCCGTGCATCTACACACACACACACACACACACACACACACACACACACACACACACACACACACACACACACACACACACGGTTTGCGCTCTTCCACTCTTCCACTCAGCTCGTATACTCGTAGGTACATAGGTACATGCACACATTTAAAGTCTTTTTTAAAAAATCATATAGTGTCAAAAAAAAACAACCAACAAAAACACACACACACACACACACACACACACACACACACACACACACACACACACACACACACACACACACACACACACACACACACAACAGCTTATATCAATTACAATGTAACCAAAAAACATTAAGACTTAATAATAATAATAATAATAATAATAATAATAATAATAATAATAATAATAATAATAATAGTAATAATAATAATAATAATAATAATAATAATAATAATAATAATAAATAATAATAATAATAATAATAAAAAAACAATTAAAAAAAAAAGAAAGAATAAATACAACAACAACAACAAAAAATTTTAAAAATAAATAAGTAAAATAATAAAAAATCTATAAGCAATTTATGTCAGATTACAATATCTCTATACTTCAATTCATACTTTATATTTTTAAAAGAAGATAAGGAAAAAACAACAAACACAACGATACCTTATGATAATACCCATCATCACTGAGAGGAAATAACATATACGCTAACAAACATACAATCAAACAAAAGAAAAACAAAACCAACCAAACAAACAAAAAACACATAAAAACACACCAAAAAACAAACAATCAAACCAAAACATCAAAAAACCAATCCACACGGATTATATATTAGAAGGAAGAAAAGAAAAAACAACTAAAGCAACAATACCATATGATAATACCCATCACCACTTAGTGGAATAACATAACAAACATATGGGCATGCACACATTTTAAAAAAAAAGAAGAAAATTTTAAATCATATGGTGTCAAACAGCTTATATCAATACAATGTCACCAACCATTATTTAAGACTTAAAAAAAAAAAAAAAAAAATAATAATAATAAAAACACCAAAAAACAAAAAAAAAAACCCACCAAAAAACAAACAATCAGACCAAAACATCAAAAAACCAATCCACACGGATTATATATTAGAAGGAAAGAAAAGAAAAAACAACTAAAGCAACAATACCATATGATAATACCCATCACCACTGAGTGGAATAACATAACAAACATATGGGCATGCACACATTTAAAATTGTTTTAAAAAAAAAAAAAAATCATGTGGTGTCAACAGCTTATATCAATACAATGTCACCAACCATTATTTAAGACTTAAAAATAAAAAATAAAAATAAAAAAATAAATAAAAATAATAAAAAAATCCATGAAATGTCAATAAGCAACTTATGTCAGATTACATTATCTCCACACTTCAATTCATACTTATGTTATGAGGAAGAAAAGAAAAAACAAAACAAAACAAAACAAACAAACAAAAAAACAAAAATAAAACCCCGAAAAACAAACGCAACAATACATATGATAATACCAATCTCCACTGAGAGGAAATAACATATACACTAACAAACATTCAAACTAACCAAAAAACTAATAAACAAACAAAAGCAACAGAGAACCAAACAAACATAATGAACAAAAAAAAACAAGCAAAAAAAACTAAAGCAAAAAACAAACAAAAAACAAGCAAACAAACAAACACAAACCCCCCCAAAAAAACACACACAAAAAAACCCCACACACTCAAAAAAGAAAAAAATTTGGAGGGGGGGTGGGAACGGGTGGGGAGGGGGTATCAAGAGGAAGGGGGAAAACACAAACAGCAACCAGAAGAATTATAATAATGATTTATGATTATATTTCATAAATAAAAAACCCTACACATATGAACAAAAACAAACAAACAAACATTCAAACAAACAAACAAAAAACAAACAAAACACAACAAAAAACATACACAACAACAACCAGAACAAAAAAGTAAGGCCTTTCCACTTATCAAAATAATATAAATATAATAGTGCTAATAGTCTCATTAGTATAATTAATAAAATAAAATAAAAATTAAATATTTATCCTGAAACTATTAAACTGGGTAAGTGAAAAAAAAAAAAAAAAAAAAAAAATCCAATCTAGTCGTCAAATCAGTGGTTTGGTTTTCTCCTTGTGAATTTGCAGAATATACACGTGTTTACATACATCACTTATTCCCTATCCTGTTCAAAATTACATTATATAAAAAAAAAAAAACAACAACAACAACAACCCTTTCTCCCCCTTTTCCCCCTTCCACATACATATATAGCAAGCAAAGTGTAGCTTTTTCAGTCACAGTGAGCCACACGTGAAAGATTTTTCGGGGTTAGCAGAGAGTATCAATATCTTTAGTCTGTTCTAAGTATGGTTGATTGGATTGATGTGTAGTTCTTAAACATTTTTGCATAAGCGCATTAAGTGATTTTTCAACTGATTTTTGAACTGATTTTTATTTTTGATACATTTTAAATGTTTTGGGAGCTTGTTCCATAAATCACTACCTGAATATAGGAAGCTTGTTTTGTAAAGATTGTTTCTGGGTCTGGGAAATGTTAGTAGATGGTTATGCCTGTGCTCATTAATTTTGAATCTATTGGTGATCTTGGGAGGGGCATTTCCATTGACAACTTTTTGTACAAATAGAGCTTTATTGAGATAAAGCCTGTTTTGAAATGTAAGAATATTTGTTAGCTTATAATCATTGATGGTTAGGGAGCTTGATTTTAATAGGACAAGTTTTAGCGCTCTTTTATATAATCGATGGATGAATTTCAAATTAGTTTCACTGCAGTTGTCCCAAAGAGATGAGGCATAGTCAACTATTGGCAAGATGTGTCCACAAAAAAAGAGTTTGCGTGAATGACTATCTAGAAAGTGTTTTATTTTTGATAGCTGACGTACCTTGTTTGTAAGACGTTTTCCTTGTGCCATCACATGGTCAGTCCAAGTAAGATTATTGTCGATAATTACACCCAGAATTTTGTGTGAGTCAACTTCTTCAATGATTTTTTGATCTATCAACAGAGGTTGAAATTTACTTTTCATTTTTTGCCTCTTTTGTCGTGCTAGTACGTACATACTTTTAGTTTTTTGAGCATTTAAGGACATATGGTTTAATTGAGTCCAAGTAATCAATTTGTTGATATTGTTTTGAAGTTTGAGTGTTAGTCTGTGGGGGTCAGTATCACTACAATAGAGGGATGTGTCATCAGCAAACATTTCACAGCTACAATCTAGAAATAAGGGTAAGTCATTTACATATATTGAGAACAAAAGAGGACCCAATATTGATCCTTGTGGTACTCCATATCTAATAGATACTAATTCTGATGTTTGATTATTAGCAGTTACCAACTGCTGTCTATCTAACAAAAAACTTTTTAAAAGATTGATTATTTCAGGTGTTAGTTTGTATAGGTGAAGTTTACGCACTAGCAGGGAGTGATTAATTACATCAAATGCTTTTTCAAAGTCAACAAAAATTAGGCCTGTATAGTTATTTTCATTTATGTTGTGTAAGAGACTGTCTGTTAGTTGAGTTAGAGCTGTGTGACAAGAATAGTTTTTACGAAAGCCTGACTGATCTTCATTTATTAGGTTGTTGTTAACAAAGTAGGAATATAAAGATTTTTGGATATGTTTTTCAATGGGTTTGGATAAGACCGATAGGATTGAAATTGGTCTGTAATTTGAAGGACAAGAAGAATCTCCAGATTTGTGGACTGGTATGACTTTTGCCTTTTTAAATATGAGAGGAATGTTGCTTTTATCTATACACAAGTTATATAGATATGTCAGTGTTTCAGCTATAATAGGACCAGAAAGGTTCAATATTTTTCCATCCAGATTGTCAAGGTCACGTGTTCTGGAATTTTTTTTTGAGAGATAGACTTTCCAACACGTCTTTAATTGTCATTGGCAATAATTCAACTGGGAATTTAATTTCTTTTGATTCAATATATTGTTCTAAGTATTGGAGATCATTTTCATTTGACTTATCACATGATATGATTTTAGTAGCGATGTTTGAGAAATGGGTGTTCAGTTCATCAGCTGTTATGTCTTTAAACTGTCTTTTGGCTTTTTGATATAGGTCTATTACATAAAATATTGATGGCTTTCCATACCTGGCGAGAGTCGGTAGTTGTAATTAACAGTTTTTGAAAGTAATCACGTTTTGATCTCCGTGTGTGTGTGTGTGTGTGTGTGTGTGTGTGTGTGTGTGTGTGTGTGTGTGTGTGTGCGTGTGCGTGTGCGCCTGTGGGTGCGAGTGTGCATGTGTGTGTGTGAGTGTGTGTCTGTGTCTGTGTCTGCGTGTGTCTATGCACGTGTCTGTGTGTCTGTCTAGTCTTGCACAATTACTGTCTGTACCTGTTTGTTTACATGATTGTTGAAAGAAAGAAACCTAAAAAAAAAAAAATGCTTGTCAGAGACAGTGAGGAAGATCTGACGTGAAAACTTGCCAGGGATGGATTTTTGCTGCAGACAATCAGCATTGGAGGGCACCCCAATACACTTGTGGAGTTATTTTCAGAAGCCTCCGTCCCATTGAAGCTGTTTCACTTACCTCTGCTCTTTCTTTGAGTTCTAGGGAAACATCGATGTCTGTGCAGCACCTTTTTCCCATGCAATCAATAGTATAATAGCCCACATCTTTCTTTGGTTTCTCCCAACGGTCTTGTCTTGATATGTCTGTCTCTCTCTCTCTCTTTTCTTGTTTATCTTTGTTTTCTTTTCAACAAATGTCTTTTTTCTTTAAGGTTGAAAGGCTAAATCTTGGCACTCACCGAACTGTTTGTTTGTGTGTTTGTTCCGTACTGATTTGTCTGCACTCCATTCCACTACAGTCTCTCCTTATTGAGCAAGTGTTTTTAAGTAAAATCACGTTGCTATGGCCCCGAAACAAGATCCAATGGCTTAACCAAAACAGCTCTCTGGGTTACCATAGGAAAAAACTGGAAAAAAACAACAACATCGGCACGACAGATATCCAGGTTTCAGTACAGTTGACCTAAATAGAGGAGTTTGGTAAACAAGTCTTCTGTACAGTCCTCCGATAGCTTTTTCCAGGAATTAAAAGAAAAGAGAACAAGAACAAGAAAAACAACGACAACAAAGAGAAGAAGAAAATGTCAGCATTATTTACGTCCCAAGATAGGAGACAGAGAAATAATCCTTCTTTTGTAAACTTGTCATTGAAAGATTTCAACAAAACTCTGGGAAAGGCAGAACAGAGAGATGAATGGAGGGATCTGGTTGTCAACATTTCAGGGGCGCCCCCACGGTGACAAGACTAAGGGACAGATAGATATAGATAGACAGATAGACAGACAGACAGACAGACAGATAGATAGATTGATAAATAGATAGATAGATAGATAGATAGATAGATAGATAGATAGATAGATAGATAGATAGATAGATAGATAGATAGATAGATAGATAGATAGATAGATAGATAGATAGATAGCAAAAGAATAATATTCTTTTCGTTTTAATTATCAATCTAGATTGTCTAATACTCACTCATTTTCTTGCTCTACTTATTCGTTCTCTGAGGCAGTATGTCCAGAGGCGATGACAATGACTACACCTGTTACAGGCATGTCATGGGTCTTAAGATTTTTTTTCCAGAAGTCGGTGTCTGAATAGGCCAAGTTTCTGCTCTATCTGTAGTTCTGAAGAACAAGATAAGAACAAGACAGTCTTCAGGAGATGTTTCAGCGCTACAGGGGCACTCTGTCATAGAGGATCACTAAAGAATTGCTGTTTCGGGCCTTTGTTAATGTTAGTGTGGTGTATGGATCTATGAACGCAGAACATTTTGCGCACACGTTAAATCCTGTTCCACTTTTCGTAAGAGTAGGCCATCGTATGCCTGTTGGGAACAGATGACAAGATTTACAAAATTGCATACACACGGGGACTGGATATAAAAAAAAAGCACATGAGTGTTTATTCTATTATCCTCGATATGAAAGAATAAATAAATAAATAAATAAATAAATAAATAAATAAATAAATAAATAAATAAATAAATAATATCCAGTTCTTAATCTCAGGTTTTTTTCTTGTGAACAGCGGGCAGACAGACCTCTT
>CM060325.1:10463714-10466214 GCA_030674155.1 Stramonita haemastoma | reverse complement strand
GGGGGTGGTGGGTTTGTGGCGGTGAGTAGTGGAGGTCTAAGCTAGCAGACGAGCGGTGCCAACAGTCAGAATGTAGCAGATCCTGGAGGGCAGGTCCCTCAGCGAAAAACCCTCAACCTCCTCCACTCTCTACCTCTCAGCAAAACAGGGGAGGGAGGGGGGTGTCCATAAGGGGCAATGGGGACGGAGGACGGAGGAGTGAGGGGAGGGGGAGGAGGAGGGGAAGAGGAGGAAGGGAGGGGGGCTGATTACGAGGCAATTCGCCATGCAAAGTGGCTGCCAGCAGGCTGGGCCTGGGGGCGGCCCACTGATGGCCGGCAATGGTTTGGCAGTCAGGGAGGACGGGTGACGGGCAGCGCATTACACTAGGTAGAAATTCATCGCTTGCCTGTCTCCCTGTCCCTCTAATCTGATGGCGCGGGCGCCTGGAGACGGCGGGGTCCACACACAGGCCATATCTGCAGCTCGATTAATGTCTTCTTTTCTATCTAGCGCTTCGCCTCGTCTTCCTCCCTCCCTCCTCACTCCTCCTCCTCCTCCTTCTTCTCCTCCTCCTCTGCCTCCTCCTCTTCCTTCTCCTCCTGCTATCCGCCTCCTACCCCCACCACTTTCTCCACTCCCCATCCCCACCTCTTTGGCTCTTCTGCTCTTCTCTTCTCTAGCTCTGTCTCCTATCCTTGCTTGCTTGCTGGTGGTGGTGGTGGTGGTGGTGGTGGTGGTGGTGGCGGTGGCGGTGGTGGTGGAGGTGGTGCTTGTTAGAAATGGGATGACGGCCCCTGCCAGCAATTTTCTCGTTTGTTTCTGTTTCTCTCTTTCTCTGTCTGTCTGTGTGTCTGTCTCTGTTGTTTTACTGTCGTTCTTTTAGGTTTTCTCAAGTTCAACTGATGTCATTTTGGTTTGGTGGGGTTTTTTTGGTCATTTTTCTTTTGCAGAATAGAGATTTTTTCTGTCTGATGTTCACGAAGCTTTTAAAGTGGTCCATCTAATCATGAGTTTATACATTTTCATACCTTTTTTTTAAACCTAACTTTTTTAGAACAGTGTTGATCTCACTTTTTCACCAAGCTTTTTTATATGTCACGAAGTATGCTTATAGCGCTGCCGTTTTGATTTCATATCCTGTTTGACATGTCTTTCAGTTTTGTTTTGTTGTTGTTGTTGTTGCTATTTTGTCTTGTTGTTTTGCTTGGTTTAGTGTTGGTTAGGTTGCTTGGTTTGCCTTATGTTTGGTTTTAGTATTGTATTGTCTTGGTTTTTGTGTGCTCTGTTCTGTTTGTTACGAGCTGCTTGGGGATGCAATAAGCAGTAATAGATGAGTTTAACGTGTTTGTTTTTTTTACCCAGTACAGATTCAACTTGCAATTTCACAAAACACTCTTTTCGTACTTGAAACCATTTTCATCGATTCCTTTTTCTCTTCTCATAAACACTTTGCCTGCTATATCATTCTACCTTTTTAGTAAAGACTTTCTCCAAGAAGTGCTTTGGGACACATGCAGATATTGCCCATCCTAATGTCCAGAAGTGTCAGAGGATGACAGCACAGAGGGATGGTATCTATGTTCTTCCCCACAGGCTGACAGCACAGAGGAGATGTTCACAGCACAGAGGGATGGTATCTATTTTCCCCCACAGACTTCAGCACAGAAGGGATAGTGTCTGTGCTGTTCTTCCCCAAGGACTGACAGCACATAGGGGATGGTATCTATGTTGTTCCCCACAAGCTGACAGTACAGAGGGGATGGCATCCTTGCTTTCCCCACAGGCTGACAGCAACTGCCATCAGTGCTGCCCCCTGAAGACAGGTGTCATGTCAGCCAGTCCAGACCTCCAGTATGAAAACCTGATGCACATTTTTTTTTCATTTCCCATTTAGACCTTTGAGGTTCACCCAGTGTTAAAATGGTTGCATATGTGTCCGTTTTTTTTGTTTGTTTTTTGTGTTTGTTTGTTTGTTTCGTATATTTATGCTTACCAGGTAGCAGCATTCTGACTTCGGAATGATCGCTAAACACAATACCAAAGTGCATGCAGGTTTTTTTCCCCAGATATCTTTTGACATCCATTATGGCTTGCATGAATTACCTACTCTTCCAAAAGGCATGACAGGTTTTAACGTGTGTGCAAGATGTTCTGGGTGTATTCGCACATGGGGCTTCAGAATATAATTATAGTCACACATGAAGGACTTTCAGGGCAGTGGAATCAGTACTGATGTTAACTCCAGGGGAAAAATCCAGCTGAATAGGCGTCTCTGAGGTGGCTGAAATCCAGGCGTGACCCCGGGACATCAAGTTCCAAGTGCAACGCTTTAACCACAAAGCTATCCCACTCTCCCTGCATGCACACATAAACAATGAGATCATTCGAGTCTATAGATCTATCTAAGATGTCTGAGTGTATGTATGCACACAGAAGAATAAGGCACTGGCAGGATTGTATGCAGGAATAACCCAGAATATTTTGTTAGCCATTAGATTCAAACTTTGGTGGGGTTTTG
>CM060325.1:10456479-10461479 GCA_030674155.1 Stramonita haemastoma | reverse complement strand
CAAAGCCTTTGGGGTTGGGGGTTCGTGGGGAGGCGGTCGTTGGAGGGACGTTGTGGTGGTCGCCACCTTGGGTGGGTGACTCACTCAGTCTGGCTCCGCGACTGAGCTAATACTGTCGTTAGTAGGGGGCTTAGTAGGTGGTGTCCTGCGTATGATAGCTCAGAACAGGCACCACTGAACACCACCAAAGTGACCCAGCAGAAGTGCAGGGCCCCTCTGGCTGGTGGCCCCGCGGCGGCCTAATATTGATGAGCTCCCTGTGGACTCCCGACCCCGGGGGTGAGACACAACGAATCTGGGTATGGCTGTGGCGGGGAGATTGAAATGAGCGGCGTGGGAACAGCAGTACGGGAACGTCACAGAAGACGAGGCAGCAAAAAAAAAACAAAAAAAAAAACAAAAAACACCACACCCATGCACAGAATTGACTGCAACAACAATAAGCATCAATGAAAACAAATCATAAAACAAACATGTCCCACAGGCCAAACAAATCATCATCGTCATTATCATCATCATCATCATCATCATCATCATCATCATCATCATCATCATCATCATCATCATTCTCACCACCACCACCACCACCACCACCACCACCACCATCATCATCATCATCATCATCACCACCATCATCATCATCATCATCATCATCATCATCATCATCATCATCATCATCATCATCATCATCATCATCATCATCACCATCACCACCACCATCATCATCACCATCATCATCATCATCATCATCATCATCATCATCATCATTATCATCATGATGCCCGTGACCTAGATAATTATCAGGGGGACACAAGGGACGCATTGGTCAATAGTTATGTCCAGGCCGATCTGTCTGCAGCCTTTGGCAGCAACAGTACAGCCATGTTCTGCATCCAGCTCTTCAGCTGTCTGCCCCTGAAGAAGTGTGAAATCAAAACATAAAGGTAAAATATGTAGTATATCATGATGATGGAAAAAAACACCTTTGTTGGTTTGTTTTTCTCTTTATCAAAGTTTATTTCCCAGCATTTAGCCTAGATCTATAAGTGCCATACCTTTTCGATATCAGTGTTATGTATTATTTTCTGCAGGGTTGTTTAGCCACTAAGTGTACGGGAAATGCTCGATTCATCAGTGAAAAGTGGAAGTCAGTGTCTTTTACAAAATGATTTCTGAAAAAATGTTTGTTAAAAAAAAGAAAGAAATAGAAGTAGGTTAGATAGCTGAACTCTGAAAACACATGGAGATTTAGTTTTTAAAACCTATTCGTCACATTTGATAACACGTTTTAACATCTGCTTGGAATCGATTAGGAAAATAATCTATAAACCATTCCAAAAATTTCCCGGAATGTCACATACAATCATATTGTGTAAAGGTTATTCGTGCCAGACGAGATCAAACGTGTTTAGATTTGTCAAACTAAACCGTTTGCTTTGTGACTCTACAAACAAGTGTGAATCAAAGATTGTTATAAATGCATTATACTTGGTTTACTGTGCAATAACAAGGGAAAAACCTGACTTAGAGAGAGCGAGGAAAGTTCACAGCTCATACCAATGAATGTACTTTGTTTGATCTGGACATCTTTCTAGTACTTTGCCATCACAAAACAATAGGCCGTTTGATCAATAGCTATTACATATTTCTTTTTAAAGTTTCTTGTTTTTTCAAGAGATTTTCAAGAACTACTTTCCAACTTTCACTGCCAGTCCGATTACTGCAATTACTATTGCTGTAATGGTGGTGGTGGTGGTGGTGGTGGTGGTGGTGGTGGTGGTGGTGGTGGTGGTGGTGGTGGTGGTGGTGGTGTGGAGAGAGAGAGAGAGAGAGAGAGAGAGAGAGAGAGAGAGAGAGAGAGAGAGAGAGAGAGAGAGAGAGAGAGAGAGAGAGAGAGAGAAGAGAGAACTCGAACTCGAACTCGAACTCGAACTCGAACTCGAACTCGAACTCGAAAAGTTTATTCACAAAAAGGCCATTGGCCCATACATGAAGGGGGTTGCCAAACTGCTTAGTGTTTTGGTGGAATAAAAAACAACAGCAATGAAAACAGCAGAATTGTATAGCAACAAAAACAGTAGCAAAAATATGACTTACGATAATAAAGTATCTCTTATTCTAAAGGCTTTACACAAATATAGAGTGAGGCTGCGCACAACCTCAGGCTGACTTGATGCCATGAGTATACAGAGTCTAAAGGAATTAGGCTGCTTTCTATATTTCACAGGAATGTAACTCTGCCTAACATCCTCTAACACTGGGCAGCACAGCACAAAATGCACCTCATTTTCAGGTGCTTGCTTACATTACCCGTACACTCCTTCTCGTTCCCTCCGCTCTGCTGCAGATACCCTGCGCTTACAAATACCTAGATTCAATCAGTCCACTGTTGGCCGTCGCTCTTTCTCTGTTTCTGGTCCAGTGATCTGGAACAACCTGCCTCTCTCCCTTCGTAAAAAGCCTACCTATGACACATTTAAATCCAGCCTCAAGACACACTTGTTTCAAAGCTAAGACTTTCCTATCCTGTTTCATCATCTGCCCCTGCTCTCAACAGCCGAAATATCCACCGCCCTGCCAAAGTGTTTATACTCTATGTGTGTTTATAATCTGTGTGTGTGTGTGTGTGTGTGTGTGTGTGTGTGTGTGTGTGTGTGTGTGTGTGTGTGTGTGTGTGTGTGTGCGTGTGTGTGTGTGTGCGCGCGTGTGCATTGACTTCGTAAAAAAAATTATTTGTTGTTGGCTGCATGCGCAAGAATTGGTTGAATGCAAGCGCTTTGATTTGTTTTTTGCAAGATATAGCGCTATATAAGTTCCATTTATTATTATTATTATTATTATTATTATTATTATTATTATTATTATTATTATTATTATTATTATTATTATTATAACAGGCATAGTAACCTGAGGTCATCAACATCATATCCTCTGTATCTGAATTTATGAACATTTATATCTGATACACCAAGTCTAAACTTTGACATAATTCTTTTCAAATGTATGTCCATATCAAGCTTTAAATAAGGTTTGATATCATGTGTACTTATAAATTGTCTATACATTTGATACCTTTCACTGGTTTGTATATGATCATTCCATTGCTGCCATCGGCAGTCAATCAGTCTTTGTCTGAAAGTGTTTATAAATTCTCTACAATTTCCAACACCTTGACTGAGCCAAACAAATCCAAAACCGAGTTCACATAAACAGGTGCGTATTTGTGTAGCCCAGTTGTTTTTCCCTTTCACATCTAGATCATAAAGCATCTTGTAAGATTTAAAAGGTAGCCTGTTCTCATCCATATGTAGAATCTTAATCCAGTATCTAATACATCTTACAGCAGCATTAACAGAGAGAGGATATCTATTAGTTTCACTATACACAAGATCATTGGGCGTTCGTCTATCTAAGCCTAAGAACTGCTTTAAAGCAAAGAGGTGCACTGATTCACAATGCGTTACAGCTGCATCCAAACCCCAAATTTCTGCACCATATAGCACAGTGGGTTGTATTTGGGCATCAAATATTTTAATGAACAAGTCAAAGGAGTTATTATTCAATATTCGCAATTTTCTCAAAACCAATAACAAGCTTCGTTTACCTCGACTTGCCAGATCTTTACATGCAGTTGTGAAACTAAGTTTTGTAGAATAACAGATTCCTAAGTATTTATATACATTAATCACAGGCAAGACTTTTCCATTGTACAACCATTTTTCATGAACAGCTAAATGACCACCTTTTCTGAATACAACGATATTGCTCTTATTCAGATTAACCTTAAGATCAAGAGCCGATGCAGCACTGCTCAAGCTATTTAACTGCTTTTGTAAGCCAACAACTGTTTCAGATAGCAGGATAACATCATCAGCAAGAAGAAGAATAAACAATTCTGAGACATCTTGGGAGAAAGTGGCACCATGCTTACCATTATTGATGACTTCTCTGGCTAACTCATTAATGAAAACAGAAAACAATAAAGGGCTACATACATCGCCCTGTTTAACACCAGTGGTACAGTATATTATGTCAGTCAGTTTAGTACCACATCTTATTCTGCTTTTGACATTCTGATACATGGCTCTCAAACAACGTAATAATTTACCCCTCACACCATTTTTCTGGAGAATAGGCCACAACAAGTTTCTATTAACAGAATCAAATGCCTTTTCAAAGTCAATAAATGCCACATAGAGTTTACGGTTATGAGTAAACTGTTTCTGAACAAACGCAAGCAGAGTAAACATATGATCTATAGTAGAGTATCCTCTCTTAAAACCAGCTTGGTGTTCACCTGTAATATCATTTTTCATAACCCATTCTTGTAATCTATTATTAATGATAGTACTATACAACTTACTACTTATGTCACTAAGAGAGATTCCCCTGTAGTTATTAGGGTTATCAACATCACCCTTTTTGTGTAATGTTAGGATTATAGATTCAGTCCAATTATCTGGGAAAAGGCCATCATCAAAAGATTTTGTTAAACAATTTTAGAAGGAAAAGCACTACATTTTCACCTCCATTTTTCAGCAATTCTCCAATGATTTGATCAGGACCTGCTGCTTTATCATTCTTTAGTTTTCTAAGTGCCCAATATATTTCACCTTTAGATATTGGACGATCAAAATCTTCCTCACTTTCATCATAGTCAACATTAGCATTCATGGAGTTGTCTGATGAATCTTTCTCCAGCAGGTTTTTGAAATGTTGAAACCAACTGTCAACTGATATACTATTCTTTGGCTGACTATTTCTAAATGATGCCTTCTTAACACTCTTCCAGAACTGGACTTGAGAGGAAATTGAAGACACCATGTCTGCAAGTAATGACATATTATACTGTTTCCTTTTCCTTTCTAGCATGTATTTATATTCCCTTCTTAAGATGCAGTACCTGTTTTTGTCTTCGTTCTTTAACGTTTTTCGGTAAGTCTTCAACAGTTTTCTTACTCTATATTTCATACTTTTACATTCATTATCAAACCATGTAG
>CM060325.1:10451479-10453979 GCA_030674155.1 Stramonita haemastoma | reverse complement strand
CACGTTAAATCCTGCTCTGCTTTTCGTAAGAGTAGGCCAATATGTGCCGGTGAGAGAGATCTCACCTTCTCCAGGGGCCAGCATATTGAGGGCGGCGCCCATCTCCTCTCCCTCGCTGCTTTACCTTCCCTGACCCTGAAGAGGGCAGGCACTCATTTACAGCTGGGTGGACTGGGGGAACTGTACTGAAACCAAGGCGCGCAAACGGTCACCCATCCAACCGGCAACTCGAAGCTGCTTAACCTTAGCTTGGGGAAAGCGAGCGCTCTGACCACTGAGTAGGATGCAGTTAAAACTCCAGTGGGAAAACTCCTTCAAACGAACAGCTGGGCAACGATTCGAACCCGAGATCTCAGACTCCGTCAAGTTCTAAGTGATGTGTTCTAACCACTGTGCTTAATCTGCCGTCCTGGTTTCCTAACATCATATAGGCTACAACCAACATATACTCAACGGTAACAGTGCAGACAGGAATTGATGGTAGATCCGTGGTCTTGAGGTAACACAGACGTCTAAGAAAACGAAAAATCGCGGGTTCGATCACGTTTAAAATTTTCCCCCATCCACTAGACCTTGAGTGATGGTGGTCTGGGTGCTAGTCTTTTGAATAAGCGGAGAAATCAAGGTCCCGTACGTGTACGACACTCATTTAACGTGCATGTAAAGACCCTGAGACGCAAAAGGGTTGTTTCTAGTAAAATTCTACAAAAGCCACTCTCATGGGGAAACAAGTACACAGACAGCCAGGATTATTTTCTTTAATGTTGGGAGGTGGTGTTTTTGTGGCGACGTGCTCACCTCTGGGGGGAAAAGTAGTCTGAATTTTGCGAAATAAATCCTTCCGTTACCGAAAGTGATTTAGGCTGCAATACAATTCAGTGCAATGAAACACAGCATATACAATACAATATAGATGTAATGGAGTGGCAAGTAGATTACCTCCCATGCGATCAGAGCCCTGTCGCAGCGTTGTGTTACTAAATCGGGACACACCTGCGAATTGTGCGATGCTCTGTTTCCTTGGGTGGTGGTCGAAAGCCCTCCATTGCATACACATTGCCTTCATGGTAAAAAATTGACATTAAGCCGTAACATCCCTATTGGTCAGCTGTAGTCACCCAAGAAGCCAAGCAAAGATGAGATATCACGAAGAGTCAATGTTACATATGGCACAATGCATTACTATATATCACACACCATTTTTCACAACTCACAATTTAATCCTATCAAATACAAAGCAAGGCATTTCAATGCAACGCAATACACAGCACAATAAAACATGATGTAATACAATATAATGCGATAAGCCCTGCCCCAACACAATTCAAACCAACACGATAAGCTGAAAGGGAAATAAGTCCCATAGCCTAACATGTGCTCGAAGGGGAGAGAAGCATCAGAAACCTCAGCTTCTCTAGGGACCAGCATAGTGAAAGCAGCGCCCCATCTCTTCTTCCTCATTGCTATACCTTCCCAGACCTTAAAGAGACAGGTAACCATCTACAGCTGGGGGACTGTACTTGAGCAAAGGCGGGTAAACGGTCTCCCATCCCACTTGTAACCACGAACGATGTTGCTTAACTTTTTCATTTGGGGAAATCGAATGCTGTGACCACTTATGTATCCTGCACCCCCGCAATACACTAACTACCAAAAATAATATATAAAAAAGCAACAAAGAACGTCTCTTACTCAATACAAGATGTGAACAGATATTTTGTGATCTGCAGAATATGGAAGCCGTTACAAAGTCTACAATATACGGGAGCAAAGAAGACACTTTGACCCAAGGGAAGTTTGACCTCACAGAACCTAAAGCACCTAGAATATAGGATATGCTGTTGATTTGACCAGATCTACACTATCCTGAATTAAGAACACAGTAAGACTACTTGAGGGATTGGAACTAGGTCTGTAGCAAATTATAATAAGCACAACGGGATTTTTTGTGCTTGTTTTATTTCGATGTTGTCAGGATTTTTGTTGTTGGTTGCTTGGTTTGTTGGATGCTGTTTTAATTTTTGTTGTTGTTTATTTTGCTTTTTTTTTTATTGATTTGTTGGTTTGTTTTCTTTTTGTTTGTGGTTTTTTGTTTTGTTTTGGTGTTTTATTTTAATGCTTATTTTTTGTTAATTTTGTTTGTTTTTTTGGTTGGGGGGGGGGGGGGGAATATCTGTTTTGGGCTTGTTTAGTTCTTTTTGTTTTGTTTGAGTTCTGTACCTAGTTTGCTTTGGTCTGGCTTGTTTTCTTGTTTTCATTTGTTGGGTTGGGTTTTCCTAAAACATGCGTATATTTGGAGTGTTGATTGGTTGGTAGCAGTCAAGCTTTAATCTAACACGGGGAAATATAGTTTTGAAATTATTTGAACGACATATCTCTTGCATGTAAAAAAATGAATCCCTTAATGTTTTAGTCCATCAGATAAATAGACTGATCTCCATTGATATGAAAAATAATAAACAAACAGTAACACATAAGTTCATACAAGAAAGAAATGACT
>CM060325.1:10443979-10446479 GCA_030674155.1 Stramonita haemastoma | reverse complement strand
TTCTGGTTTAACCAGATTTCTTTCGGTTTCATTTATTCTAATGGATTCAAAAAAGGCTTGTGCTATTCACGAACTTCAGCAGACAATGTTGAACTGTGTAAAAAGGTATCCCATAACCTTATGGTCGTATGGGAGCGAGGCGTCAGAGGCCTCAGCTTCTCTAGGGGCCAGCACAATGAGGGCGGCGCCCATCTCCTCTTCCTCGCTGCTTTACCTCCCCTGACCCTACAGAGGGCAGGTACCTTTTTGCAGCTGGGGGAACTGTACTGAAGTCAAGGCGCACAAACGGTCACCCATCCAACTGGTAACCACGCTTGATGCTCCCCGTCCGTTGACCGGTGTGCCAAATGCAAAGAAATGATTTTTAAAGACATGGCTGAACCATCCAGTTGAAGGACTTTTTTCAAGAGTGAAATTTGGAGGCTTTAGTCTGACTCCACTCTCTTGCAGATGAAACGGTAAACCAAAGTTTCTAGCGTGCATGTTCTGATTTCATAAAGCTCCCTGTCTTTAAAGGAGTAGACCTAGTCGTAGTCATAATACCACTGGGATCCATGATTAACACGAACATACAGGGTGTATCTGTAGATTCACTGCCGTTTTGTATTTCGAAGGTTGTAAAACGACTGGTGTTTGTATTTGTATTTTGTATTTTGTACCACTTTATACCACAGCAGATTTCTCTGCGTTAAATTCGGGCTGCTCTCCCTGGGGAGAGCGCGTCGCCACATGTGCAGCGTCTACTCATTCTTTTTTTCTTTTTCCTGCATGCAACTGTATTTGTTTCCCTATCAGAGTGACTTTTTTCTACAGAATTTTGCCAGGGTCAACCCCCCTTGTTGCTGTGGGTTCTTTTACGTGCGCTAAATAGTGATGTGTAACACACGGGACCTCGGTTTATCGTCTCATCCGAAAGACTAGCGCCCAGACCAACACTCAGGGTCTAATGGATGGGGGAAAAGTTCTGGGTCCAAACGGGGTACGAACCACCGCACACTCTGAACCAGACTTTTTGCTTTCTAGACAAGGCGCGTTACCACCTAGACCACCGATCCATGGTGTTGCCAATGGTGTACCATATAATGGACTCTCACTGGACATTAAAAACCAAAACCGTGCGTGTGTTAACATGCATGCATATGCATAAGCGCACAAGGGTGGGGGTGGGGGTGGAGAGGGAGTTGCATGCGCGAATGCACAGCATACACAAAGAAAATGAGGGAATGGACAGGTACCTGTAAGCAGTCTTCAATTTGACATCTTTCTACATACAGTGATACTAAGCATATACCTATGTGTGTTGATTTATTTTTATTCTTTAGTATCTATTCCTTTATATCGAGGATAATGGAATAAGCACTCATGTGTTTTTTTACATCCTGTCCCCGTGTGTATACCGGCACACAATGGCCTACTCTTACGAAAAGTGGAACAGGATTTAACATGTGCGCAAGATGTTCTGCGTGTGTTCGCACACGGGCCTCGGTTGATAGTTTCACCCGAAGGATGCGTGTGTGTACGTGTATGTGTGTGTGTGAACATGCGTGTGTGTGTGTGTGTGTGTGTGTGTGTGTGTGTGTGTGTGTGTGTGTGTGTGTGTGTGTGTGTGTGTGTGTGTGTGTGTGTGTGTGTGTGAATATGCACGCGTGTGTGTGTATGTGTGTGTGTGTATGAACATGCGTGTGTGGACATGCGCAAAAAGAAGGAATAGAACAACAACTCGGAACTCGAAACACACGACAGTGCGCTTTGCACGAGCTGTTCACCCTACCCAACAGTTTTTAAAACGGGTACTTGGCCTCAAGCTTATCCGGGTACCCTGCATTTGCCTTGCTGCAGTGGGTTGGGAGCAGAGAGAAATGGCTGCAGCTTGAAACATGAGGAATGGACACAGAAGACGAGAGAAACCCAGCCATGGTCGCACGACTAACAAAGCAAATTCACCGAGAAGAGAATGTGTAAGTACTATTGATGATTGTTATAATTTTAAAATAATAAGTTGCAACGTGTGACTGACTGTTTCCTATATAAAGCCCCGAAAAACAAAGGTCAGCTGCTATTGCATATTCAACACTTTGTATATGTCTTCATAAAGACTTTTCTGAAGACTCTTTGCTACGCTTTGAGACTGTTTAGGTTTTTCTTTTGTTTCTGTTTTGTTTTGTTTCACTTTACTTTGCTTTTTCAATTCTTGAGGCCTGAAAAAATAAAGGTGTCCCGTAACCTGTGTGGTCGTAGGGGAGCGAGGCATCAGACCTCAGCTTCTCTAGGGGCTCAGCATATTGAGGGCGGCGCCCAACACCTCTCACTCGCTGCTTTACCTTCCCTGACTCTAAAGAGGGCAGGTACCTATTTGCAGCTGGGTGAACTGGGGGACTATAGTGAAATCAAGGCGCGCAAACGGTCACTTATCCACTTGGTAATCACACTCGCTGCTGCTTAACCTTAGTTTGGGGAAAGCGAGCGCTCTGACCACTGCGCTCTCCCGTCATGTATAGCC
>CM060325.1:10438979-10441479 GCA_030674155.1 Stramonita haemastoma | reverse complement strand
ATAGCATGAATATGGATGGATAGATGGATAGGTAGATGGATGGATAGATAGATAAATAGATAGATGGATAGGTAGATGGATGGATAGATAGGGAAATAGAGAGATAAGGATAGAGAGAGATAGAGATAGATAGACAGATATTGTTTACTCTTCTGCTATTCATGATTTTCATAGATAGCTTCTGTAGTGATAAAATCTCTGATGTAATATACATGAATGAATTTATTGATAAAATTTAGAAATAATACGCTTCATAGTCAACAAAAGCGAATATTATTATATCCAAACTAAACAAGAAGTAAAAACAAAATGAAATAAAAATAATGTGAAATGTGTTTTTCAAATTAAGAAATAAGATACGATAAAATACATCAAGATAAGTTAAAGTAGAAATACATCAAAAGACAAAAACGATAGAATAAGGGGACAGTGCAGGTCTAAAAAGACTATAAAAAAAACTTTAAACCAGACTAAATGCTACCCCCCCTCCCCCCCTTTTACTCAACCGGACTAAAAACTAAATGTAAAACCAGATTAAAAACTGAATTTAAAACCAGACTATAAACCAAATCTCTAAACCAGACTAAAAAAACAAATACTAAATCGGAATAAAAACAAAACTTAAAAACGGACTAAATGCTACCATCTCCCCCAACCTAGACTGAAATCTTAACTGCAAACCAAATAAGGAAACTCTAAACCAGACTAAAAGTCAAAACCCAAACCTGACTAAAATCCAAACTCCAAATCAGACTAAAATTCAAACTCTAAACAAGACGGAAAACAAAACTCCAAACCAAACTAAAATTTTAAACCTAAACCAGATTACAAACCACATACTGGATTAACAAAACTCGAAACCAGACTAAAATCCAAACTAAAAAAAAATCCTCAAAACAAGACTAAAAGCTAAACCACAAACGGGACAAAAAACCACCAAAACTCTTAACTTCCAAGCCAGACTAAAAATCAAACAATAAACCTGATAAAAAAAAAAAAAAGCTCTAAGCCTAACTAAAAACCAAAATCAAAACCAGACTAAAAGTTTTAACTTCAAACCAAACAAAAACACACACAAAAACTATTTAAAAAAAAAACCCAGACAACAAGCTAAAAACTAAACTCGAAACCACACTAAAAAGCAAACACTAAACAAGACTAAAAATCAAACTCTAAACCTGACTAAAAATCAAACTATAAATCAGATTAAAAACTGAAACCCGACTAAACTCGCACTCTAAACCAAACTAAAACTCAAAACTCTAAACCAGACTAAAACTAAACTCCAAACCTGACTTAAAAACTAAACTCCAAACATGACTAAAAAAATAGACTCCAAACTAGATGAATAACTAAACTCAAACTAAGCTCCAAACCAGATTAAAAACTAAACCCCGAACCAGATTAAAAACTAAACCCCGAACCAGATTAAAAACTAAACTCCGAACCAGATTAAAAACTAAACTCCGAACCAGATTAAAAACTAAACCCCGAACCAGATTAAAAACTAAACTCCGAACCAGATTAAAAACTAAACTCCGAACCAGATTAAAAACTAAACCCCGAACCAGATTAAAAACTAAACTCCGAACCAGATTAAAAACTAAACCCCGAACCAGATTAAAAACTAAACTCCGAACCAGATTAAAAACTAAACCCCGAACCAGATTAAAAACTAAACCCCGAACCAGATTAAAAACTAAACCCCGAACCAGATTAAAAACTAAACCCCGAACCAGATTAAAAACTAAACCCCGAACCAGATTAAAAACTAAACCCCGAACCAGATTAAAAACTAAACCCCGAACCAGATTAAAAACTAAACCCCGAACCAGATTAAAAACTAAACCCCGAACCAGATTAAAAACTAAACCCCGAACCAGATTAAAAACTAAACTCCGAACCAGATTAAAAACTAAACTCCGGGCCGTCCCAGATTAAAAACTAAATTTCAAACCCGACTAAAAACGAAAACTCCAAACCAAACAAAACTTAAAAAGCCAAACAAAACAAACAAAAAAAGCCCAATCTAAAAGCTAAACCCCAAACCAGACAAAAAATTAACCGCAAACCAAACCTAATCCAAAGCTAGACTAAAACCAAATAAAAAACCCAAATTAATTTTAAAAGCAGATAATTATCAAATAAAATTTAAAACATGAGGATAAGAATCCTTGGTAAGTTTACAATGTAAGTAAAATAAAAAAAGGGAACAAAATAAAGTAGGTAAAATATAAGAAAAGCTCTTTTAAAAAATCAATAAAACAATATGTGTGCCCTAAGTTGCAAGCAAAAATCAAAGTAATAAAGTATCAATCCCTACAAAGCGTGTCAACTAGAAGCAAGCAATAAAGAAAATAATAAATCTTACGCAGTTAAAACGCAGAGAGTCTTTCTTTTCTATGTTATCTTTAAGGCAAGATATGTATGCAAGACGGGAGCTGATACCTACCATATGCAGACAGTATGCATGCTCCCATACAACATAAGGTTACACATA
>CM060325.1:10434522-10438879 GCA_030674155.1 Stramonita haemastoma | reverse complement strand
GAGAGAGGGGAGAGGAGGGAGGGGGAGAGAGGGAGGTGGAGAGAGGGAGGGGGAGAGAGGGGAGAGAGAGAGGAGAGAGAGAGAGAGAGGAGAAGGAGAGATGAGTGAGAGAGAGGAGAGGAGAGAGGAGAGAGAGAGGGAGAGAGAGAGAGAGAGGAGATGGTTTTTGAAATCATAGTCTGATTGTTCGAGGGTTCTTATGTTCACAGAACTGATAATAGTCAAACAGTACTTCAGGCATAGTCAATTCCTTGCCTACCACTTGAATGCTATTGCTGATTTGCACTATGGCATGATAGAAATACATTATCAGATTTATTCAATGCACTTCTTTTAGAGGATATAAACCATAAGTGTGATAGTTATCAATAAAGAGGGCTTGCCCTGAGAGAGACAGAGAGAGAGAGAGGCAAGGCAAGGCAAGGCAAGGCAAATATTTTTATTCGAGGATAATAGATAAATCACTCGTGTGCTTTATTACATCCAGTCCCCGCCCTTTTCAGGGATAACAAGTTGAATAGATACTAAACAATAATACTTAACGCGAAGTACCAAACAACATACAAGATTAAGGACACTATATATGATAAGGTAATAAAAATGCACTCGTTCAGAAGACAAAAATCAGGTCACAATAAAATGATTTTGATTATGGAAGAAAAAGAGAAAAGCGTTAATAGATAAAAAGCAAAACAGGAGAACAAAATGAAATAACTGAAAACATCAATCCACCACATCTGTCAAAAGTTATACGTGTGATTAAATCATATATTTGGATAAAAGGGGGGAAAATTTAACTAATATCCTTATTGGAGGGGGGAGACATACTACCATTAAAAAGAAAGAAATAAAATGAGAAAAAAAATTACATAAAACATCCTAAATTTTTTTAAAAGAATTGGCATAACATTTTTATCAATCGGATAATGTTTCTCTCTCTCTCTCTCTCTCTCTCTCTCTCTCTCTCTCTCTCTCTCTCTCTCTCTCTCTCTCTCTCTCTCTCTCTCTCTCTCTCTGAGAGAGAGGAGAGAGAGATCAAGTCAAATTTTTATTTCGAGGATAATAAGCACGCATGTGCTTTTTTACACACACACACACACACACACACACACACACACACACACACACCACACCACACACACACACACACACACACACACACACACACTCACTCACTCACTCACTCACTCACTCACTCACTCACTCACACAGAGAGAGGTTTATAGTTAAGAAGCTACACCGCCCATTTAGCAGGGGACACAATGCACAAAAACATGAACCACAGCAATGTGTTTTTTTTCGGGGGGGGGGGGGGGGGGGGGGGGGGGGGATGTCAAAATCGAGACAAATGTCATTGAGGTATGACCAAGTTTTCTAAGAAGCTTGATTCTTCTGCTGATCAGGCAATCATCCTTGTACGGTGGAATCGGCGTGGCTGTTATACTCTTTCATTGTCTCTGCATCAAACTCCACCACAGTTCTGTCCAGGGTATTTTTGTTTTAGTGTTAATGGCAGCTTGAGGAAGATTTAACTTGAATGCCACTGGCAAACCTACAAGAACTGTTCTGTGATGGTTACATGGCGACCTGATTTTCATCCATAAACTTGCTGTCAGTGTGTTTACTTGGCAAATATGGTGTGTTAAAAGGTTTTAAAAAGGTAAAGTAAGTGGTAAAAGGTAACGTGGTGTGTAGCTCAGCCAAAGTCTGTGCACTGACATGTTTACGCACTGTGTCACACTAAACTGTTCACTACCATCTCCACTGATGAATGTCCTGGTGACTTCTGTCTCCTGTGTCGGTGATGTCCGGCTACTGTTTCTTGTGCTGTTAAGCTCTTTCCCGGTCATGGCGAATCTGGCACGGTGGCTTCTTTATCTTAAAACGGGCTCAGCCATACTTGTGCAAACTGTGCTAGTTGGTTTCGGTCTGATAAGAAAACATGTTCTGTTTTTCTCTCGCTATTTTTCAACTGCTGACAGTGTTATCAGTTAGCAGGGCATTTGGGGATTTCTCATCAGATGTTTAAAGACCAGTAATTGACGTGTTGGAGTCGAAATTTAGTTTTCCTGCTGCTAAAGGTATTGGTTCCTTATTGCTTTGCTTCAAACCTTTTGGCCCCAGAGAGTTAGAGATCGAGAGAGGGGGGGAGAGAGAGAGAGAGAGAGACAAGAGAGTGTGTGTGTGTGCGTGTTGTGTGTGTGTGTGCGCGCGCGCTTGTGTGTGTGTGTGTAGAAGGGGGGGGGGGTTGTCAAGGGCAGTTGCAGGGGGTTGTCAAATTTTGTAGCGGAGGTATAAATGAGAAAGGGATATTTGGAAGAAGAAAAAATTAAGGGCAGGCAGCTGAAAGCAAAAGGCTTTTTTCATACATGATTTATTTTGGACTTTATTCTTTTCCAATTTGTGCAAAAATTGTCATCAACATAAGATTGCTTTTGCCAATAACAGAGCTGAAAATTTGGTCAGAAAAAGCTAAACAAATAAACCTAAGAAATGATTTTTTAGTATTAGATCTAGTAGAATCGATAACTTGAGATAAGTGTAAAGCTATGTACCAGTGTGTCTATGCGCTCTTGTGTCCACATACATTCAGACGAACAGACAAGCTAACCGACTTGACAAACCATCCCTCCCCATTACTAACTCTTTAACCCTAACCCTAACTCGAACCTTGTTCTTAACCTTAGCCCCACATGTGGACACAAAGGCAGTTAGATACCATGGTACAAGCTGACACAATGGTTAAAAAACCTAATTTTCTAAGAGTATGAAGAGAGGGGATATTTTTAAGAGCGGGATAACTGCATAACTGTTGTAGTCAAATTGGGTAAGGGGTGGGGTGACAAGAGGAGAGGCTGAAGTGTGTGTGTGTGTGTGTGTGTGTGTGTGTTTGTGTGTGTGTGTGTGTGTGTGTGTGTGTGTGTGTGTGTGTGTGTGTAAGATTTCCCCCTTCCAGGCATATGTTTTCACTCCAGTCACAGATGCTTTCCCATAAGTTGCATTTCCTTTCACTCGAGCCACTTCTTGTATTATTATGTGCCTGCCCTCGTGTTCACTGCTATGCTGTAATTTCATGAGTAAGTGAAAGTTCGGTTAGACAACAGCACTGTCTCCAGTCTCTTATCTGCTTGAGTGAGATCTTCAATTACCTCAATGTACTACATACATAGTGGTAGAGGTAAAAGCAGGAAGCACAGCCTTTTCAGTACTTTAGTCATACTGTCATCGGCCAGTTTTGATCAGTTACCTAGGCCTATAGCATTACTTCACCGATTGTAAGTGGGCAGACTCCCCTTGCTCTGTCTGATAAAAGCTTGTAGGACTGGATGTTTAAGTGCAAATACAAGGTTCTGGTATTTTGATAAAACTGTTAACATCTAGCATACACCGGTGATCACCAGCCACATCATCAGGCAAACCCCTGCAGAAACAGTTAAGTCCTAGGGACATTCATTTTGCCATGAGCTGCAAGGACAGTTGTTACCTTTCCCTGCATGTTACCTTTCACGCAAGTCACATCATTTTCCTTTCACATAAATCACTAGAGGAGGGGGGGGTATGTTTGTGTGGGTGTGTGTGTGTGTGTGGTGTGTGTGTGTGTGTGTGTGTGGTGTGTGTGTGTGTGTGTGCGTGCGCACGTGCCCTTGTGTTAAATGCCATGTCAGAAATCTTAAAAGTAAATACTGTTAGCTCAGACAGCAGCAACGCCTCTGGTCTTATGTACTATGTTTAACGAGATCTTCAAAACACATCTCGATTTACTACATAGAAAAACGGCACAAGTCGTCTTTTCTATGTTACTGAGAAGGCTGAGGAAAAGGGGGGATGGATACCTGATAAAGGATGGCAATCTTTTTCTGAATAATAAAGAAAGGGCTGTTGGATGGAGATAGGTAGGAGGTGTGTTCAGGTCAATGGGACTGTGAAAATTATGGAGAGAGAGGAGGAGGTGGAGGAAGGAGAGACGATGAGAGAGAGAGGAGAGAGGAGAGGAGAGGAGAGAGAGGAGAGAGAGAGAGAGGAGGAGAGAGAGGAGAGAGGAGAGAGAGAGGAGAGAGCGAGGAGGGAGGAGAGAGAGAGAGAGAGAGAGAATTAGTGCCATAGGCAAATCAATGAAATGGTATACCACTGGTGTTCATTCAATACTATAGTATCCTGTTGTGAAATCAGCTCAAAAGCTGCGTATATATTTATTCATTTGTTTATTTGTTTTTGCTTGGTAATGCCGTCACCAAAATAACAGGTGTTCTGATCTTAGGTCTTTTTTTTTTTTTTTCAATTTTGGGGTGTGTGTTTGTGGGGGTTCTTTATTTTCTATTCTATTACCAATATATGTCGTTATGAAATCAAAGTTGTG
>CM060325.1:10427022-10432022 GCA_030674155.1 Stramonita haemastoma | reverse complement strand
CCTTCTCTACAAAAAGAATGATAACAGCGCTCTAGAACACTGTTGTTATATTGCATTTAGCAATGAAAAACGTGTTTTCATATTTGTGTGTTTTTTCTTTTTCTTTTTTTTTGATAACTTGTTTGTGATCTGCATAAATATTTCCATTCTGAGATTCTAAATTGTATGAATTTGGATTTTTTGCTGTTAAATTTTAGAATCTGTTCACTCTTGGTGGTATTATTTACCAAATCACATAAATTTGGATTCGTAGATTAATTTAAGCGTACGATACATTAACAGAACTTATTGGTAGACTATATTATATACGATTTTCAATCGTTTTGTTAAATAATTGGTGGGGGGGCGGGGGACTTTTCCGCCTTTTTTCTTTGTTTTGGGATTGCTTTTAAGACCTCAGTTTTAGTTTTTGTTTATCCATGCTTTTGGAAACAAAGAATTAAGCTTGTGAAGGAACTTCTGATAAACTTTTCGGCAAATCAAGTAGCGACCTGGTGTAACTGTTGATGTAGAATATGTTTATATATTTTAAATGCTTGCTTAAAGTACGTAAATTAGTTTTGGAAATACTTGTCATGTATGTGGGAAGATGGAGAGGCTAAAGAAAGAAGTATTTGTTTGCATCGGTTTTTTTTTTCAAAGTATTTTTTTAATTTTTCATAGACAATCAATAGATCTGGACTGAGCAGCAGATGGTTCCTAAGTCACAGTTTTCTTATATATTTTAATCAGATTTTGTACGAATCTTTTCTCTGCGCAAATGACGCTCCACCACATAATGAGACGGAGTGCACATGAGACCAATTTTTAGTTATTGACATGTTATTAATGTGCAATAAAGTGGCTATCAAACACAAAAAACAGATTGAAAATCGGACAATTCTGTGCAACATTATTACAAATTGAAATGATAGACTGCAGGATGTGACAAAATGAGATACGGGCAATACATGCTTAATTTTAGTAACAGGTTGTCAGAATGAGTGCTTTGGTATTTTCAAAACACATTTAAAAGCAAAAGAAATAAAAATTATACCTTGATATTTCATTATAAGATAAATTAACCGATGTAGTTTAATAATCTATCAAAATCACAAAATTGACAACTTGACCCCCACCTACCTTTAAAGGCTCCTAGCACAAAATTAAGTAATGTGCTAAGCGACTCATTTCGTGGTGGAGCGCCACGAGAGAGAGAGAGAGAGAGAGAGGAGAGAGAGAGAGAGAGAGAGGAGGAGAGAGAGAGAGAGAGGAGAGAGATGAGAGAGAGAGAGAGAGAGAGAGAGATGCTAGTGTAATGTGTAAAGGGGGGGCGGGGGGTTGGTAGGGCAGAGATCACCATGTATGTAGTAGTCAGGGGAGGTGATTTTACTTTTTACTGAATTCAGTGTGTATTTAAATATGTGGTACATTTCTTTCGGTTTTCTTTCTTTAGTTAGAATTATATTTGTAATAGGTAGAAAATCATAAAGGATGAAGTGTGGTTGTATGTTTTAAAGTGTTTATCTGTTGTTAACCAGTTCTAGATGTCTTTTTAAAAATAATTCTTCCAGAGTTAAGTATGTTTGTATGTTTGAAATGTTTTCCTAAAATGTTTGGTTGGGGGGGGGGGGGGGGGGGGGAGGTGGGTATTTTGTTCTTTTTGTTTTTTAGTTGTTGTTTTTTTTATTATTATTTGGGGGGGGGGGGGGGGGGGGGGGGGGGGCTGGTGCTATCATATTTAATTTGAGGAGATTTAAGTCATAAGGCTACTATTGATACAGAACAAGAAATTAGGCCTAGTTGTAAAGAGAAATTCCAGATTCTTTGAGTGTTGGCTGGAATGGTTTTGGTGGTTGTATTCCTTTTGGAAGTATAAAGGATGGGGTTTGTTGTGTATGTGTGTGGGGGGGTGGGGGGGGGGGTGCACAATTATGGAAGGAGGGTGACAGTGCTTTCAAGGTTTTGGTGTGGGTTTTTTGTCTTTTGCTTTTTTTATGTATTTAAAACATGTTTATATCACAACAAAGCCATAAAAACTGATATTGAAATATTTCTTAAGAGGTAGTAAATTTACCTCATGATGTAGATCTAGAATTTTCTTTTTGTAACAACAAAAATGCCTTATGTCTGAAATGTTATTATTATTTTATGTAGATGAAATTCCGTTTTACTGTTTGAATGTCTATTGTGAAGAAACGTTTTATATTTCTTAGTATGTGGATAATGCAGTACTATAAATAGGTACTTAATGATAGATTTTTAATTTTTATCACTGTGTCTGTGTGAGTGGGATGATTAAGTGGTAATGAGATAGAGAGCGAGAGAGAGAGAGAGAGAGGAGGAGAGGAGAGAGGGGAGGGATGAGAGAGAGAGGGGAGAGAGGAGATGAGAGAGAGAGAGAGAGAGATGGTAGGTGGAGTGAGAGGATGGTAGTGTAGTGGGGCTAGTAGTAGGGGAGGTGATTTTACTTCTTACTGGGTTCGGTGTGTGTTTAAATATGTCATATTTGTTTCGGTTTTTTCTTTCTTCAGTTAGAATTATGTTTGTTATGGGTAAAGAGAGTCGTACAGAATTAAGTGTGGTTGAGTGTTTGAAATGTTTATCTATTATCAACCAGTTGTAGATGTCTGTTTATGAGGTTTCACTTTTTTTTTTAAATCCCTCTCGAGTTATGTTTGTATGCTTGAAATGTTTATCTTAAATTTGTGTGTGTGTGTGTGTTTGTGTTTGTGTTTGTGTTTTGTGTGGTGTGTGTGTGTGTGTGTGTGTGTGTGTGTGTGTGTGTGTGTGTGTGTGTGTGTGTTGCTACTTTGTTTTATCTGCGTCTTGAAGTAACGTGTGTTTGTATGCTTGGATTGTTTTCCCCTTTTTTTTCTTTTTCTTTTTTCTTTTTTTTTTGGGGGGGGGGGTGTTTCGTTGGTTATTTTTCCTAGTATATTTTATCTGCCTCTTGAGTTACGCGTGTTTGAATGCGTGAATGTTTTTCCTTAATTTTTTTTTCTCTTTTTTCTTAATACTTTATCTTATCTGAAGGATTGAAGTTTGAAGGTATGATGGACAGTTACAGAGCAGGAAATTACGTGTACAGAGAAAGCCCAGTTCTGAAAATAGCTTTAGGAGTTAACTGGAAAGGTTGTGGTTGTTGTATTCTTTTTTTAAGTATAAAGGATGGGGTTAATTGTGTGTGTGTTTGTATGTGGAAGGAGGCTGGACAGTGCTTTCTGGGTTTGGGAGGAGTTTTTTGTCCATTTTTTTTGTTTTTTGTTTTTACATATTTCAAAATGTTTATATCACAACAAAGCCATGAAAACTTTGATATTGAATTCTTTTTAAAGAGGTTCTGAATTTACTTCATGAAGTGGATTCTTTTTTTTTTTTTTTTTTTTTGTAAATGAGAAATATGCGCTAATGTCTGAAATGTTATTTCAAGTAGATGAAATTCCGTTTTACTGTTTGAATGTCTTTTGTCAAGAAACGTTTTATCATTTCTTTGATTTGTGGATAAAGCAGAACCATAGATAGGTACTTAATGATAGATTTGTATTATCTTATCACTCTGTGTGTGTGTATGTGTGTGTGTGTGTGTGTGTGGTGTGTGTGTGTGTGTGTGTGTGTGTGTGTGTGTGGTGTGTGTGTGTGTGTGTGTGTGTGTGTGTGTGTGCCCTGTGATTGAATGAGTGGGATTAAGTGGTAATGAGAGAGAGATGCTAGTGTTACGTGTACGGTGGGGTGGGGTGGGGTGGGGGGTGGTAGGGCAGAGATCAGTATTTTAGTGAATTAAGTGTGTGTTGAAATATTGGATATAGATCTGTTTGTTTAGGGGAGGGGTGTAGTTAAAATTGTTTGTTATAGGTAAAAAAAAATGTGGTTGTATATTTGAAATGTTTACCTATTATCAGACAGTTGTATAGTTTTCTTTTATAAGATGGCACTTTTTTTTTTATCAAATTCCTCTTGAGTTACATGTTTGTATGCTTGACATGTTTTCCTAAAATTTCTGTTGGTTTTGGGGGTTTTTTGCTACTTTGTTTTATCTGCCTCATGAGTTACGTGTGTGTATGCTTGGATTATTTTCCTGATTTTTTTTTTTGTTTTGTTTTGTTTTGTTTTTGTTTTTTTTGGGGGGGTTGTTATTTTTGCTAGTATATTTTATCTGCCTCTTGAGTTACGCGTGCTTGTATGCTATGATTATTTTCCTCCATTTTTTTTAGGGGGGGGGGGGGGGATGTTGGTTGTTTTTGCTAGTATATTTTATCTGCCTCTTGAGTTACGTGTGTTTGTATGCTTGGATTATTTTCCTCAACATTGTTTGTTGTTGTTGTTGTTGTTTTTGGGGGGAGGGCTGTTGATTATTTTTGCAAGTATATTTTATCTGCCTTTTAAGTTACGCATGTTTGTATGCTTGAAATGTTTTGCTTTAAGTTTGAAGGTGTTTTTTTGTACATTTTTTTTTATCTGAAGGATTAATGTCCTGAAGCTATGATTGATGGAATTAAGAATTCGCCCAGTTCTGAACTATCTTTGGGTGTTGGCTGGAATGGTTGTGGTTGCTGTATTCCTTTTTGAAGTGTAATGGATGGGGTTTGTTGTTGTTTGTGTGTTTTTTTGTATAATTATGGAAGGAGCGTGACAATGCTTTCATGGGGTTTTTTGGTGGTTTTTTTTTTTTTTTTTTTTTTTGGGGGGGGGGGTACTTTTTTTTACGTATTTAAACATGTATCACAATAAAACAATGAAAACTGTGATATTAAGTTCTTACTGAATTTATCTCATGGTGTGAATTTTTTTTTAATCGAGAAAAATGAACGGTGTGAGAAGTTGTCTCAAGTAGATTCTAGATGAAATTCCGTTGTACTGTTTGAAAGTCTTTTCTGAAGAAACGTTTTAATATTTCTTTGATATGTGAATAATGCAGTACAGTAAATAGGTAATTAATGAAATGTTTGGTTTTTTATCACTGTGTCTGTGTGCCTGTGTAATTTAATGAGTGGGATTAAGTGTTAATGAGTGAGAGAAAG
>CM060325.1:10412022-10424522 GCA_030674155.1 Stramonita haemastoma | reverse complement strand
GCAGTTACTCTCGCATGCATGGATGGATATGCAAATCCATACTTGTTCCTATACATATGTGTATATGCGTGTACATATACATACTGACACTGACATTACGCACTTACATAATCCTATTCCTGATCCATCCATTCACCCACAGAGTAAAATGATGGGAAAAAAAGATAACTAATGTTATTGATGAAAAAATAGGCAAATGTGTAGCTGCACCAAATAAAAGAAAGACCCCACACTCTTCATATTATCATTATACTTATTTCATGGAAGACCGTGCTTTAATCGTATTTTGTCTTCCAATAACCATGGTCGCGTTATAGACCCCAGAAGGGGGGGGGGGACAATTTGCAGCAGATCTTTTTGTGGCTGTAGGATGGTCGCTGTACATAACCAGCCACCATTTATTGACACAATCATGGTCCATCACAGCTTTCCAGTCAGCCTGTCGGCCACGTGTTCCTTGTCTCATCCATTTAGACTTGCCCATAGCGCACAAACCAGCGCGTGTGCTCAGACCTTTTGCATACACTTTCATTCGCAGAACATCCTGCGTACACGTTAAATCCTGTTCCGCTTTTCGTAAGAGTAGGCCATTGTGTGCCGGTGGGAACAGATGACAACGTTTACAAAACTGCATACACAAGGGGATTGGATGAAAAAAAAGTACATGAGTGCTTATTCCATTATCCTCGATATAAAAGAATAAATAAATAAATAAATAAAAGAATAAATGAATGAATTTGTGCGTGTGTGTGCACATCCTCAAGATGTTATTGTTCCCCTTTGTCCTCTTAGAATTGTGACCCAAGGTTGAAGTATAAATAGATGGATTAGAGTTCGGGTTCTGTCTCTCTGTCTCTACCGGTGTCTTTCTCCACTGTCTGTCTTTCTATCTGTCTGTCTGTATATATCTCTTTTCTCTACATCTCTTCTCTTCTCAAACCCATAACCCTGTGCATGCGCCATGCCGCTACCAGCCACAGTAGTGCCAAAGTGGCAATGGAGAGAAAAGCAGGAGTATAGAAAGTGTGCATAGTGAACGGGGGTAAAAGTTTGGGTTCAAGAGGGAATCGAACCCCTACTTTTCGTTTTCTAAGCAGTTGTTACCTCTAGCCACCGATCTGAGCCTTGGATTGGCCATCTGACTTTAAAAGTCACATTTCACTCTCTTCTCCAAAGAAAAAGGAATGACTAGGATATCAACAATCTTCAGGAACTTTAACTTATTGGCTCATGTTGCTGACTCATCCTTCAGCATTTCACCATTACATCTATCTATCTATCTATCTATCTATCTATCTATCTATCTATCTATCTATCTATCTATCTATCTATCTATCTATCTATCTATCTATCTATCTATCTATCTGTCTGTCTATCTATCTATCTATCTATCTATCTATCTGTCTATCTATCTATCTATCTATCTATCTATCTATCTATCTATCTATCTATCTATCTATTAGTCTGGCGACCGTGGGGGCACCCATGAAGGCTTGACAACCAGTTCCCTCCATTCGTCTCTGTTCTGCCTTTCTCATGGTTTTGTTGAGTTCTAGGCCTGTCCATTCGCTGATGTTGTCCTCCCATCTCTTCTTTGGTCTGCCTCTATTTCTTCCTCCTTGGACAGTGCCTTGCTGTTACATTGAGATTAAAAATTTAAGAGGTGGCATCCCCCGATGTGGCCTCTGTGGTTGGTTGGGCTATAAAACAATAAGACTGGATTATGTTGGCACCATTGCACGCATCGAAGATCCTCCTCGCTGCTCTTCATCATCTTCAGGTATACTTCCCTAGATTTCCCTAGTCTTTATTTCAGCAAACTGCACACATGACATATCATCTGTTAAGTTCATCACTGGATGCAGTCAAGTGTCTCCCTTTTGCTCTTCATCTACTCTGATTCCCCACCTCTCCTCAACAAGCCTCTACTTCTCCCCACACGCCATTCCTGTCCCTGGAAGTGACAGACAGCAGAGGCTGGAGTGATGGACCACATCTGAAACAAGAGGGGCATATTATAGCTGCGTTTATTGTGATGGCACTACCCTCAGACCTAGTCAAGAGGCCATAACCAGTGTTGTTTTCTATTTATCATTTCCCTATGCCCTTTCTATATCATACTCCTCATTCTCCTCTCTGTTCTTATTCTGACCCTCAATCCATCCACCCACCCACTACCCACCTCACTTTCTGTTACATATACAAAATATGGGCAGGCAAGTCATTTGCAGAAGTGGCAGGCAGCTCCTATTGACCCCTATCTGAGGGGGCGGACAGCTAGCTCTTATCCCGCTTTACGTCAGCACACACTCCTGACACGTTATCTGCCCCTGTCACTGTTGCAGGCCAACACTCACGCTCCAGAGATGCTGGATAGCTGAGAAAAGGAGACTGATGGAAAGAGCTGTCATTCTTACCAGGGTTTGGGGGGGTTTCCTCAAAGGTGCCTCTCCAGTGAAGCTTCTGAAGAGGGGGGGGGGCGGGGGGAGTCTACACATGCCCTCACTCCTCTGGTGCCAGGGAATATGTTGCTGGGGTGATGGTTTGTTTATTTCTTCTATCTTTATTCTTTTATTTCGAGGACAATGAAATAAGCACTCGTGTGCTTTTTTTTTATCCAGTCCCCGTGTATATGCAGTTTTTGTAAATTTCATCATCGGCCGTTCCTACTGGCACACAATGCCCTGCTCTTCCAAAAAGCGGAACGGGTTTTAATGTGTGTGCAAGAGGTTATGTGTGGGTGTGGGCATAGGACCTCAGTTTATAGTCTCACCTGAAGGACTTCTGTGGGGAGTGGACTCGGCACTGATGTTAACTCCAGAGGAAAAATCCTCTTGAACAGATTCGAACACGGGTCAGCAGATCACGGGTGCCTCAATCTGACCACCAGGCTATCCCGTCTTTGCTTTGTTTGCTGTCTTTTTAGCAGTGCTGGCGACCTGGCTTTCGTGTTATGTTCAGAATGGGATTGTGTGTACTTCACAGATATGTTGGTACAGTGATCTGTCGCTTTTCATTATCAGTTGCATGGAATATGAACTTCGTGTAATGTCCCTTAACTTTCATCCACAATGGTTTTCATTTGTGATATCATTACTGGAGACATTCTTGGGTTAACTGCATTGTAAATGATTGACATGTTGTTGAATGATTGATCTTACGTATAGGTGGTCAAATATGTCTCGCGATTACTGTATAGTCTAGTATAATCATTACAAGTACTTAAGATCTTATCATCAGTTGCATGCATTAAAAAACCCCTTTCAAAGATTCTGGTGAAAATGTACAAAATATTGCCTGAGAAGGCGTATAGTGGTAAGAATAGTTAAAAGATGAGATTCCAAGACTGCCTTGTTTTAGATTTACTAAAGCTTTGTAAAATGACTTAAATGACAGTCTTGAAAAAAATGTCAAGCCTTAATCTTGTCCATGAGCCCATCATAGATGCAGAAGAAGAACTCAAAAATGTAACCACCCTGAAATCAAATCAGCAAGGGTAACAAAACTGGAGGCATTTGAAAAGCTACCTTTTTTGCTCGCTTGTGCCCAACAGTAGCTAGCCTGGCCACTTGGTTTTTTTCATCACATTATGTAAGCACACACACATGACACTTCATCTGGCCCTTAAACTGATTAATCAAGTCCACCAATCACGTTCAGGACACATCTGATAGCTGAGAAGAAGCACAAGGAAGAGGGGTGAAAAATATCACATGGTGCTTTCCTCGAAAGCATCCCTCAAAACAAGCTCTTTTAGAAGAGTGCCTTGGATTTGTGAAGATCTTTGGTTACTGCCTCCTTCCTTTGTGGCTTATTGACCTGCCATCAGTGTGATGTTCACAGGCTGATAGGGTGTCTGGTTTACGTGCACTGATTCAATGGTTTGCCTCTGGCTTTTGTGTGTGTGAGATCCATAGTGTATATGTATGGAACTGGTCGCCTGTTTTATAACTCAACTAAATCAGTGTGACATTTTCAGTCTTTTGACAGGGGTGGGATGGCATAGTGGTTAGAGTGATGAGCTTGTGATCCACTGGCCTCGGTTCAAGCCACCACCAAAGCACCTATTCTATACAATTTTCCCCCTTGGGTTAACATCAATTCTGACTTCACTTCGCCAAAAGTCCTTCAAATGAAACAATAAAACATAGACCCATGTGTGAACTATGCAGAACATCTTGTGCATGTGTATAAAAAAAAAAAAAAAAAAAAAAAAAAAAAAAACTCGTTTCACCTTTATGGAAGAGTAGGCTATAAGTGTTATGCCAGTAGGAATAGATGGCAAGATTTTTTTAAAAAATATGCATACTAGAGTCGTGTTAAGGCATCATCCCTGAAGTCCGAATGCAGCTACCTTAATGGTGGGTAAAAAGTTGCATACAATAAATCATACCATTGGTAAACCTTAGACATCTAGCTGATGAATGGAAAACAATCTATTGACAAATATCTCTCTCTCTCTCTCTCTCTCTCTCTCTCTCTCTCTCTCTCTCTTCTCTCTCTCTCTCTCTCTCTCTCTCTCTCTCTCTCTCTCTCTCTCTCTCTCTCTCCCTCCCTCTCTCTCAAGATCTTTTTCCCTTTGATTTGAAAAATGGAATAAAAACTAGTTCAGTTTTCACCTTCTGCTCCCCTCCCTTTTCTTTCCTTTTTTCCCCAATTCTATTTGCGCTCACCACAGAGCCAGAGTTGAGTGGCAGAGGCAGGGGAAAAGGACAGATGGAAAGATGAGGAAAATCTGTGGGGATTAGTGGAGACAGCACTGCCATCACAGCTTGGCTAGAGGCCATGGCCACTGCCAGTCCTCCCTCGCTTTCTGGTGCTCTGTGCCTTCTACTGCTACCCTCCCCCTTACCGCCCTACAATCTCAGCATACATCTGTATCTCCTATTCACTTATTGTCCTTCTCACTCTCCACCCACCCAAAAAGCAAGCAAGCAATGTCCATAAATGTATGCTATGTCTTGCTGGTCCATGTCTAATGCTCATGCTTCAGTGATGTTTGATAGCTGAGAAAGTTATACTGGGAGAAGGGGGAAGTTGTTGATACCAGGATTTGTGTGTATGGTTTTTTTCATTGTTTCTTTCAGGAAGGTCCTAAAGATGACCTCATTTTTGTACACTTTTCTCTAGTGTCAGAAAAAAATCTGAGACTCACTTGTTGTTCTTGGTTTGTAATATGACTTTGGTATAATGTATACAGCTGGTATAACCTGTTTGACGTGCACTGATACAGTGATTTGCCACTTGTGTTTTCAACCCTTCAGATGTGGCCATGGTTTTTTTTACAAATAAGCCATTTACATTTGAATTTGCGTTCTCTGTCTTTTTTCTTTATCTCTCATTACCCTTGTTGTGTGCATCTTTTGTTATCCTTGTTCCAGATCTTTTCACTCTCTGCTCCATCCTGATCCTTCAATAATTTCCAGGCTCACCACAGTTCCAGACTGACAGAGACAGGAAAAAAGTAAGGGGGAGGGGTAATCTGTGTGGATTAGTGGTGACAGCACTGCCATCAGAGCTGGGCTGGTTGGCTTTGACCACCATCCTCCCACCTCCACCTAGCATTGTCCCATCCCCTGCTGTCTACCCTCTTTCTTTCCCACAGTTGTATTAGCTGGTTTTCTCTTGTATCCTTCCTTCTCTGCAATCTCTACCAAAAGAGAAAAACAGACAGACCTGTAATTTCAAGAAGTGACATATTTGTTGAGCAGTGTCTCTGAGTGGGTGGCTGGCTCAGATCTCCTGCAGCATGATGTAAGCACACACGCCCATGACACATCATCTGATCCTGTTGCTGTTGCAGTCCAACACTGGTGCTTCAGAGTTGCTTGATGGCTGAAACAATGACTCTGAGAGAAAGGATTAGTCATTGATACCAGGGTTCTGATGCTCTTTTGCAAGGCACATCTCTGGTTAAGCTCCTGCAGAAGAGACCTCACTCTGGTACACTCTTCTTTGGTGTCAGAAAAAAAAATGTTGCTGGGTTTGGGTTTTTATTGCTTGTAACTTGGCTTTAGTGTGGTGTTAGGGATGAAACTGTACCTCCTTCGTGTATGCTGTAATAGTGACCTTGCGTGCTCCCCTACCAGTTACATAAAAAAAATAAACTGATTGTTTCTGTATGTTTCTGGACTTTAACCTTGGCTTTTTCATCAATGGTCAATTGCCTAGTTACAGGGGCCCATCTGGATAGCATGTTTTTAATGATTGATCTCACTTGTAGCTTATCATTTTTGTTGTTGCAAGAACTGTGTTGTAAATGATTACTATCGCTCGTATGTATAACCTATACACTACCACTATGCATTGAAAAGGGTTGGGTTTTTTCAATGTTCCTGGTTTCAATATACAAAACATCACTTTCAAAGGTCTTTAGTGAAGAAAAAATATTGATGGAAGGTTAGACTCGATGATACCCTTATTTTATATTTACCATATGCTTCATCACATTACCCTGTTTACACTCCTGCAAAAATCCCCAAAAATGTTTTATGTGCCTAGTATAGGTGCGGAGAATAATCTGAAATTATAACCACCATGAAATTAGATCAAGTAATATTATTGGAGGCATTTTTCTCTTGTAGAACAGCTATACCCCAGTACTACCCTTTCCACCAGCTTGTGTCCCAGAATAGCTAGCCCCTAGTTTTTTCATCACATTATGTGATCACACACATATGACACATTATCTGGCCCTTAAACTGATTACTCAAGTCAAAAAAAAGAACATTCGCACTCAGGGCATAATAATAATCTGATATCTGACAAGAGGCACAAGGAGGGGAAGGGTGAAAAATATCACATAGTGTCTTCTGTGGGGGGTAGCTCACAAAACAAGCTCTGTAAGGAGATTGCCCTGGATTTGTGAACATCTTTGGTTACTGCCTCCTTCCTTTGTGGCTACTGACCTGCCATTAGTGCGATGTTCACAGGCTGATAGGGTGTCTGGTTTACGTGCACTGATTCCATGGTTTGCCTCCTCTGGCTCTTTGTTTCTTTTTTTTCACTGGTGTAAGAAAGTGTATGGAGCTGGGTGCCTAGATCTGCAAGTGGACTAAATGAATATGGCACTTTTCATTTATTGACAGATCCACCTCTCTCTGTCTGTCTGTCTGTCTGTCTGTCTGTCTGTCTGTCTGTCTGTCTGTCTGTCTGTCTGTCTCTCTCTCTCTCTCTCTCTCTCTCTCTCTCTCTCTCTCTCTCTCTCTCTCTCTCTCTCTCTCTCTCTCTCTCTCTCTCTCTCTCTCTTCTCTTCTCTCTTCTCTTCTCTTCTCTTCTCTTCTCTTTCTCTGTATCTCTTCTTTTTATGTTGACCATACTGGTTCAGTTTTCACCTTCTGCTCTCCTCCTCTGCCTTAATTCTTCCATTCCATTTGAACTTTTTACCTCAATGTCTGAGTGGCAGAGGCAGGAGGAAAAGAAGGACAGGAAAAAAACAACGGTGTGGACTAGTGATGACAGTGATGCCACCACAACTGGGCCAGAGACCATGACCTCTGCCATTCCTCACTTACTGCTGCCTAGTGCTCTGTACTGCATGCCCCACCCACCCCACCCCCCTTCTCTGCCTCCCTGCCACCTACCTCCACATCCTTCTGTCCATCCTATTCATCCTCTTTCCATTTCCCTTGTCCACCCACAAGAAAAGGAGGAAAGTAGGTTCCGCAAATGGCGTCCTCTACTCTTACACAGCATGATGTAAACACACATACCCATTACCCACTATCCAGCCCTGTCGCTGAAGCAGTCTCAGGCTCACGCTTCAGTGATGTTTGATAGCTGAGAAAGTGATAGTGGAAGGAAGGGAAAGTCGTTAATGCCAGGGTTTAGGCGTTCTTTTCTTATGTGTCTTTCAGCCAGCTCCTAAAGGAGAGAGCTCATGCTTGTACACTTCGCTCTAGTGTCTGGGGAAATGCTGCCTGGCTTTTTTTGTGCTTGGCTTGTAATCTAGTGTGAGTGCGATGGGCAGAATTGGGGGTGAAGACGATATTGATGTGCACTGATACGGTGACTTGCTGCTTGTGTTTTTTCTCTTTAGAAATGGTCAAGGGGCTTTGAATGAACTGTATTTGCATTCGTATTTTCTCTCTTTCTCCACGAAACTTTTCCTCTCTTCGTTTTATATCTGTTATCACTGTTCCTTTCTGTATTTTGTACTTTTTGCTCCATTCTGATTTATCAATGCTGTCCAAGCTCACCGCAATGCCAGAGTGACAGAGGCGGGAGACAAGGAAGGTTAGATCATGACTGTGATGAAAAGTGGTGACAGCACTGCTATCAAAGCTAGGCTGTATATATTATATACCATGACCACTTTCATTTTCCATTATTATTTCCATGTATTTTTCCCCTATTCCCCTTCTATCTGCTCTGCCTATTCTTCCACATGTCCAGCAGCTATTTTTCGTTTACCTCTTATCCCCTACCTGTCTCCTCATCCTTCATGCCACCCCAAAAGAAAACCAGGCAGACCTACAATTTTCAGAAGTGACATTTATAACGGGCAGTGTTTCTGAGAGGATGGCCATTATGTAAGCACACACTCCTGATACATTATCTGGCTCTGTCGCTGAAGCAATCCAACACTCACGCTTCACAGAGGTTTGATAGCTGAGAAAATAACACCGGGAAGGATGAAGGAGTCGTTAATGCCAGGATTTGGTGATCCTGTCTGGAGCGTTCCTCCAGTTAAGCTTCTGCAGAAGAGATTGCAGGCTCGCAAACTTTTTTTTTCTGGTGTCAGTGATCATTCTGATCCCTTTTCTTGTGCTTGGGTAGTGATCTGGCTTTGGTGTGAGATTTAGAATGGAGTAGTGTGTCTATTTTGCGTGCACTGGTACAATGACCCGTCACTTTCATTCTCAATGGTGTGGGGCTGAAGATTGCCTGCTTCTACATGTCCCTTTTGGCTGTCAGCTCTTGCACTGCATGTTAGTGGATCGTGGCATGGGCAAAAGCCTTATGTATGGTTAACGTGCTTTTAAAAAGATTGCTGTTGCTGTTAACTGATTGCCTGGAATGTGGAATGTTTATGTCTTGGTAGTGATAGCGTGCTATTATTAGTAGTTACGGGTGAATGTATTTAAATATAACTTTTTTGGTTCCTTTCTTTAAGAAACAGAACACTATCTTAAATTCTGTTGATGAAAGCAACAGTTGCCAAGTTACACTCTGAATATCCACTTAAGAGAAAGAATCTTTGTAAGTTTGGGGGTTCAAATGACTGTACAGTAATTCATGTTTAAAGATTTCTTCTGAGTGCATCACTCTTCAGGAGAAATGTTAAACTACGATCACCATGAGATCAGAACCCAAGCCCAAAGAGATGTAAGCCCTTCATTTGCAGGCCAGATGGCAAAATTCAGATTTTGCTTCACCTATTGGCTGTGTATCATAGTGGATTTTTCATTGATGTTTTCATGGCATTATGCAAAAACATACTTACAAGAGACTATCTGACTATGGCACAGTTGGTGCAGTTCCCCATTCACGTTCAGAACACTTTTGAGAAATGACACAGAAAAAATGGGTCAAAGATAGTGGATGGTGTCATCTTGGAAAATGGCTTTCCTTACAATTTGTTTGATGAAGTGTCTTTAATGGGTGGAAGTTATGCTCTACTATTTTTGTGTCAGTTGACATCCCCCCCCCCCTGCTCCCTCCTGATCCTCCAATTCTACTAATTAGAGTAATTCAAATTCAAATTCAAAATACTTTACTATCTCCAAAACAGAGAAATTCCAGTGGGTTACAAGCCATATATAAGAACAATAACCACGTAAAAATAAAATCAATACAGCACAACACAGGTTCTGAACATCAGCACGCACCCATCACAGTATAAAAAGCACCCACAAGTCAGCAATACCAACAGTAATGCCAAAAGGGCAGAGACTGTAGTAAGGGAAGATCAGGAAGTGTGTGTGGACCAGACCCCATGACCACTGCCACTCTCTAGTATCATTGTCAAACACTTCCTACCACCCTTTCTGTCTCCTAACTACGCCAGTGGGTATCGTTTTCTTTCATTCGTCCACTTTCCTTCTCACTCTCTGCTCTGACAAGGAGATACACACCAGAGTTTTCCAGAAATGTCAGCTGCTATTAGGATCTGCTTCCTGTTTCTGAGAAATCAGCTCCTGGCCTCTCCCGCTGCCTGGTGTAAGCACACACCGGTGAATGATTATCTGCCCCTGTCACTGCACTCACGCTTTACACAGATGCTTGATAGCTGCGAAAATGATACTGGGAGGAAACAGGAATCGCTGATTCCACCAAGATTTGCTGTTCTCTGAGAAAACACTTCTCGAGTTAAGCTCCTGCATGAAAGCCCACACCAAGGCACTTTTCTCTGTTATAGGGAGAAAGCTTGTTCACTTTTTGGGCTTTAGGGTGATATGCCTGGATGATTTGGTGTGTCTGTTTGACGTGAACTGATAAGCCCTACAATGGCTACCACTTCCATTATCAATAGTGTAGGAGTTTAAGTCAGGAGTCATTCGGATGAGAATATAAACCGAGGCCGTGTGCGACCGCACACAGAACACGTTAAAACACGTTATGCTTTTCACAAGAGCAGACCATTGTGTGCCGGTAGAAGCGGATGACAACTAATTTTTTTAAAAAACAGCATGCACACAGGTGTCATGTTTAGACACCATCCCTGAGGGAACAATCGGGGAGTTGGAGTCCCGAGGACGGTTCGGGGCTGTATATGGCAACGTCCTGGCTGCTCCTGCGACGGCACTGGAACCATGCGTATCGGTCATTGCCTTTCCAATGGACCATTCCAACAACGTGGAGAATGGGGGGGGGGGTCTGCTGCATGGGTAGCAGCTTGCCCTCCATACTTACTTACCCAGGTTTTGCGCTCTTAAGCCTAGAGCACAACTCCATAGTCCTCCGAGACTGACAGATGCCTACAAAAAAAGGAGTAAAAGCTGATTGGTTCTGTTTGTCCAAGCACTGTCAAACATGGCACTTTCTAACATCTTTCAGTAGCATAATTGTTAACATGTATTTAGAACCAAAAGCTTTCTGTATGTAGTAATGCGTAGTTAAGGGTTTGCTGTGTGCTGGTTTAACATATTTCAATAGTGTTGTGCAAATTAACTGTAAATATTTAAGTAGTGTTTGTCATCATTTCACTATTAATACTATGCTATCAACCATCTTTGAAGCATCAGTGTTGGGTTGCTTCAGTGACAGGGCCAGATCATGTGTCATGAGTGTGTGCTTACGTAATAATGCTTTTTTTAGAGCCAGAAGTACGTACACCTTTACTTTACCTTCACCAATTCCGTAGTCTTGCAGACTACGTTTTGGGGAGGGAAGGGGGATAATGGTTTATGCAAGTCATTTACAAAGGTCTCTAGCAGAGAAAGAAAAAGTATACAGCAGACATGTGACTGTTTGTTCCTATGAGTAAGAAAGCCACATCTCGACTTTGGAGACATAGTGGGCATTTACTTATCTGAAGTTGCCTTGTTAATGTATACTAATTAAATGATCGTTATAATTTTATAATGGGTAGGCGCTGAACTTGTGGAGTCACACTCTCCCCCGGGGAGAGCAGCCCGAATTTCACGCAGAGAAATCTGCCGTGACATAAAGTGGTATAAAATAAATAAATAAAATAAATGGCTCATGAAGCTTAGACTGATGCACAAGTATCTTATTTTGATTAATGTGTTGCTCAACGAATCTCTGTCTAAACTCTGTATTGATTTATTCATGGACATTAATTTGCAATGTTCCAAGACTGGAATCGTGCTCCATCTTGCAGATGTTTTCTGTCAGATCAGCAGTCACCAGGTCTGACAGAATAATCCGCCTAGAAAGTGTGTGTCTTAACATGAATTGATTTGTGTTAATCTCCATAATAGGGAAGTAGATGACCCAGTCTGGTTGTGCTGTAAATGGGAGGTCTAGTGTTTGTTTTCCAGCATCAGCATACAAAGTTCTAAATGGAATACCAGCTTCTTGTCTGGTTTCCTTATTTTGATGGCTCCTAAGCCAGCTGGCTAACACAGCTGATCACAGTGTCAGGATGTGTGCGGGCAAGTCCACACACACACACACACACATACACACATACACACACGCACACACACACACACGCACACACACACACAGATAGATAGATAGATAGATAGATAGATAGATAGATAGATAGATAGATAGATAGATAGATAGATAGATAGATAGATAGATAGATAGATAGATAGATGGATGGATGGATGGATGGATGGATGGATGGATGGATGGATGGACGGATGGACGGACGGACGGACGGACGGACGGACGGACGGACGGACGGACGGACGGACGGACAGACAGACAGACAGACAGACAGACAGACAGACAGATAGATAGATAGATAGATAGATAGATATCCCCTCTCCTATACACTCTCTGCCCCCTTTTCACCAACTGCTTCCCCTTCTCCTGTCCCTGTGCGCACGCCACATGACAGAGCAGCAGAAACAGAAATAAAGAAA
>CM060325.1:10392022-10394522 GCA_030674155.1 Stramonita haemastoma | reverse complement strand
TTCTTCTTCTTCTTCTGCTATTATCACCGCCAACCACCACCAATACCAGCATCATTATTATCATTAATATTTCAAAGAGCAATACATGAGAAGCAGATTCTGGATCAATAGATGTAGTAGTAGTAGTAGTAGTAGTAGTAGTAGTAGTAGTAGTGGTAGTGGTAGTGGTAGTGGTAATAGTAGTAGTAGTAGTAGTAGTAAGTAGTAGTAGTAGTAGTAGTAGTAGTAGTTAGTTGTTGTTGTTGTTGTTGTTGTTGTTGTTGTTGTTGTTGTTGTTGTTGCTGCTGCTGCTGCTGCTGTATATTAGCAGCAGCAGCAGCAGAAATGACGAAAAAGGAGCAGTAGTAGCAGTACTGGTAATAATGACAGAAATAGAAGAAATAGTAGTAGGAGCAGCAGAAGAAGTTGCAACAGCAGCCCTACAAGATGTAGTTTGCTGCTGCCACCTTTACTGTTGTTGCTAATCATGGTGGTTTTTCCTTGACATTGCTGTACAATTCCAGCTTCTCACAAAACTCAAGGGACTAGACTTATTTAAACATTAAAGAATATTCGAAAGAGCATACTGTTTGCTTGATCTCATGTTTGATAGCACAACATAACATTTTGACTACGGTGGTTTCTTTTTGTCTGCTTTATCATTAGATACCATAATCAGGGATAAAGGAAATTCAATGATGCCATTCGACTCAGCTTTTGTAGTATGGAAGCTGAATAGAAAACAACACAATTTAAACCAGACCGATGTTGTATGAGAGGAGATAGGCACCACCCTCAATATGCTGGCCCCTAGAGAAGCTAAGGTCTCTGATGCTTTGTTCCCCTACGACCTCCTAGGTTATGGGACACCTTTATCTTTTACCTTTTCAGCTGTTAGAGTTTTCATTTTTAGCATCCAAGCAATTTAATAATGACTTACCAAGCCTGTTAAAAGAGTAAAGAATACCTCCAAGAAAGTCAAGTTTATGGCCAACCACAGCTCCACGATCATTACCAACATAAGTAAGTTATTTGGAGAGAAACCGGGACTGTTCAGCAGTTCATTTATCTAAAATCCATCATCAGTAATAAGTAATAAGAGATTCAAATCAGAAAACTTCTCAAGAGCACTAAAAACATCAGAACCCTCCAAGACCAGAATCTGTGTGGCAAGACAAGAGCATCGTGGAACACAACATCAGGCTTCTGACCAGCACTGCTACTTTGCACATTCCTGAATGTATGCAAGACCTTGATAGGATACGCAAAATAAGAAAATCCAAGCCATGGAATTGTGTGTTATGGCAAGTTTATAAACATTATATGGACAGCACATCACCAATGAACAATATCAAAATATCAAAGCATCCATATACTCATATAAAGGTCTGCTGCCATCATTAAGAGCAGAAAACTGCATTGGTATTGCTGTGTTAAAAAGATTTTAAATATCCTCTCCTATGCCAATTCAGAAGCACTGGGTCTGACATGTCAGGTGCTTAACAGCAGTGCAACGCATCTTTGCTCACATAACAGATAACAATAGTTGTTATCTGAGTGTTTGATAATGAAGAAGAAGAAAGTTAATGACACCAGCTGAGTTATAACCAAACTGGAGACATAGATATGTATCTATGTCAAGTCAGTGTAGTAATCCCAAGTCCTTTGTAATACACTTCTTGTTGTGGTTTTTTTTTTTCATTTGTTTTTGCTTCTGTTAAGATTTGGGCAAGTTTAATTGTTTCAGTTAGGTTTTTTGTGTTGATTAGTCTATGTGTAAGGGTTTGGGGGTTTCGCTTTTGTTTTGTTTTTTGGGGGAAAGGGTTTGTTTGTTTCTGTATCTCTCTATTTTTTCTTTATGGAACTTTTTATTATTCTATTTGCTTTCATTTTTGGGGTGGTGAAACTGCTACTACTATTTCCTTCTGCTTTCCCAAACTGTTTTTTTTTAAAATATACTTTAATATATCCCTTCCATCATACTTTTATCTGCTCTCTTTTTTTCTTCCTAACAAAAGTGTGTGTGTAGCTGCCTGGCAGCAGTCTTTAGCACAGGAGCCCCCCACTATCTGGTGGTGAACACTTCCTGGGGTTCATGGAACATAAACCTGATAGACCTAAAGGCCCCCCTCTCCCTCTCCCCCCTCCAAGCTGATCTGGATTGTGTCAGCCCTCTGCCAATGTTGCACGTGCAGCAGCGTCAGTGACGTCACCGTTCATTTGGGGTAAGAGAGAAGCAGCTGAGAGGTAAGGCGTTCTTGGATTGCCGTGCTGCATGCATGTAAGGTATAAGAAATGATTTAAATGGTCTTTGAGTCTTGTTTTTGACACGTGCCTGTAGTTTCCTTATCTCTTTCTTTCTTTGTGTGCCTGTGTGTCTGTGTCTGTCTGGGGTTTATTTATTTATTTATTTACCTATTTATTTATTTATTTATTTATTCTTTTATATAGAGGATAATGGAATAAGTACTCGGGTGCTTTTTTACACCCAGTTCCCTGTGTGTATGCAGTTTATTCTATC
>CM060325.1:10377022-10384522 GCA_030674155.1 Stramonita haemastoma | reverse complement strand
CACACACACACACACACACACACACACACACACATACACACACAACACAACACAACACAACACAACACCCCCCACACACACACACACAACACAACACAACACAACACAACACAACACACACAACACACACACACACTAACCCACCCACCCACAACACAACACAACACAACACTAAACACACCACACACGCAACACTAACACACCCACCCACCCACACCCACACCCACACAAACACACATCACCCCCACACACACACACACACACACACACACACACACACACACACACACCACACACAACACACAACACTAACACCCACCCACACCCACACCCACACCCACACAAACACACATCACACACACACACAACACCCCCCCCTTCCCCCACCCACACACCAACCCCCACCCCCCACACACACCCCACCCCCACCCACACCCCCACACCCCAACACACACACACACACAAGAGGTCACTCTGTACGGCTTATTACAACCTCCCTCCCCCGCCCCCCCCCCCCCCCCCCCCCCCCCCCCCTATATCCTTTCCCTACTAACTGGGTGAGTGAGGAAGGAAATGGGCCAGTACAGCTCTCAGAGACGCAAAGCACTCATCGATAGAGGAGTACCCAGCCGCCTCCCCGATCCCTCCCCGATTAAATGTGTGGCCCTGATGCCAGCCAAGCTCAGTCACAGCCCCGTAATTCCAGGCCTTCTCTCTCTCTCCCAAGCGACATTCTCCCTCCTCGTAAGCCAGTTAAACAAACAGCAACCATCATCTGCTTTGGTAGAGTAGAGGAGAGAGCTGTCTGTGTGTGTGTGTGTGTGTGTGTGTGTGTGTGTGTGTGTGTGTGTGTGTGTGTGTGTGTGTGTGTCTGTCTGTCTGTCTGTCTGTCTGTCTGTCTGTCTCTGTCTGTCTCTCTCTCGCTGTCTCTGTGTGCGTGTGTGTGTGTGTGTGTGTGTGTCTCTGTGTCTGTCTGTCTCTGTCTGTCTGTCTGTCTCTGTCTGTCTGTCTGTCTCTCTCTGTCTGTCTGTCTCTCTCTCTCTTTCTCTGTTTGTCTCTCTCTGTGTCTGTCTGTCTCTCTTTCTGTGTGTGTCTCTGTCTCTGTCTCTCTGTCTGTCTGTCTGTCTGTCTGTCTGTCTGTCTGTCTGTCTGTCTGTCTGTCTGTCTGTCTGTCTGTCTGTCTCTCTCTCTCTCTCTCTCTCTCTCTCTCTCTCTCTCTCTCTCTCTCTCTCTCTCTCTCTCTCTCTCTCTCTCTCTCTCTCTCTCTCTCTCCTTTCCAAGCAAATGAGCGATGGCTTTCAACCGATTTCCTGAGAGAAAGCGACACGCAGACAGAGAGAGAGAGACAGAGACAGAGAGAGAGAGAGAGCTCCACAGAGAGAGAGACAGAGACAAAGAGAGACAGAGAGACAGACAGACAGACAGACAGACAGACAGACAGACAGACAGACAGAGAGAGAGAGAGAGAGAGAGAGAGAGAGAGAGAGAGAGAGAGGAGAGAGAGAGAGAGAGAGAGAGAGAGAGAGAGAGAGAGCTCCACACACAGAGAGAGACTAGAGAGAGCTCCACAGCGACAGAGACACAGACACAGAGACAGACACAGACAGCTCCAGCTCCAGATCCCAGAGACAGAGACAGAGATACACAGCTCAAAACGGAGAAACGGGCGGAAGCGACACTTTCCAGCGCGCGCGGAAATTGGCGCCAAATTGGGGACCTCTCAAAACAGAGAGCGCGATAAGGGGCAGCACTCGCTCCGTTTTGACAGCAATCGGAGCCGCTGAGGCATTTAAAAATTAGGCGTCTTCCGATACCCGCCGCCCCTCCGCCGACTAATCGAGTTTGCTTCTCCCCGCCCGGAGCCAATCAGTCGCCGAAATCGCCAACGACAGTGTCCATTTGTGAGCGGCGCTTGAAGGCTGACTTTCCTCTCTCTCTCTTTCTCTCTCTCTCTGCTACTGCTAGTGCTAGGCTAACTGCTGTCGAAGTGGGAACTGAGCCGGGAGTGAGGGATGGGAGAGAGAGAGAGAGAGAGAGAGAGAGAGAGAGAGAGAGAGAGAGAGAGAGAGAGAGAGAGAGAGGGGGGGGGAGAGGGGGGGTGGAGGGTGGAGGTGGGGGGGGAAAAGAGGGAGACAGAGACAGAGACACGGTGGTACTGATAGAGGCAGGGAGATGGAGGAGAAAGGGGGTGCAAGAGAAAGAGATAGGCAGAGGAGAGACAGAGAAGACAGAGCTAGAGGGGAGACAGAGACCCATAGTGAGAAACAGTGTTAGAGAGAAAGATAGAGACAGACAACAAGAAAGTATATAGAGATGGAATGACAGAAGCAATGGTAGAGAGACAGGGAGAGATGGAGACAGAGAACAAGAAAGTGTAGAGTAGAGAGGGAATGAGACAGATTTTGATTTTGATTTGATTTATTCTTTTATATCGAGGATTATGGAATAAGCACTCTTGTGTCTTTTTACGTCCAGTCCCCGTGTGTATGCAGTTTTGTAAATGTCATCTGCTCCCACCGGCATACGATGGCCTACTCTTACGAAAAGCGGAACAGGATTTAACAGAAGCAAAAGTAGAGAGACAGGGAGAGATGGAGACGGAGACAGAGACAGACAACAAGAAAGTGTAGGGTAGAGAAGGAATGAGACAGAAGCAAGGGTAGAGAGACAGAGAGAGACAGAGACTGAGACAGAAAGCGCAAGAGAAAGACAGCAGACACAGATTAGAAAGAAAGATAGTGCGGGTTGAGAGGAAGGGGAGACAAACAGTCAGACAGGGGACAGAGACAGAAAGAGACAGAGGGGGTAGATTGCGAGAGACAGAGACACAACCAGAGACTTTGAACAGAAAGAAAATGACAAACTGGTGGAGATAGACTGAGAATGACAGGAATAGAGAGAGCGACAGACTAAGGCAGAGACAGAGTGCTAGAGAGAGACAGAGACAAATAGTGGGTAGAGGAGATGAGATGGACAGAGACAGACATCGATAGGTAGGGAGAGTGACAAACAGAGACAGAAAGACATAGATAGAGTGCTAAAAAAAGACAAGAGACAGAACTAGAGTATGTTTTGAGGGGGATGGGGGTTACAAAGAATGCAATAAGTACTCTTAATGCTTTTACGTCCAGTCCCCGTGTGCGTCTGGCTTTGTATATTTTGTCACCTGTTTCTACTGGCACACAGGACCTTGCTTTATAGTCTCATCAAAAAGGACAAGAGACAGACAGACAAATAGACAGACAGATAAGGAAAGAAATCAGAGACAAAGGCAGGCAAAGACAGAGCTAGAGAAGAAGAGACAGAAAAAAAAGAAATTATATGGAGAGAGAGAGAGAGAGAGAGAGAGAGAGAGAGAGAGAGAGAGAGAGAGAGAGAGAGAGAGAGAGAGAGAGAGAGAGAGAGAGAGAGAGAGAGAGAGAGAGAGCTAGGTCTAGAGTGGGACGGAGAGAGGAAAGCATACAAGACAAAAAAGACAGAGGATGGAAAAGAGCGAGAAAGAAAAAAAGAATAGACAAAAAAAAGGGATGTTGGTTGAAGGCAACACACACACACACACACACACACACACACACACACACACACACACACACACACACACACACACACACACACAGATACAGACAGATGCAGATACAGACAGATACAGACAGATACAGACAGATACAGACAGATAATGAAATACAGAATAAGATAGAGCCACCAAGAAAAAACAGACAGAAAAAAAAGAACAGACAGGCAGGCAGAAAAAAATTTTAAAAGCGAGAACCAGACACAGACAGACAGACAGACAGACAGACAGACAGACAGACAGACAGACAGACAGAATCTCACCGGAAAAACTGATTAGAACCAGAAAGAAAAGATGAAAGAAACCGCACAGAAAAAATAATGATAAAAAACCAGCAACCCATCACAGCAAACAACGGTAAAAAAAAAAAAAAAAAAAAAAAAAAAAAAAAAAAAGGGAAGGTGGGAGCGAGAGAAGTGTGTTGGGGGGGGGGGGGGACAGCAGATCAAGATGGGGTGCCTTACCCCTCCACAAGCTAATGCTAGTTTGAAGCAGACAGGCCACAAACACACACAAACTCTAACACCCTACCCCCACCCCCACCCACAACGACATCCCTAAACTGCACCCTCCCCCCCCCCTTCAACACACCCCCAACAAACCAGCCCAGCCCCCACCCTAACCCCACCACCACCCCCTCCCCCCCCCCCCCCCCCCCCCCTCTCCTCCCATCATAAAATGGCAAGCGCATTGATTAACGCGCCGCCAACTTCTCAGGTTTGCAGCTCCGAGTTCTCACTGCCGCTGTTTGGCATTACAGCGCCCATCATTTATGAGTCACAAACATTAACGAGAGTGAACGCTCCCTCGAGGGCGTCTCTGTCCTGGCCGGCCCCCTTTAGGCTAGGCTAGTATAGAGAGAGGCCTAGGCCTATAGCCAGTTCAACGTCTGTGTGTGTGTGTGGGGGGGGGGGGGGGGGACCAGGTCGAAGCCATACAGCATAGGTCTAGTAGGGCAGAAAGAAATTAGAAGTCTTTGCTTCCCACACACTTTTGTGGATTAATTAAAGAAACCAAACCAAACAAAAACACACACAGTGACATGATTTGCAAATGTCGGCGATGGGTTGAGGGGGGGGGTCCTTTTTTTTTCGTTCATGTATATAATTTGGGGACGGGATAGCCCAGTTTCAGTACAGTACCCCAGTTCACCCAACTGTAAATGGGTAGCGTCCTCTTAAGGGTCAGGGAAGGTAAAGCAGCGAGGGAGAGGAGATGGGCGCCGCCCTCAACATGCTGGCCCCTAGAGAAGCTGAGGTCTCTGACGCCTCGCTCCCCTATGACCACATAGGTTATGGGACACCTTTACCTTTTATTTTTTCACTCATGATTTATTAGCAAGAGCAGCTTCTCGTTGTAAATTTGCCTATTTCAGGACAAGACAAGGGTGTTTTTATTTCCTAAGCTATGAAAAAGTTACATGTACAAGGTAAATTTTGGACAAGAGTACTTACAGGCCTACACTTCTAAAAGGAAACAAATACACATAGATCTACAGACAGGCAAAAGAAAGTCTACAAAAAAGATGTTCTTGTCTTTGTGGTCACGTGCTTTCCCCAAGCACCTCAAATTTAAGGTAGAGAAAAATCTACCGTAAGTGAAAGTGATGTACAATACAATACGATACAAAATAAAACGAAACAAAACAATGCTATGCTATGCTATGCTATGCTATGCTATGCTATGCTATGCTATGCTATGCTATGCTATGCTATGCTATGCCAGTATCAGACTTCATTTGTGCCTTCTGCCATAGTAGGGACTGTCATTCCAGTGTTGGACTGGCCAGCCACAACCCACGCTGTACCACAATTAACACCAAGAGCGCAACTCCATAGTCTTACGAGACTGAAGGATGCCATTGAACTATGCTATGCTATGCTATGCTATGCTATGCTATGCTATGCTGTGCTGTGCTGTGCTGTGCTGTGCTGTGCTGTGCTATACTGTACTGTACTGTACTGTACTGTACTGTACTGTACTGTACTGTACTGTACTGTACTCTACGATACTATACTATACTATACTATACTATACTATACTATACTATACTATACTATACTATACTATACTATACTATACTATACTATACTATACTACGCCACTCCACTCCACTCCACTCGACTTCACTCCACAATGCTATGCTATGCTATGCTATGCTGTGCTGTGCTGTGCTGTGCTGTGCTGTGCTGTGCTGTGCTGTGCTGTGCTGTGCTGTGCTATGCTATGCTATGCTATGCTATACATTTCCCAATGACTTAGTCCTGTGCATAGTAAATTACTGTTTCGCTAACACTCACTTCAAAAGCGCAACGCCTCCTGTTAAGATTTCTTCTTCTTCAACATTGAATTCCAGTCTGATTCTTAGCTCCGAAGAAAAAAAGAGATAAGAACAGTCAACAAGCACAGTTAATAATGATAATTATAATAAACAGGGTAGACGTGCACAGCCGAGGCTTTAAAGACAAGATTAATCTGCAAAACTTAGAATTACGTGACAGAGCTACACTCCACGCTTTCATTTATATCTTGCTTCGCAGTATCACCCAGTCCCGAGAGATACAAACACCTGCAGCCCATCTTTGAAGCTAAAGATTAACCTGTTAAATTTCGGAATTACACGACAAGTCTTTATACTTTATGGGTTTCTTTCATATCATAGAAAACCCTGGTATCAGTCAGACCTGGAAGATACAAGCATCTGCAGTGCTGATCGTGTAATGTGAGCAATGTTCTCAAATCCACATAGGTAAATGCCTGTTTGTAATGCCCCTATCTTCCCATCAATCTTATGCACATTCAACTCTTACTTAGTATGAAACAGCCAGAGCCTGACAAATTAATCGTAGATAAATAAAGTGTAAAGCTTTGTTGCAGAGAATCTGACATGAAGTGATGTTGCATGTTTCATCAGTACTACCACTGACGCTGTAACGGTAAAGGATAGGGTGTCCTATATCATAACGCGGTCGTTAGGGAGCGAGGTGTCAGAGACCTCAGCTTCTCTAGGGGCCAGCGTCTAATGGGCAGCATCCATCTCCTCTCCCTCGCTGCTTTACCTTCCCTGACCCTTAAGAGGGCAAGTGCCCATTTACAGCTGGGTGAACTGGTGGACTTGACAGTACTGAAGCTAAGGCGCGCAAATAAAACAGTCACCCATAAATTCACGAGGCGACCACGCTCAACACTGCTTAACCTTGGCTTGCGCACAGCAAGTACTCTGACCCCTGAGCAATGATACTGTAGTGCATGCAGAATCAGCCCAAGAGAAGAATAATGCCACAGTATTGGGCAATAAGAATGGAGACATTTAAACTATGAAACTAACATTCCATTTCGGGTAGTTTCCCGAAACTACATGATAGGCCGCACGTACGTGCATGCACGCGTGCATGCTTGTCTGAACCTAATAAATTAATGTCCTAGGAGCCTGTGATACACTCAAGAAATGACAGGATAGACCCGACAAGAGGCCCCAAAAAATTTTTCCCGAAAACATGACGACTATTTAAGACGGAAGCACAAAAACACCCCCCAGTCTCGTACATGAAGAAACAATTTCCATCAAAATTGGCGGGTTTTATTTAAAAGGGGAAATTACATCTCCTCATCCGTGAAAAAGGGCTCGATAAAATTTTTACCAAACAGTACCCATTTTTTGTTGTCACTTTCCCTACAAAAAAAACCTAAAAAATAAAAAATAAAAAAAATTTTAAAAAAAGAAAAAGAAGGGAAAAAAAAAAATTTCTGAAATTTTGTTTCAGGGAGCAGCGGTTATAGCTGGGTATAGTGCCCAAAATTTTGCCCTGGCCTTGGCGTGACGGGGGCCGTCCCTATCAACTGGCTTTTTTTGAAGACTTTTTTCCCTTTTTTTTAAAAATTTTTAAAAAAAAACAAAAAAAAAAAAAAAAGCCACAAACAAAAAAAAT
>CM060325.1:10373621-10376922 GCA_030674155.1 Stramonita haemastoma | reverse complement strand
GAATGAGGAAGTGGTGGTGGGAGGGAACGGGGTGGAAACCGGCTAACAATGTGCCAATATTAAACACCAGCCCCTCGACAAATATCTCACCCCCACCACCACCACCACCACCACCCTCCTCACCCCTCTCGCATCCCCCTGTTAAGCTTTTCCAAAAACTAGGAGACAGCAGTAACAGCAGCAGCGGCAGCAGCAGCAGCAGTAGTAGCAAGCAGCAAGCAGCAGCAGCAGCCAGCAACCAGCAGCAATACGGACTTTGATTTCCATGCGTGCCGATTACGCGCCGATTTGGAAGGCGAGTTAAATACATTACAGCGCCATTTAGTGATGCGCCGCAGCGAATGATTAGGAGTACTGGACGGACTTTGGCATTAATCTAATGGAGCCTGGACCAGCTCTTAAGATCAAACATCCACCCCCCACCCCTTCCTCCTCCTCCTCCTCCTCCTCCTCCTCCTCCTCCTCCTCCTCCTCCTCCTCCTCCACCTTCCCCTTCTCTTCCATTCAACCCTCTACTCTACTCTACTCTACTCGCCACAATTATACACCACACCCCCACCACACCATACCCCTATGTCCTTGTGTGTCCTCTTTGCGAAATTAAACATAGTTTTATGAAGAGTTCACGCTTGGCGTGGTTTTTTTTTTTTTTTTTTACAGGCATTCAGTAATGAACGCAGAGGGATATGGTTTGTGAAGATATGATATAATGGGTATGTGTTAGGCTAGTTCTTCTTTTCACTTAGTGATAGAGCTATGTGTTGTTATTGTTGTTGTTGTTGTTGTTGTTGTTGTTGTTGTTGTTGTTGTTGATGTTGTTGATGATGATGATGATGATGATGATGATGATGATGATGATGATGATGATGATGATGATGATGTTTTTGCTGTTGTGCGTTCCCCAGTTTAACACTCTGGGGGTCACCCAAAATGTGCACTCTGACTCACTCATCCCACCTGGGAATCACTGTGTGATTGAAATTGCACACTGAATGAGAAGTTTCCGTGTATGACTGTTTAAGTACCCCCGTCATATAGGCAGCCATACTCCGACTTCAGAGGATCATTTTCTCTTTTAAAGGAGAGTGCAGGTTGTTATATCAAGAGCTTGTCATGGCTGAAGGCAATCTCAACACATGTACAACATAACACCATTTTAGTGTTGCCCTTAGCACTTAGCATCAGTAACTGACAACTTTTAGCCTGGGACAGTCAGTGATATCAGACAAAGAAAAAAATATACATGTAGTAAGAAAAAAGAGAGGAAAGAGATATCCATGTATATTGAAGCAGGTATACACAAGTGCATGTGTGTATCTGCTGTTTGTGTTTGTTTAGGAGTATGCGTACGTGTGTGTGCTTGTGTGTATGCATATGAGGTGTAGTGTAGCGTAGCGTAGTGTAGTGTAGGTATAGTGTGTGTAGAAGGGGTTGTGCGGTGGAGAGATAAAGCAATGTGTGTTTGATAAGGCATGCCTTGATATTGCTATGAGAAACAATTTGAATCACAGATTGTACAGAGTGCTTTTGTTACTTTATTTTTTTCTTTCCTCAGCAAGAGCTCCGAGGTTTACCAGTGATCACAGTTTGCGTATGCAACCATGTTTACCCACCATTTATTTAGCTGCATTCCAACTTCGGGGATGATAAAAATAGACCTAGACAGATGTCAGAATAATCAAAAGCATTTACAGAACATCGAAAATGTGTGCATACATACAATTATTGCCGCCGCTGTGGCCTAGTGGTTAGGGCGTTGTACTCGTAATCTAAAGGTTGCGGGTTCGATCCCAGCTATTCCGCTATGGCGTTGTGCCCTTGGAAAAGGCACTTTACGGCTATTTTCTCACCCCACCCAGGTGTAAAAGGGGTACCAACCTTGTGTTGGGGGTTAATCCTGCGATAGACTGGCGTCCTATCCAGGGGGAGTCTATGACTCTCAGTCGCTTAACGCCACAGAAACCGGGATAAGCACCGGCCTGATGAGCCTTATGGCTCGGGACAGACTTTAACTAACTTAACTAACATACAATTATTACGGTATCATGCTCACTCTTTGATACAAGCTCAGACATAACAGCCACGAACATGTTTTGTTTATTTTATTTTACTTTATTCTTTTATTTCGAGGATTACGGAATAAGCACTCATGTGCTTTTTTTTTTTTTACATCTAGTCCCCGAGTTGAGACATGCTGCTGGACAATTTGAGAGCAAGTTGCACCAACGACTCCTTGGGGAGTTAGGAGAAAAGTCATCCAAGCTGTCATTTTCCATCTGGACAACACTCCTGTGGCTGGGAGCAAATCAATGTGTTCAATGCTTTTGAAATCGCTTTTTATCCCCAACTGCCAAAGGTTTAACCTTTTTTTCTTTTTGGTCTCGCCTTGTGAAATTCTAGAGCTTGGTATTCCACTGCACTGACTTTGTTGACATAAAGTTGTTGAAGGTGACAGTAGTGTCCATACATCAAGATGCTTAGTTAGGACACTGGCTGCCCACGCGACACTCGAGTTGTGAAATAAATGATAAACATTATTGGTGTTCTTTCAGTCTGTGAGTCTCAGTATTGTGTTGTGTTGTATTCTATTGTGTTGTACTGTATTCTATTGTAATGTAAGGCATTTTAATGTATATTATTGTATTGTGTTGTATTGTTTTGTTTTGTGTTGTGTTGTATTGTGTTTTATTGAATTGTTGTATTGACTGTGTTTGATATATTGTATTATAAAATATATTGTAATGTATTTTATTGTATTGTGTTGTGTTGTATTGTATACCAACTTCAGTCAGGCGGACCTCTCTGCCTGAACTTCAGGCTGTTCTTCCCTGGGAACTGCGTCATGACAAGGGCAGCCCCCCTTTCTCCAGCCTGCAAGTGTATGTGTTTGATTTCCCTATCCGTGCTTTCCCTATAGCAATGGCTTTTGTTCTCCAGAATTTCACAATAAACAACTCTGATGCTGTCGAGGGCTCTTTAACGTGATTTGAATGTATATCCCACACAGGACCTAACTCTATCGTCTCATGCAAAAATGCTGCCATCCAGACCGCCACCAGTCATAGCCCAGTGGATTAGGGAAATCTGCAGGTTCATGCAGGAATTGAACCCGTATCCTCTCGCTTTTTAGATGGGTGTGTTACCTTCTGGCCACCAACCCACAGTAACGATAGAATTTGCATTGTATGGATTAACGTCTGTGCCCATACTGACTTTGTAATTCCTTGTAAAGGGCCTAGGGTGTGCCATAACATCTTCTTTGCAGTATTTGACAAGTACAAAACCATCATCACAAGGGAAC
>CM060325.1:10366121-10371121 GCA_030674155.1 Stramonita haemastoma | reverse complement strand
TCTCTCTCTCTCCTCTCTCTCTCCTCCTCTCTCTCTCCTCTCTCTCCTCTCTTCCTCCCTCCCTCCCTCCCTCCCTTTCCCTCCCTCCCTTTCTCTTCCCCCTCTCTCTCCTTATCTTTCTCTCTCCCTCTTCCCCCTCTCCTCTCCCCCTCCTTCTTTCCTCCCTCCCTCCCCCCCCCTCTCTCTCATATAATAATTATTAATTTGATTGTTATTTCTTGTTTTCATTCTCTAATGGAGTGCATTTTTATTACCTTATTATTGTCTTTCTGTCCTTATTTCTTGTCTGTGGTTTGCTGCTGTTTATGGTCTCTTGTTCGTGGTATTTGGTCATTATTGTTATTGTTGTTTAGTTAGAGGGTTTTTTTAAAAATCTTGGTCTTGTCCCTGATAAGGGCGGGAACTGGATGTAAAAAAAAAAGCACATGAGTGCCTTTTCATTATCCTCAAAACAAAAGAATTTGATTTGACTTGACTTGACTTGACTTGATCTCTCTCTCTCTCTCTCTCTCTCTCTCTCTCTCTCTCTCTCTCTCTCTCTCTCTCTCTCCTCTCTCTCTCTCCTTCCCTCCCTCCCTCTCCCTCCCTCCACCCTCTCCCCCTCTCTTTCTTTCTTTCTTTCTTTCCTTCCTTTAGTCTTCTCTCGTCTTCTTTTCTACAATACTAGAGCAGCAAGGAAGCTGAATGATGAATGATCACACTGTCATACCAAGGAGTTGGGTTCTATTAGGCTATGGAGCTGTGGTCACAGAACCATTTAAGCCAGTCCCTCCCCTCCCACCCCCACCATCACCCCCACCCCACCCCCTCCGTTCCACCCTTCCTCCCCTCCGCCCCTCCCCCTCCCCCTTCTGGTTCCGCCCAGTTCTTCAAGAAGGCGGTGATGGCTGCCGATAGCGGTAGGCCCTCTCGTTGACCCTATGGGGGGGTGGGGGGGTGGGGGGGGAAGGGATTGGGGTGGGGGGAGGGGGTGGGAGGGAGAGGGGGGGGGGTGAGTTGGAGGGAGGTTTTGCCGATAACTGTCCTTTTTTAGCGAAGCTTTCAGCCCTCGATGCCAGAGAGTGCGAGGTGTCTGTATGGATATGGAGGATTTGTGGGTGGGTGTGTATGTGTGTGTGTGTGTGGGGGGGGGGTTGATGTGTGTGTGTGTGTGGGGGGGGGGGGGGTTGATGTGTGTGTGTGTGTGTGTATGTGTGTGTGTGTGTGCGTGTGTGTGTGCGTGTGTGTGTGTGTGTGTGTGGTGTGTGTGTGTGTGTGTGTGTGTGTGTGTGTGTGTGTGTTGTGTGTGTGTACGGCGCACTTGTTATCTATGGTTTATAACTTGCTTTTCATATTGTTCTTGGATTTAACAGGGTTTGATTCGCTCATTCTAAAAATCGCAAATATGAGAAAAGCAACATAAGTAGTACTGTATTAACGTGCCGGTGCCAAATTATTCATTTTGAACACGCTGTACAGTCACTTGGAAACACCTGATTCTCATGCCAGAATATTGTTTGCTGACTTTAGCTCAGCTTTCAATACAATGCAGCCTCATATTCTGGTTAACAAAATACTTTCAAAATTTGATGTAGACAATCAACTTATACGTTGGCTGATTGAATTTTTAACTGACAGGCCACAGCGTGTTTTGCCAACAAAATACCTTCATCGGTTAGATATACCTACACTGGTTTTCCCCACAGGGCTGCGTCCTCTCGCCACTTCTTTACATTCTATATACAGATGATTGTAGAAGCAGCCATGAAAACTCATTTCTGGTAAAATTTGCGGACGACAGTGCTCTTCTGTCTCTCTTATCTGGATCAGTCCTAGACCATGGTCCAGCCCTTACCGAGTTCGTAGATTGGTGTGATGAGGCCTATCTGGAGCTAAATGTTTCTAAAACTAAAGACCTTCCTATTGATTTCAGAAGATCGGAGCACACTTCTGAGAATACCATCATCCATAGTGAAGAAGTTGAAAACGTTTTGAAATACAAATATCTGGGAACTGTTTTTGACCACAAGCTAAATTGGGATGCTAACACTGACGCCATTGTCAAAAAGGGGCAACAACGTGTGTATTTTCTGAGGAAGCTTAACTCATTTTTTGTCGACAAAAAGATTCTTTCTTTGTTCTACAAGTCTTATATAGAGAGCGTTTTAAGTTTTGCTTTCATTTGCTGGTACAATAACCTTAGCATTAAGAACAAGAATGGTCTTCAGAGAATTGTGAGAATCTGCTCTAAAATTATCGGTGAAGAACAAAGAGACCTCAGGTCGTTTTGTAATCAGCAGCTTGTACGCAAAGCAACAGCCATTTTGGCCGATTCCTCCCACGCTCTGTTTTCAGAATTTCAATTGTTGTCCTCAGGACGTCGTTTTCAATGCCACAACAGCAAAACAAACAGAAAAAGAAATTCCTTTGTGCCAGTAGCTATCCGAGTTCTAAACTCATAATAACACTGACTGAGGTTGTTTGTTTTTTGTTTTTTTTGTTTGTTTGTTTGTTTGCTCTTGTGTGTGTGTGTGTGTGTGTGTGGTGTGTGTGTGTGTGTGTGTGTGTGTGTGTGTGTGTGTGTGTGTGTGTGTGTGGTGTGTGTGTGTGTGTAAACTCTGAATTACTTACCTGCCACTGTTATGTATGTAGCCAAGGCTAACAGGCGTGCACATACATGCATATGTACCCATAAAATAAGTATGTCTTATTTTGGGCTTTATTGATTTTTTTTTAATTGCTTGTAAATTCACATGTCTTTCTATCAATTATGTGCGTGTGTGGGGGGGGGGGGGGGGGGACGGGTGGGTGTGGATGGTGTGTATGGAAAGGGGGGGGGGGGAGCGTGTGTGTATGTGTGAGTGTGGGGGCAGGTGGGTGTGGATTGTATGGGGAGGGGGGAGCGTGTGTGTGTGTGTGTGTGTGTGTGTGTGTGTGTGTGTGTGTGTGTGTGTGTGTGTGTGTGTGTGGTGTGTGTGTGTGTAAACTCTGAATTACTTACCTGCCACTGTTATGTATGTAGCCAAGGCTAACAGGCGTGCACATACATGCATATGTACCCATAAAATAAGTATGTCTTATTTTGGGCTTTATTGATTTTTTTTTAATTGCTTGTAAATTCACATGTCTTTCTATCAATTATGTGCGTGTGGGGGGGGGGGGGGGGGACGGGTGGGTGTGGATGGTGTGTATGAAAAGGGGGGGGGGAGCGTGTTGTGTATGTGTGAGTGGTGGGGGCAGGTGGGTGTGGATTGTATGGGGAGGGGGGAGCGCGCGTGTGTGTGTGTGTGTGTGTGTGTGTGTGTGTGTGTGTGTGTGTGTGTGTGTGGTGTGTGTGTGTGTGCGTGTGCATGCATGCATGCATGTATATGTGCGGGTGTGAACGCGTGCGTATAATGTGTAAATAATGGTGATCATATGTCTTTTCTAGTCAATGGTTTTTAAGAACATTGTATCTAAACATTGGTATGTGTGTATGCGTATGTTTGCGTGTGTGCAAGCGCGCGCGCGTAGAGTGTGAGTGTTTGTGACATTTTATTTGAAGTTATATAATGTTTGAACAAATAAGAAATGTAGCTACTTCGTTTGTTTGATTATGATTTGTATCAATATGCCTGTCAGTATTGTAATTGCCCTTCAGGGATGATTAAAGTGTTTTTGACTTGACTTGACTTGACTTGACCTATGCTGTGCACCATCAGTATATACATAGTGCCTATCGATCACTATGATGATCAAGAAACTAAATTGGAGAAATAAATTAACAGAATCATAACAATGCCAAGGTCTGTGAATCATTAAACTATTGATTAGTATGAAAAAAAAAGATTAACAAATTCACAATTTTGAAAAAAAAAAACATGTGTAAACCCCTTATGTCTCCCTCCCTACCCCCAAACAAAAACCAACAAATAAAAATAAATAGCAACCAGAAACAGACACACAAGCAAACAGTTAACCTACACCCATGCACATGATTAACAGCAATAAGCATCAATGAAATCACATCGTAAAACAAGCATGTCAACAAGCCAAACAAATATCCTCCTCCTCCTCCTCCTCCTCCTCCTCCTCCTCATCATCATCAGCAGCAGCAGCACAGCAGCAGCAGCAGCAGCAGCAGCAGCAGCAGCAGCAGCAGCAGCAGCATTATTCTCACCACCACCACCACCACCATCAGCAGCAGCAGCAGCAGCAGCATCATTCCCCACCACCACCACCACCACCACCACCACCACCACCATCACAGCAGCAGCAGCATTTTCTCACCCACCACCACCACCACCACATCCAGCAGCACTTATTCTCACCACACCACCACCACCACCACCACCACCACCACCACCACATCAGCAGCAGCAGCAGCATTATTCTCACCACCCACCACACCACCACCACCACCACCACCACGCAGCAGCATTATTCTCACCACCACCCACCACACACACACCACCCACCACCACACCATCACCACCCCATCAGCACACATTATTCTCACCCCCACCACCACCACCACCACCCCCACCACACAGCATTCCACCACCACCACCACCCCACCACAATCAGCAGCAGCATTATTCTGACCACCACCACCACCACCACCACCACCACCCATCACATCAGCAGCAGCATTATTCTGACCACCACCACCACCACCACACCACCACCACATCACACGCACAGCTATTCTCCACCCACCACCCCACCACCACCACCACACAGCACTATCCCACCACCCACCACCACCACCCTCAGCAGCAGCAGCATTATTCTCACCACCACCACCACCACCACCACCACCACCACCACCACCATTAGCAGCAGCAGCAGCATTATTCTCACCCCACCACCACCACCACCACCACCACCACCACCACCACCATCAGCAGCAGCAGCAGCACTATTCTCACCACCACCACCACCACCACCACCACCACCACCACCATCAGCAGCAGCAGCAGCATTATTCTCACCACCACCACCACCACCACCACCACCACCATCAGCAGCAGCATTATTCT
>CM060325.1:10358621-10363621 GCA_030674155.1 Stramonita haemastoma | reverse complement strand
AGAGACAGAGACAGACAGAGACAGACAGACAGACAGACAGACAGACAGACAGACAGACAGACAGACAGAGAAAGAGAGAGAGAGAGAGAGAAGAGAGAGAGAGGAGGAGAGAGAGAGAGAGAGAGAGAGGAGAGAGAGGGAGAGATGGAGAGAGAGAGAGAGAGAATGAGAGAGGAGAGAGGGGGGGGGGGGGAGGAGAGGGAGAGGGAAGGGGGGCATGCGAATATTGCTGATTTATTCATGAAGAGTCCTGACCCTTGAAGTAGGGGTTATGTTAACTTACAATCAGACAAATCTTGTGATTTGAGCCCTCCCCCCCCCCCCCCCCCCCGAGAAAAAAATGAAGAGAAAACAAAAATCGTATCAAAAAAATAATTGTGGGAAAGAGAGAAGAGGGGAGGAGAGAAAAAATGAAAAAAAAGACGGGAAGGAGAAGGAGAATAGTGAGGGTTAACTTATTCAATGGGGTTTTTTTTTGTCAGTAGACTTTTTATGGTTTTGATTCTCTCTCTCTCTCTCTCTCTCTCTCTCTCTCTCTCTCTCTCTCTCTCTCTCTCTCTCTCTCTCTCTCTCTCTCCTCTCTCTCTCTCTCTCAATTTTGTTTTTTTTTTCTCCTCCAGCCGATTTTTCGGAATCTTTGGGGCAGCACGACCATACCCATTCCTCTCCAGGTCAAATCAAATTAAATTAAATCAAATCAAAATGTTATTTCCAGATGGTACATTGAGTTAGCAATAAATTTGCTTTTTTTCATCAAGCCATCTAGATCTATCTACCAAAGCCAAAAAAACCCACCCTGTAAAGACCACTTAAACAAAACGATGTCCAATCCATAACACTGAAACCAACGAAGAACTGCATGCTGAATATATTCATGTTATCCATAGTTCCATACTACTTGGCCATAGCTATCTCATCAAAAGATAGTTTTTAAAGCGTCCCCAAGATGTTATGCGTTCGCACACAGGATATCAACGAACAGTCTTTTCTGAAGAACTTTCATGGAATAGAGTTAAAGGTAAAGGTGTCCCATAAGTAACCTATGTGGTCGTAGACGAGCGAGGTGTCAGAGACCTCAGCTTCTCTTGGGGCAAACATAATTATTGAGAGCGGCGCCCATCTCCTCTCCCTCGCTGCTTTACCTTCCCTGACCCTGACGAGGGCAGGTACCCATTTACAGCTGGGTGGACTGGGGGACTGTACTGAAACCAAGGCGCGCAAACGGTCACCCATCCAACCGGCAACTCGAAGCTGCTTAACCTTAGCTTGGGGAAAGCGAGCGCTCTGACCACTGAGCTATCCCGTATAGAGTAGGATGCAGTTAAAACTCCAGTGGGAAAACTCCTTCAAACGAACAGCTGGGCAACGATTCGAACCCGAGATCTCAGACTCCGTCAAGTTCTAAGTGATGTGTTCTAACCACTGTGCTTAATCTGCCGTCCTGGTTTCCTAACATCATATACAACCAACATATACTCAACGGTAACAGTGCGGACAGGAATTGATGGTAGATCCGTGGTCTTGAGGTAACACAGACGTCTAAGAAAGCAAAAAATCGCGGGTTTGATCACGTTTAAATTTTCCCCCCATCCATTAGAGCTTCAGTGATGGTGGTCTGGGTGCTAGTCTTTTGAATAAGCGGAGAAATCAAGGTCCCGTACGTGTACGACACTCATTTAACGTGCATGTAAAAACCCAGAGACGCAAAAGGGTTGTTTCTAGTAAAATTCTACAAAAGCCACTCTCATGGGGAAACAAATAGCCTACACAGTCAGCCAGGATTATTTTTTTTGAATGTTGAGAGGTGGTGTTTTTGTGGCTACGTGCTCACCCCGGGGAAAAATAGTCTGAATTTTGTGCAATAAACTCTTCCGTGACCGGAAGTGATAATATATTATAGATCTAGGCTGCAATACAGTTAAGTGCCATGAAAAACAGCACAATGCAATACAATATAGATGTGGTGGGGTGGTAAGTAGATTACCTCCCATGCGATCAGAGCCCTGTCGCAGCGTTGTGTTACTAAATCCGGACACACCTGAGAATCATTGAGGAAAAAGTAGTGAAGGAAAAACAAGTGCAGGTACCAACTTCTTCATCATTTTGAAAATGAATTATCAAAGATTCAATTTAAAAAATATATATTAAAATAAATTCTAGGGATTAATGTCTTTCAGTGGCAGCATTGTAGGCATATTTGAGTGGTGTTACACCTGCGAATAGTGGATGCTCTGTTTCCACTTGGGTGGTGATCGAAGGTTGTTCGTTGCTTAAACTTCGCCTTTGTAGTGAAAGGCAGAATTCATGCGACCTCTCTATAGAGGTCACGTCCTGACTGGCTAGCTGTACTCGCCCATAGAAGCTGTAGAAAGGTTGGACATCACAATCATTATACAATAATATTGCATCACTACAATTTGATAATAATACATCATGAAACAATGCAAAATAATACACATAATGATACAACACAAGTTGCAGTATATCTCAACCCAGCATTACCCACAATATCACATCAGTACAAAATACAAAACAACATATTAAAAGGTAAAGGTGCCCCATGATGAGAATTGCATTCGCATGGGAGCGAGATATCAGAGACCTCAGCTTCTTTATAGGGATCAGCATGCTGAAGGCAGTGCCTGTCACCTCCTCCTCCTCCCGCATCGCGTTACCTTCCTTGATCCTAATGACGGCAGGTGCCCATTTACAGCTGGATGAACTGGAGGGGTGGGAGAGAGTCTGTACTAAAGGCAAAGGGTTACTGTTTCAACTGGTAACTATGCACCATGCTGCTCAACTTCGACTTGAGGAAAAGTGCGCGTTCTGGTCATTATCCTGCCCCCACACAATACACTAACTACCAATAAAAAAAAAAAAAGGCGACTTAGATAGCCTCTGACCTACTACAATATGAGAACGGGAATTCTGTGACATGCAGAAGGTTTCCGGAAACAAGCTGATACGAAGTCTACAATTTACAGGAGAAAATAAGAAACTCTGAAAGGGGGAATTGATCGTACAAAACCTAAAGGACCTAGAATATAATCTATACTGTTGCTTTGATCAGTTCTACATTATTATGAACACGGTAAAACACTTTGATTGCAACTATAACAATTTATAAGTACAATGTTTTGGTGCTTGTTTTTCGATGTTGTAAGATTTGTTCTTTGTTGGATGGTTGGTTGCCCTGATTGTTGGTGGTGTGGTTTTGTAGTATTTTGCTTTTTTTTTTTTTTTTTTTTTTTGGGGGGGGAGGGATTGATTTGTTTGTGGTTTTGTTTGGTGTTTTTATTTTAATGCTCTTTTGGTGTTAATTTTGTTTGCTTCTTTTTGGGGGCAGGGGGGGGGTCTGTTTTGGGCTTCTTTGGTTCTTTTTGTTTGTTTTCTTGTTTGGTTTGGGTTCTTTACTTGGTAAATAGTTTGGCTTGTTTTCATTTGTTTGGATTTTTCTGAACTTTTTTTTCGTGCCTATTTTGGAGGATTGGTCGGATAGTTTGTAGCATACATGGTTTAATCTAAGAGGGGGAAAACATACTTTTAAACTTACTTGAACGACGAATCTCTCGCACGTGGAAAAATGAATACAGTATAGTCTTTTAATACATCAGATATAGAGACTGACCTCCACTGATGTGAAAATAATAGACAAACAGTAATATATAAGTACACACTGGAAAGATATGAGCAGATAAATAGACAAACCTCCACTGATGTGAAAATAATAGACAAACAGTAATATATAAGTACACACTGGAAAGATATGAGCAGATAAATAGACAAACCTCCACTGATGTGAAAATAATAGACAAACAGTAATATATAAGTACACACTGGAAAGATATGAGCAGATAAATAGACAAACCTCCACTGATGTGAAAATAATAGACAAACAGTAATATATAAGTACACACTGGAAAGATATGAGCAGATAAATAGACAAACCTCCACCATGTGAAAAATGATAGTCAAACAGTAATATATAAGTTCATACTGGAAAGACATGACCAGATAAATAAACTAACCTCCATTGATGTGAAAAATAATTGACAAACAGTAAAATATATGTTCATACTGGAAAGACATGACCAGATAAATAAACTAACCTCCATTGATGTGAAAAATGATAGACAAACAGTAGTAGCGTATATAATTGTCTAGGTTCAGACTGAAAAGACCTACACAGGACTGGTCTCTGACTTCATGCAAGATAAGAAGACACTGAAGTTTATGTCCTGCAGAAGTCAAGACAGAAACAAGGTACCCAGATGGAGTCTGCTGTTTGCAGGATAAGATGCTACTAGGTCCCTAGGGAAGGGAAGGGGGGAATTGATCTCACAGACCCCTAAGGACCTAGAATATGGAGTGTGCTGTTGCCTTTTGGTCATATCTCTGTATGAACACAGTATGTATGTAGTCTATGCATTGAGCCACTTGGGATGCTGGCGGTACCATAGGAGTATATGATATAAGATTTGGAGGCTTTGGGCGTTGTTGTTGTTATAGGTTGGGTGACTAGGTGGTTGGTTGGTTCGTCTGGTTTTTTGTTGTTGTTTTTTTTGTTTTTTTTGCTTGTCTGTTGATGGAGGGCTTTTTGTTTGGTTGGTTGGGGATTTTTGGTTTTGGTTTTTTTTGTTGTTGCTCTGCTTTGTTGGGGTTTTTTGTGAGTTTTTTTTTGGGTGGGGGGAGTAGGGGAGGGGAGGGACTGGGGGTTGTTTTTCATTGTTGGTGGATAGATTCTAGTAGTTTTCATTCTTTTCTTTCTTTTTTTTATACTTCTTACTCTCTTTTGTTTTTTTGTTGGGTTTTTTGTCGGTTTTTGTTGTTGTTGGGTTTTGTTGGGTTTTTGTTTGTTTGTTTGTTGTTGTTTTTTTTGGGGGAGGTGTAGTTTAATGCTTTGCACGCATACCGGCTTTCACCTGGTCGTAGAAGTAGTGTGTGTGTGTGTGTGTTGCAGGAGGGGGGGGGGGAGATGTTGGTATTATTGGGTTGTTTGT
>CM060325.1:10336121-10343621 GCA_030674155.1 Stramonita haemastoma | reverse complement strand
AGGGGTATTTTGGAGAACGAAAAATAAAGGCAGACAGCTAAAAGCAAAAGGCTTTTTTCGTACATGATTTATTTTGGACTTTATTCTTTTCCAATTTGTGCAAAAATTATCAGCATAAGATTGCTTTTGCCGATAGGAGAACTGAAATTTTGGTTAGAAAAAACTAAACAAATAAACCTAAGAAATGATTTTTAGAATCGATAACTTGAGATACGTGTAAAGCTATGTACCAGTGTGTCTATGCGCTGTTGTGTCCACATGCATTCAGACGAACAAACAAACTAACCGACTTGACAAACCATCCCCTCCCCATTACTAACTCTTTAACCCTAACCCTAACTCTAACCTTGTTCTTAACCTTAGCCCCACATGTGGACACAAAGGCAGTTAGATACCATGGTACAAGCTGACACAATGGTAAAAAAAAAAACCTATTTTTCTAAGAGTATGAAGAGAGGGGATATTTTTAAGAGCGGGATAACTGCATAACTGTTGTAGTCAAATTGGGTAAGGGGTGGGGTGACAAGAGGAGAGGCTGAATTGTGTGTGAGTGTGTGTGTGTGTGTGTGTGTGTTGTGTGTGTGTGTGTGTGTGTGTGTGTGTGTGTGTGTGTGTAAGATTTCCCCCTTCCAGGCATAATATATTTTCACTCCAGTCACAGATTCTTTCCCATAAGTTGCATTTCCTTTCACTCGAGCCACTTCTTGTATTATGTGCCTGCCCTCGTGTTCACTGCTATGCTGTAATTTCATGAGTAAGTGAAAGTTCGGTTAGACAACAGCACTGTCTCCAGTCTCTTATCTGCTTGAGTGAGATCTTCAATTACCTCAATGTACTACATACATAGTGGTAGTGGTAAAAGCAGGAAGCACAGCCTTTTCAGTACTTTAGTCATACTGTCATCGGCCAGTTTTGATCAGTTACCTAGGCCTATAGCATTACTTCACCGATTGTAAGTGGGCAGACTCCTCTTGCTCTGTCTGATAAAAGCTTGTAGGACTGGATGTTTAAGTGCAAATACAAGGTTCTGGTATTTTGATAAAACTGTTAACATCTAGCATACACCGGTGATCACCAGCCACATCATCAGGCAAACCCCTGCAGAAACAGTTAAGTCCTAGGGACATTCATTTTGCCATGAGCTGCAAGGACAGTTGTTACCTTTCCCTGCATGTTACCTTTCACGCAAGTCACATCATTATCCTTTCACATAAATCACTAGAGGAGGGGGAGTATGTTTGGTGTGTGTGTGTGTGTGTATGCGTGCGTGCGTGTGCGTGCGCGCCCGCGCCCTTGTGTTAAATGCCCTGTCAGAAATTTTACGAGTAAATACTGTTAGCTCAGACAGCAGCAACGCCTCTGGTCTTATGTACTATGTTTAACTGAGATCTTCAAAACACATCTCGATATACTACATAGAAAAACGGCAAAGTCGCTTTTTATGAGAAAGGCTGAGGAAAGGGGGGATGGAGACCTGATAAAGGATGCATCTTTTATCTGAATTAAAGAAAGGGCTGTTGGAGAGGAGGAGGTAGGAGGTGTGTTCAGGTCAATGGGACTGTGAATAATATGAGAGAGAGAGAGAGAGAGAGAGAGAGAGAGAGAGAGAGAGAGAGAGAGAGAGAGAGAAGAGAAAAAAAATTAGTGCCATAGGCAAATCAATGAAATGGTATACCACTGGTGTTCATTCAATGCTACAGTATCCTGTCGTGAAATCAGCTCAAAAGCTGCGTATATATTTATTCATTTGTTTGTTTTTACTTGGATAATGCCGTCACCAAAATAACAGGTGTTCTGATCTTAGGTCTTTTTTTTTTCAATTTTGGGGTGTGTTGTTTGTGGGGGTTCTTCATTTTCTATTCTATTACCAATATATGTCGTTATGAAATCAAAGTTGTGTATTTTTGGTGGCATGATTATGTGCAATTGTGTTATTCGGGGGTAAATGGAAAATGCAGTTATAAAAATGCTGGGTTGCATAATTATGATTGCTTTCATGAATGAGCCTGGTGGGGGTTTTTGTTTGGTGGTTTGTTTTTGTTGTTGCTTTGCTTTTTTTTTGGGGGGGGGGGGGGGGGGGGGGGGGGGAGTACATGAGGACTATAACCTGTTGCAAAACCAACAAATTTTGGACAGTTGAATAGGGCGTGTGTGTGTGTGTGTGTGTGTGTGTGTGTGTCTGTGTCTGTGTCTGTGTCTGTGTGTGTGTGTTTAGAATGGGGGTGGATGCATGCTATTCTGTTTGTTTTTGCTAGGGGGGGTGTTCGGGGGAGGGGGGGGATAAAGTTGGTTCTGAGGTAGCAGTAGAATTTTTTGTTGTATTACTGGGATTTTTCTGTTCTTAGAGCATTGAAGAAATTCAGATGTTTAAAGGATTGGGTATTCTTTTGCAAGAAGAAATAAATCCAGAAACAGCTGTTCATGTTTAAGTGTATGAGTATTTGAGTTGCAATATCTATTACGATGATGGGAACTAGCTTTAGATGTCTGTATGTTGTAGGACTGATTAAAATGTTATGATTAGTTAGGTGTTTTTTTATACCCTACAATATATCGAAACTGAGAAACATGAGATTGCTGTATACCTGTATGTTCAGTTGTTTAAATATGAGTTACATGGGTTTTTTCCCTTCTCTACAAAAAGAATGATACAGCGCTCTAGAACACTGTTGTTATATTGCATTTGTGGCGCTCCACCACGAAATGAGTCGCTTAGCACATTACCTAATTTTGGGCTAGGAGCCTTTAAAGGTAGGTGGGGGTCAAGTTGTCAATTTTGAGATTTTGATTGATTATTAAACTGTATCTATTATTCTACCTTGTGATGAAATATCAAGACATAATTTTTATTCCTTTTGCTTTTAAATGTGTTTTGAAAATACTCAAGCCCATTTTCTGACAACCTGTTACGAAAATAAACTTGCCCGTTTCTCATTTTGTCACATCCTGCAGTCTACCATTTCAATTTGTATTAACTTTGCACAGGATTGTCCGATTTTCAATCTGTTTTTTGTATTGAAAAGCCATTTTATTGCAGATTATTAACTTGTCAATAACTAAAAATTGACCTCTTGTGCAATGCGACTCCTTATGTGGTGGAGCGTCACATTTAGCAATGAAAAACTGTGTTTTCATATTTGTGTGTTTTTTCTTTTCTTTTTTTTGATAACTTGTTTGTGATCTGCATAAATATTTCCATTCTGAGATTCTAAATTGTATGAATTTGGATTTTTTGCTGTTAAATTTTAGAATCTGTTCACTCTTGGTGGTATTATTTACCAAATCACATAAATTTGGATTCGTAGATTAATTTAAGTGTACGATACATTAACAGAACTTATTGGTATATTATATACGATTTTCAATCGTTTTGTTAAATAATTGGTGGGGGGCGGGGGACTTTTCCGCCTTTTTTCTTTGTTTTGGGATTGCTTTTAAGACTTCAGTTTTAGTTGTTTTTGTTTATCCATGCTTTTGGAAACAAAGAATTAAGCTTGTGAAGGAACTTCTGATAAACTTTTCGGCAAATCAAGTAGCGACCTGGTGTAACTGTTGATGTAGAATATCTTTATATATTTTAAATGCTTGCTTAAAGTACGTAAATTAGTTTTGGAAATAGATCTATTTGTCATGTATGTGGAAGGTGGGCAGACTAAAAGAAAGAAGTGTTTGTCTGCATCGTTTTTCTTCTTTTTAAAGTTATTTTTTCAAATACAATTAATATATCTGAACTGAGAAACAGATGGTTCCTAAGTCACGGTTTTCTTATATATTTTAATTAGATTTCGTACGAATCTTTTCATTGCGCAAAATGTATAAGAGAGAGAGACAGAGAGAGACAGAAAGAGACAGAGAGAGACAGAGAGAGACAGAAAGAGACAGAGAGAGACAGAGAGAGACAGAGAGAGACAGATGCTAGTGTAATGTGTAAAGGGGGGGGGGGGGGGGTTGGTAGGGCAGAGATCATTATGTATGTAGTAGTCAGGGGAGGTGATTTTACTTTTTACTGAATTCAGTGTGTGTTTTAAATATGTGGTATATTTGTTTCGGTTTTCTTTCTTTAGTTAGAATTATATTTGTAATGGGTAAAAAAAAATCATAAAGAATAAGTGTGGTTGTATGTTTTAAAATGTGTATCCATTGTCAACCAGTTCTCGATGTCTGTTATGGGGCGACACTTTAAAAAAAAATCTTGCTGAGTTAAGTATGTTTGTATGTTTGAAATGTTTTCCTAAAATGCTTGTTTGGTTTTGGGAGATTGTTTCTTTGTGTGTCTTTTTTTTTTTTTTTTTTTTTTTTTTTTTTTTGGGGGGGGGGGGGGGGGGTGCTGGTGCTGTCATATTTCATCTGAAGGATTAAAAGTCCTAAGGCTATTACTGATAATTCCAAACAGGAAATTCGTTGTAAAGAGAAAGTCCAGTTTTCCAGTTTCTTTAAGTATTGGCTGAAATGGTTTTGGTAGTTGTATTCCTTTTTGAAGTATAAAGTATGGGGTTTGTTGTGTGTGTGTGTGTGTGTGTGTGGTGTGTGTGTGTGTGTGTGTGTGTGTGTGTGTGTGTGTGTGTGTGTGTGTGTGTGTGTGTGTGTGTGTGAGGGGGTGGTGTATAATTATGTAAGGAGGGTGACAATGCTTTCAAGGTTTTGGTGTGGGTTTTTTGTCTTGTTTTTTATGTATTTAAACATGTTTATATCTCAACAAAGCCACGAAAACTGATATTGAAATATTATATCTTAAGAGGTAGTAAATTTACCTCATGATCTAGATCTAGAATGTTCTTTTTGTAACAACAAAAATGCGCTTATGTCTGAAAATGTTATTATTATTTTATGTAGATGAAATTCCGTTTTACTGTTTGAATGTCTATTGTGAAGAAACGTTTTACTATTTCTCTAGTATGTGGATAATGCAGTACTATAAATAGGTACTTAATGATAGATTTCTAATTTTTATCACTGTGTCTGTGTGAGTGGGACTGATTAAATGGTAATGAGATAGAGAGCGAGAGAGAGAGAGAGAGGAGAGCGAGAGAGAGAGAGAGAGAGAGAGAGGAGAGAGAGAGAGAGAGAGAGAGAGAGAGAGAGAGAGAGAGGGAGAGAGAGAGAGGGAGAGAGAGAGAGGGAGAGAGAGAGAGAGAGAGAGAGAGATGAGAGAGAGAGAGAGAGAGAGAGAGGAGAGAGAGAGAGATGGTAGTGGTAGTGCAGGGGTCATTATGTATGTAGTAGTCAGGGAGGTGATTTTACTTCTTACTGGGTTCGGTGTGTGGTTTAAATATGTCATATTTGTTTCTGTTTTTTCTTTTCTTCAGTTAGAATTATGTTTGTTATGGGTAGAGTCATACAGAATTAAGCGTGGTTGAGTGTTTGAAATGTTTATCTATTATCAACCAGTTGTAGATGTCTGTTATGAGGTTTCAATTTTTTTTTGTAAATCCCTCTCGAGTTATGTTTGTATGCTTGAAATGTTTTCCTTAAATTTGTGTGTATGTGTGTGTGTGTGTGTGTGTGTGTGTGTGTGTGTGTGTGTGTGTTGTGTGTGTGTGTGTGTGTGTGTGTGTGTGTGTGTGTGTGTTGCTACTTTGTTTTATCTGCGTCTTGAGTTAACGTGTGTTTGTATGCTTGGATTGTTTTCCCCTTTTTTTTTCTTTTTCTTTCTTTTTTTCTTTTTTTTTTGGGGGGGGATGTTTCGTTGGTTATTTTTCCTAGTATATTTTATCTGCCTCTTGAGTTATGTGTATTTGAATGTTTGAAATGTTTTTCCTTAATTTTTTTCTTTTTTCTTATTACTTTATCTTATCTGAAGGATTGAAGTTCTGAAGGTATGATGGACAGTTACAGAGCAGGAAATTACGTATAAAGAAAAAGCCCAGTTCTGAAAATAGCTTTGGGAGTTAACTGGAAAGGTTGTGGTTGTATTCTTTTTTGAAGTATAAAGGATGGGGCTAATTGTGTGTGTGTTTGTATGTGGAAGGAGGCTGGACAGTGTTTTCTGGGTTTGGGAAGAGTTTTTTGTCCATTTTTTTGTTTTTTGTTTTTAACCATATTTCAAAATGTTTATATCACAACAAAGCCATGAAAACTTTGATATTGAATTCTTTTTAAAGAGGTTCTGAATTTACTTCATGAAGTGGATTCTTTTTTTTTTTTTCTTTTTTGTAAATGAGAAATATGCGCTAATGTCTGAAATGTTAGTTCAAGTAGATGGAATTCCGTTTTACTGTTTGAATGTCTTTTGTCAAGAAACGTTTTATCATTTCTTTGATGTGTGGATAAAGCAGAACCATAGATAGGTACTTAATGATAGATTTGTATTATCTTATCACTCTGTGTGTGTGGTGTGTGTGTGTGTGTGTGTGTGTGTGTGTGTGTGTGTGTGTGTGTGTGTGTGTGTGTGTGTGTGTGTGTGTGTGTGTGTGTGTGCTGCCCCTGTGATTGAATGAGTGGGATTAAGTGGTAATGAGAGATATGCTAGTGTTATGTGTAAGGGGGGGGGGGGAGGGGCTGGTAGGGCAGAGATCAGTGTGTGTGTAGTCGGGGGAGGTGATTTTACTTTTTAGTGAATTCAGTGTGTTGAAATATTTGATATATTTGTTTACAGGGGGGGGGGGGGGGCGGGTATTTTGTTATGGGTACAAAAAATCATAAGAATGAAGTGTGGTTGTATGTTTGAAATGTTTATCTATTATCAAACAGTTGCATACTTTCTCTTTTATAAGATGGCACTTTTAAAAAAAAATCAAATTCCTCTTGAGTTACGTGTGTTTGTATGCTTGACATGTTTTCCTTAAATTTTTGTGGGGCTTTTTTTTTTTTGCTACTTTGTTTTATCTGCCTCATGAGTTACGAGTGTGTATGCTTGGATTATTTTCCTGAAATTTTTTTTTGTTGAGAGTGGGGTATTTTTGCTAGTATATTTTATATGCCTCTTCAGTTACGTGTGTTTGCATGCTTGGATTATTTTCCTCAATATTTTTTTTTTTTTTTTTGGGGGGGGGGGGTTGTTGGTTGTTTTTGCGAGTATACCTTATCTGCCCCTTGAGTTACGTGTGTTTGTATGCTTGGATTATTTTCCTCAACATTGTTTTTTTTGTTTGTTTGTTGTTGGTTTGTTTTTTTTGTTTGTTTTTTTTTGGGGGGGAGGGTTGTTGGTTATTTTTGCTTATAATTTTATCTGCCTATTGAGTTACGTGTGTTTGTATGCTTGGATTACTTTCCTCAATATTTTTTGTTGTTGTTGTTTGGTTTTGTTGTTGTTGTTGTTGGGTTTTTTTTTTGGGGGGGGTATTTTTGCTAGTATATTTTATCTACCTCTTGAGTTACGTGTGTTTGTATGTTTGAAATGGTTTGCTTAAATTTTGTTAAAATTTGAAAGGTCGGGTTTTTTTACTACATTATTTTATCTGAAGGATTAAAGTCTTGAGGTTATGATTGATAGTTGCTGAGCAGGAAATTACATAGACCTATAAAGAGAAAGCCCAGTTCGAGTGTTGGCTGGAATGGTTG
>CM060325.1:10316121-10331121 GCA_030674155.1 Stramonita haemastoma | reverse complement strand
ATGAGTGCTTATTCCATTATCCTCGATATAAAATAATAAATAATAAAAGAATAAATAAATGAATTTGTGTGTGTATGTGCACATCGTCAAGATGTTATTGTTCCCCTTTGTCCTATTAGTATTGTGACCCAAGGTTGAAGTATGAATAAATGGATCAGAGTTCAGGTTCTGTCTCTCTGCCTCTACCGGTGTCTTTCTCCACTGTCTGTCTTTCTATCTGTCTGTCTGTATATATCTCTTTCTCTACATCTCTTCTCCTCTCAAACCCATAACCCTGCACATGTGCCATGCTGCTAACCAGCCACAGAGGTGCCATAGTGGCAATGGAGAGAAAAGCGGAAGTGTAGAAAATGTGGATGGTGAACGGGGGTAAAAATTTAGTTTCGAATGGGATCGAACCCCTACTTCTCACTTTTTAAGCAGATGTTACCTCTAGTCACCAATCTGAGCCTGGGGTTGCCCACCTGACCTTAATAGTCACATATCATTCTATTCTCCAAAGAAAAAGTGATTACTAGGATATCGGCAGTCTTCAGGAACTTTAACTTATACTGTCCCCTCATCCTTCTGGTCCTTTGGCATTTCACCATTACATATGAGATTTAAAATTTTACGAGGTGACATTCCCAATGTGACCTCTGTGGTTGGCGGGGCTATAAACAACAAGACTGGATTGGATTGGCATCATTGCAGGCATTGAAGAATCTTCTTGTTGTTCTTCACCATCTTTATCTGTACTCTCCTAAATTATCCTCTTTTTTCAGCAAACTGCACAATGACATATTATCTGTTCGGTTCATCACTGGATGCAGTCAAGTGTCTCCCTTTTGCTCTTCATCTACCCTGATTCCCCACCTCTCCTCAACAAGCCTCTACTTCTCTCACACGCCATTCCTGTCCCTGGAAGTGACAGACAGCAGAGGCTGGAGTGATGGACCACATCTGGAAAAAAAAAACCATATTATAGCTGCGTTTATTGTGATGGCACTACCCTCAGACCTAGTCAAGAGGCCATAACCAGTGTTGTTTTCTATTTATCATTTCCCTATGCCCCTTTCTATATTATACTCCTCATTCTCCTCTCTATTCTTATTCTGACTCTAAATCCATCTATCTACTCACCCACCACCCACATCTTTTTCTGCTACACACATAAAAATATGGGCAGGCAAGTCATTTGCAGAAGTGGCAGGCAGCTCCTATTGACCCCTATCTGAGGGGGGCGGACAGCTAGCTCTTATCCCGCTTTGCGTCAGCACACACTCCTGACACGTTATCTGTCCCTGTCACTGTTGCAGGCCAACACTCACGCTCCAGAGATGCTGGATAGCTGAGAAAAGGAGACTGATGGAAAGAGCTGTCATTCTTACCAGGGTTTGGGGGGTTTCCTCAAAGGTGCCTCTCCAGTGAAGCTCCTGCAGAGGGGGGGGGAGAGTCCAGGCATGCCTTCACTTGTCTGGTGCCACTGAATATGTTGCTGGGATGATGGTTTGTTTATTTCTTCTATCTTTATTCTTTTATTTCGAGGACAATGAAATAAGCACTCGTGTGCTTTTTTTTATCCAGTCCCCGTGTATATGCAGTTTTTTGTAAATTTCATCATCGGCCGTTCCTACTGGCACACAATGCCCTGCTCTTCCAAAAAGCGGAACGGGTTTTAATGTGTGCGCAAGAGGTTCTGTGTGGGTGTGGGCATAGGACCTCGGTTTATAGTCTCACCTGAAGGACTTTTGTGGGGAGTGGACTCGGCGCTGATGTTAACTCGAGAGGAAAAATCCTCTTGAACGAGATTCGAACACGGGTCAGCAGATCACGGGTGCATCACTCTGACCACCAGGCTATTCCGTCTTTGCTTTGTTTGCTGTCTTTTCAGCAGTGCTGGCGACCTGGCTTCCATGTAATGTTCGTAATGGGATTGTGTGTACTTCACAGATATGTTGGTTCAGTGATCTGTCGCTTTTCGTTATCAGTTGCATGGAATATTAACTCCGTGTGCTGTCCTTTAGCTTTCATCCACAATGGTTTTCATTTGTGATATCATTACTGGAGACATTCTTGGGTTAACTGCATTGTAAATGATTGGCATGTTGTTGAATGATTGATCTCACGTATAGCTGGTCAAATATGTCTTGTGATTACTTTGTAATGTAGTATAATAATTACAAGTACTTAATATCTTATCACTTGTTGTACGCATTAAAAGGCCCCTTTCAAAGTTTCTGGTGAAAATGTACAAAACATTGCTTGTGAAGGTGGATAGTGGTAAGAATAGTCATAGGATAAGATTCCAAGGTTGCCTTGTTTTAAATTTATTTAAGCTTGTAAAATTACTCATATGATAGTCCTGAAAGAATGTCAAGCCTTAATCTTTTCCATGAGCCCATTATAGATGCAGAAGAGGAACTCAAACTATAACCACCATAAAATCAAATCAGAAAGAGTGACAAAAATCGGAGGCAGTTTTTCAAAGCTACCTTTTTCTGATTGCTTTTGCCCAACAGTGCCTAGCTGGCCACTAGTATTTTCATCACATTATGTAAGCACAAACACATGACACATCATCTGGCCCTTAAACTGATTACCCAAGTCCACCAATCACGTTCAGGACACATCTGATAGCTGAGAAGAGGAACAAGGAAGAGGGTGAAAAATATCACATGGTGTCTTCCTCGAAAGCAGCTCTCAAAACAAGCTCTTTTGGAAGAGTGCCTTGGATTTGTGAAGATCTTTGGTTACTGCCTCTTTCCTTTGTGGCTGTTGACCTGCCATCAGTGTGATGTTCACAGGCTGATAGGGTGTCTGGTTTACGTGCACTGATTCAATGGTTTGCCTCTGGCTTTTGTGTGTGAGATCCATAGTGTATATGTATGGAACTGGTCGCCTGTTTTATAACTCAACTAAATCAGTGTGACATTTTCAGTCTTTTGACAGGGGTGGGATGGCATAGTGGTTAGAGTGATGAGCTTGTGATCCACTGGCCTCGGTTCAAGCCACCACCAAAGCACCTATTCTATACAATTTTCCCCCTTGGGTTAACATCAATTCTGACTTCACTTCGCCAAAAGTCCTTCAAATGAAACAATAAAACATAGACCCATGTGTGAACTATGCAGAACATCTTGTGCATGTGTAAAAAAAAAAAAAAAAAAAAAAAAAAAAAAAAAAAAAACTCGTTTCACCTTTATGGAAGAGTAGGCTATAAGTGTTATGCCAGTAGGAATAGATGGCAAGATTTTTAAAAAAAAATGTGCATACTAGAGTCGTGTTAAGGCATCATCCCTGAAGTCCGAATGCAGCTACCTTAATGGTGGGTAAAAAGTTGCATACAATAAATCATACCATTGGTAAACCTTAGACATCTAGCTGATGAATGGAAAACAATCTATTGACAAATCTCTCTCTCTCTCTCTCTCTCTCTCTCTCTCCTCTCCTCTCTCTCTCTCTCTCTCTCTCTCTCTCTCTCTCTCTCTCTCCCTCCCTCTCTCTCAAGATCTTTTTCCCTTTGATTTGAAAAATTGAATAAAAACTAGTTCAGTTTTCACCTTCTGCTCCCCTCCCTTTTCTTTCCTTTTTTCCCCAATTCTATTTGCGCTCACCACAGAGCCAGAGTTGAGTGGCAGAGGCAGGAGAAAAGGACAGATGGAAAGATGAGGAAAATCTCTGGGGATTAGTGGAGACAGCACTGCCATCACAGCTTGGCTAGAGGCCATGGCCACTGCCAGTCCTCCCTCGCTTTCTGGTGCTCTGTGCCTTCTACTGCTACCCTCCCCCTTACCGCCCTACAATCTCAATATCCATCTGTATCTTCTATTCACTTATTGTCCTTCTCACTCTCCACCCACCCAAAAAGCAAGCAAGCAATGTCCATAAATGTATGCTATGTCTTGCTGGTCCATGTCTAATGCTCATGCTTCAGTGATGTTTGATAGCTGAGAAAGTTATAGTGGGAGAAGGGGGAAGTTGTTGATACCAGGATTTGTGTGTATGGTTTTTTTCATTGTTTCTTTCAGGAAGGTCCTAAAGATGACCTCATTTTTGTACACTTTTCTCTAGTGTCAGAAAAAAATCTGAGACTCACTTGTTGTTCTTGGTTTGTAATATGACTTTGGTATAATGTATACAGCTGGTATAACCTGTTTGACATGCACTGATACAATGATTTGCCACTTGTGTTTTCAACCCTTCAGATGTGGCCATGTTTTTTTTTTCAAATAAGCCTTTTACATTTGAATTTGCATTCTCTGTCATTTTTCTTTAAACTCATTTCCCTTGTTGTGTGCATCTTTTGTTATCCTTGTTCCAGATCTCTTCACTCTCTGCTCCATCCTGATCCTTCAATAATTTCCAGGCTCACCACAATTCCAGACTGACAGAGACAGGAAGAAAGGAAGGGGTGGAGGTAATCTGTGTGGATTAGTGGTGACAGAGCTGCCATCAGAGCTGGGCTGGTTGGCTTTGACCACCGCCCCCCCCCCCCCCCCCCCCCCCCCCCCCCCCCCCCCCCCCCCCCCCCCCCCCACCGAGTATTGCCCTTCCTACCTCCCCTGCTGTCTGCCCTCTTTCTTTCCCACACTTATATTAGCTATTTCCTCTTGTTCTTTACCTTCTCTGTAACCTATACCAAAAGAGAAAAACAGGCAGACCTGTAATTTCCAGAAGTGGCATATTTGTTGAGCAGTGTCTCTGAGTGGGTGGCTGGCCTGGCTCTCCTGCAGCAGGATGTAAGCACACGCCCATGACACATCATCTGACCCTGTTGCTGTTGCCGTCCAACACTCACGTTTCAGAGTTGCTTGATAGCTGAGACAATGACACTGAGAGAAAGGATTGATCATTGATACCAGGATTTGATGCCCTTATAGCAAGCTACATCTCTAGTTTTAAGCTCCTGCATAAGAGAGCTCACATTGCCACCGTCGTCTTTGGTGTCAGAAAAAAATGTTGCTGGGTCTGGGGGGGGGGGGGGGGGGGTTATTGCTTGTAACTTGGTTTTAGTGTGGTGTCTGGAATGAAACTGTACCTCCTTCGTGTATGCTCTAATAGTGACCTGCCTGTTCCCTTACCAATTGCATCCAATAAAAACTGATTACTTCTGTGTATTCCTGGACTGTTAACCATGGCTTTTTCTTCAGTGGTCAATTGCCTAGTTACTGGAGACCCTCTGCTTTAAGAGAGGTGTAAATGGCTGACATGTTGTTAAATGATTGATCTCACTTGTAGCTTATCAAAAATGTTTTGCAAGATCTGTGTTGTAAACGATTACTATTACTAGTAAGTATAACCAAGCCACTACCACTATGCATTGAAAAGGGTTTTTTTCAATGCTCCTGGTTTCAATATATAAAACATCACTTTCAAATGCCTTAGTAAGAAACAAATTGATGGAAGGTAAGACTCGATGATTCCCTTATTTTATATTTATCATATGCTTCATCACATTACTCCATTAAATTTTACAGTCCTACAAAAATCCCCAAAAGATGTTTAATGTGTTCTGTATTAGTGTATAGGTGCAGAAAATAGTCTAAAAATTATAATCACCATGAAATTAGATCAGCAAGGGTAATATCATTGGAGGCATTTTACTCTTGTAAAACAGCTATACCCTAGTACTACACTTTCCACCAGCTTGGGTCCCAGAATAATTGGCCCCTAGTTTTTTTTCATGGCATTATGTGAGCACACACACATGACACATCATCTGGCCCTTAAACTGATTACTCAAGTCCAAAAAAAGAACATTCGCACTCAGGGTATAATCATCTGATATCTGACAAGAGGCACGAGGAGGAAGGGTGAAAAATATCACATGGTGTCTTCTGTGGAGGATAGCTCCCAAAACAAGCTATGTAAGGAGATTGCCCTGGATTTGTGAACATCTTTGGTTACTGCCTCCTTCCTTTGTGGCTGCTGACCTGCCATTAGTGCGATGTTCACAGGCTGATAGGGTGTCTGGTGTACGTGCACTGATTCAATGGTTTGAATCCTCTGGTTTTTTGTTTCTTTTTTTTCACTGGTGTAAGAAAGTGTATGGAGCTGGCTGCCTGGGTCTGCAGCTGGACTAAATGAATATGGCACTTTTCATCTATTGACAGATATCTCTGTCTCTGTCTCTGTCTCTGTCTCTCTGTCTCTGTCTCTGTCTCTCTGTCTCTCTCTGTCTCTGTCTGTCTGTCTGTCTGTCTGTCTGTCTGTCTGTCTGTCTGTCTGTCTGTCTGTCTGTCTCTCTCTCTCTCTCTCTCTCTCTCTCTCTCTCTCTCTCTCTCCTCTCTCTCTCTCTCTCTCTCTCTCTCTCTCTCTCTCTCTCTCTCTCCTCCTCCTTCCCTCCCTCTTTCTCTCTCTTCTCTCTCTCATGTTGAATGGACAGGTTCAGTTTTCACCTTCTGCTCTCCTCTACCAGTTTGTTTCTTCAATGCCATTTGAACTTACCACAATGTCTGAGTGGCAGAGGCAGGAGGAAAAGAAGGACAGGAAAAAAAAAAACGGTGTGGACTATGTGATGACAGTGATGCCACCACAACTGGGCCAGAGACCGTGACCTCTGCCATTCCTCACTTACTGCTGCCTAGTGCTCTGTCCTGCATGCCCCCCCCCCACCCCCCACCCCCCTTCTCTGCCTCCCTGCCACCTACCTCCACATCCTTCTGTCCATCCTATTCATCTTCCTTTCCATTTCACTGTCCACCCACAAGAAAAAGAGGCAAGAAGTCTCCACAAAAGCATCTTCTACTCTTACACAGCATGATGTAAACACACATACCCATTACCCACTATCCAGCCCTGTCGCTGAAGCAGTCTCAGGCTCACGCTTCAGTGATGTTTGATAGCTGAGAAAGTGATAGTAGAAGGAAGGGAAAGTCGTTAATGCCAGGATTTAGGCGTTCTTTTCTTATGTGTCTTTCAGCCAGCTCCTAAAGGAGAGAGCTCATGCTTGTACACTTCGCTCTAGTGTCTGGGGAAATACTGCCTGGCTTTTTTTTGTGCTTGGCTTGTAATGTAGTGTGAGTGCGATGGGCAGAATTGGTGGTGAAGACGATATTGATGTGCACTGATACAGTGACTTGCTAGTTGTGTTTTTCCTCTTTAGAAATGGTCAAGGGGCTTTGAATAAACTGTTTGTATTTGAATTCGTATTTTCTCTCTTTCTTCGCGAAACATTTTCTCTCTTCAGTTTATATAATTATGTTATCAATGTTCCTCTCTGCATTTTCGACTTGTTGCTCCATTCTGATTTATATATGAATGTGCATTAATACAATGACTTACTACTTGTGTTTTTCCCCTTCAGAAATGGCGAAGGGATTTTGAATAAAACTGTTTGCATATGAATTCGTATTTTGTCTCTTTCTTCACGAAACTTTTCCCCTCTTCCTTTTATATCTGTTATCACTGTTCCTTTCTGTATTTTGTACTTTTTGCTCCATTCTGATTTATCAATGCTGTCCAAGATCAAAGCAAGGCCAGAGTGACAGAGGCGGAAGACAAGGAAGGTTAGATCATGACTGTGATGAAAAGTGGTGACAGCACTGCTATCAAAGCTAGGCTGTATATATTACATACCATGACCACTTTCATTTTCCATTATTATTTCCATGTATTTTCCCCTATTCCCCTTCTATCTGCTCTGCCTATTCTTCCACATGTCCAGCAGCTATTTTTCGTTTACCTCTTATCCCCTACCTTTCTCCTCATCCTTCATGCCACCCCAAAAGAAAATCAGGAAGACCTACAATTTTCAGAAGTGGCATTTATAACGGGCAGTGTTTCTGAGTGGATGGCCATTATGTAAGCACACACTCCTGACACATTATCTGGCTCTGTCGCTGAAGCAACCCAACACTCACGCTTCACAGAGGTTTGATAGCTGAGAAAATGACACCGGGAAGGATGAAGGAGTCGTTAATGCCAGGATTTGGTGATCCTGTCTGGAGCGTTCCTCCAGTTAAGCTTCTGCAGAAGAGATTTCAGGCTCGCAAACTTTTTTTTTCTGGTGTCAGTGATCATTCTGATCCCTTTTCTTGTGCTTGGGTAGTGATCTGGCTTTGGTGTGAGATTTAGAATGGAGTAGTGTGTCTATTTTGCGTGCACTGGTACAATGACCCGTCACTTTCATTCTCAATGGTGTGGGGCTGAAGATTGCCTGCTTCTACATGTCCCTTTTGGCTGTCAGCTCTTGCACTGCATGTTAGTGGATCATGGCATGGGCAAAAGCCTTATGTATGGTTAACGTGCTTTTAAAAAGATTGCTGTTGCTCTTAGCTGATTGCCAGGAATGTGGAATGTCTAAGTCTTGGTAGTGGTAGCTTGCTATTATTAGTAGTTACGGGTGAATGTATTTAAAATAACTTTTTTGGTTCCTTTCTTTAAGAAACAGAACACTATCTTAAATTCTGTTGATGAAAGCAACAGTTGCCAAGTTACACTCTGAATATCCACTTAAGAGAAAGAATCTTTGTCAGTTTTGGGGTTCAAATGACTGTGCAGTAAGTAATTCATGTTTAAAGATTTCTTCTGAGTGCATCACTCTTCAGGAGAAATGTTAAACTACGATCACCATAAGATCAGAACCCAAGCCCAAAGAGATGTAAGCCCTTCATTTGCAGGCCGGATGGCAACATTCAGATTTTGCTTCCCCTATTGGCTGTGTATCATCGTGGATTTTTCATTGATGTTTTCATGGCAGATAATGCAAAAACATACTTACAAGAGACTATCTGACTATGGCACAGTTGGTGCAGTTCCCCATTCACGTTCAGAAACCTTTGCGAAATGACACAGAAAAGATGGGTCAATGATAGTGGATGGTGTCATCTTGGAAAATGGTTTTCCTTACAATTTGTTTGATGAAGTGTCTTTAATAGGTGGAAGTTATGCTCTACTATTTTTTGTGTCAGTTGACATCCCCCCCCCTGCTCCCTCCTGATCCTCCAATTCTACTAATTAGAGTAATTCAAATTCAAATTCAAAATACTTTACTATCTCCAAAACAGAGAAATTCCAGTGGGTTACAAGCCATATATAAGAACAAAAAGCACGTAAAAATAAAATCAATACAGCACAACACAGGTTTTGAACATCAGCACGCACCCATCACAGTATAAAAAAAACACCCACAAGTCAGCAATACCAAAAGTAATGCCAAAAGGGCAGAAACTGCAGTCAGGGAAGATCGGGCAATATGTGTGGACCAGACCCCATGACCACTGCCACTCTCTAGTATCATTGTCAAACACTTCCTACCACCCTTTCTGTCTCCTAACTACGCCAGTGGGTATCGTTTTCTTTCATTCGTCCACTTTCCTTCTCACTCTCTGCTCTGACAAGGAGATACACACCAGAGTTTTCCAGAAATGTCAGCTGCTATTAGGATCTGCTTCCTGTTTCTGAGAAATCAGCTCCTGGCCTCTCCTGCTGCCTGGTGTAAGCACACACCGGTGAATGATTATCTGCCCCTGTCACTGCACTCACGCTTTACACAGATGCTTGATAGCTGCGAAAATGATACTGGGAGGAAACAGGAGTCGCTGATTCCACCAAGATTTGGTGTTCTCTCAGAAAACACTCTCTGAGTTAAGCTTCTGCATGAAAGCCCACACCATGACACTTTTCTCTGTTATGGGGGGAAAACTTGTGCACTTTTTGGGTTAGGCTAGTAGCTGGGCTTTAGGGTGATATGCCTGGATGGTTTGGTGTGGCTGTTTGACGTGAACTGATAAGCCCTACAATGGCTACCACTTCCATTATCAATAGTGTAGGAATTAAAGTCAGGAGTCATTCGGATGAGAATATAAACCGAGGCCCCGTGTGCGACCGCACGCAGAACACGTTAAAACCCGTTCTGCTTTTCACAAGAGCAGTCCATTGTGTGCCGGTAGAAGCGGATGACAACTAATTTTTAAAAAAAACAGCATGCACACAGGTGTCATGTTTAGACACCATCCCTGAGGAACAATCGGGGAGTTGGAGTCCCGAGGACGGTTCGGGGCTGTATATGGCAACGTTCTGGCGGCTCCTGCGACGGCACTGGAACCATTCGTATCGGTGATTGCCTTTCCAATGGACCATAACCAGCAACGTGGAGAAGAGGGGGGGGGGGTCTGCTGCATGGGTAGCAACTTGCCCTCCATACTTACTTACCCAGGTTTTGCGCTCTTAAGCCTAGAGAACAACTCCAAAGTCCTTCGAGACTGACAGATGCCTACAAGAAAAGGAGTAATAACTGATCGGTTCTGTTTGTCAAAGCACTGTCAAACATGACACTTTCTAATATCTTTCAGTAGCATAATTTTCAAAATGTATTTAGAACCAAACCTTTCTGATTGCAGTAATGCGTAGTTAAACGCTTGCTGCATGCTGATTTAACATATTTCAATAGTGTTGTGTAATTAATTGTAAATATTTAAATAGTCTGTCTTCATTTTACTATTAATACTATGCTAGAAGGGGTATTTAAAAGCACTTTTAGGGAAGGAAAGGGGGATAATGGTTTATACAGGTCGTTTACGAAAGTCTAAAGCAGAAAAAACTATGAAGCAGATGTGTCACTGTTTTTCAAATCATTCAGAAATCCACATCCTGACTTTGGGGATATAGATCTAGTGGTCATTTACTTATTTGAACTTGCCTTGTCAATGTATACTAATTAAATTATCGTTATAATTCTAGCTCATGAAGCTTAGACTGATGTACACGTCTCTTACCTTGTTTAATGTGTTGCTCAATGAACCTCTATCTAAACTTTGCATTGATTTATTCATGGACATTAATTTGCAATGTTCCAAGACAGGAATCGTACCACAACTTGCAGATGTTTTCTATCCGATCAGCAGTCACCAAGGTCTGACGGAATGATCCCCTTACAATGTGTATGTCTTTAGATGAATTTATTTGTGCTAATCTCCATAATGGGGAAGTAGGGGACCCAGTCTGGCTGTGCTGTAAATGGGAGGTCTAGTGTTTGTTTTCCAGCATTAGCATACAAAGTTTCAAAAGGAGTATCAGCTTCTTACCTTTTTTATTCTGATGGCTCCTAAGCCAGCAAGCTAACACAGCTGATCCAAGTGTCAGGATGTGTGCGCGCAAGTCCACACACATACACATACACACACATGCACACACACGCACACGCACACGCGCACACACACAGAGATATAGATAGATAGATAGATAGATAGATAGATAGATAGATAGATAGATAGATAGATAGATAGATAGATAGATAGATAGATAGATAGATAGATAGATAGATAGATAGATAGACAGAACAGATAGATAGATAGATAGATAGATAGATAGATAGATAGATAGATAGATAGATAGATAGATAGATAGATAGATAGATAGATAGATAGATAGATAGATAGATAGATAGATAGATAGATAGACAGACAGATAGACAGACAGACAGACAGACAGACAGACAGACAGACAGATAGATACATAGATAGATACATAGATACATAGATACATAGATATCATCTCTTTCCCATTCTCTTCTCTGCCCTTTTTCACCCACTGCTTCCCCCTCTCCTTCTGTCCCTGTGCGCACCACGCCACATGACAGAGCAGCAGAAACAGAAATAAAGAAAGGGAGATGATCTGTGCCGATCAGTGATGATGATACTGCCCTGACCTTGGACAGAAGGTCATGACCTCTGTCACCCCTCACTTACTGTTGCCCTGTATCATACCATTATCCCTCCCCCTTCCCTTCATCATCTCTCTACCATCCCAATATCTATCTTCCCCTCCTAATATTTGACCTTCCACCCTGCTTTCCTCCCACAATAAAAACATGGAGACCAGTCATCCCCAAATATGGTAAATCCTTTGAGGCTTTTGTGTTAATGGTGAACTCCTGCCTAGTGGTGTACTCTATAGTGTGCCCCTCTGGGGTGGGAACGATTTACTAGCAACTCAGAGGACTGCAGAGAGTGGAGGAAGCTGGTTGCACAATCTTCAGTGATGCCCTCATGATCTACAAGACTTACAGGGTAGGTGAAGATGAAGTGAGGTGAGTACCTCTGGCTCTAGAGCAACATTACGTAAGCACACACTCCTGACACATAATCTGGCCCTGTCACTGAAGCAACCCAACACTGATGCTTCAGATATGGCTGACAGCTGAAGAAAGTGACACCAAGAGTAATGGGGACGTGATAGCTTAGTGGTCAGAACACTGCGCTCGCAATTTGACAACCCGGGTTCGATTCCCGTCGGAGGGGATTTTCTCCCCTGGAGTTAACATCAATGCTGACTCCACTCTCCCCAAAAGTCTTTCGGATGAGATTATAAACCGAGGCCCTGTGTGCAAACACACGCAGAACATCTTGCACACACGTTAAAACCTGTTCCGCTTTTTGGAAGAGTAGGCCATTGTGTGCGGGTGGGAACAGATGACAAAACTGCAAACACACGGGTACTGGATGTAAAAAAGCACATGAGTGCTTATTCCATTATCCTCGGTATAAAAGAATAAATAAAAATTATAATAAAAAGGGGAAGTGGTTAATAACTAGGATGCGGTGTTCTTTTCTAACACACCTCTCAGGTTCAGCTCTGGCTGAATATACCCTAGCCACTTTTGCGATTCCGTAGGAATCGTGCTCTACATTTTTTGGGGCTTTGCTGGTAATCTGATTTTAGCCTGATGTTCATAATGGTGTCGTGTGTCTTAAATAGTATGGGCCTGTCAAGAGATCAAAAGGACTTGCAAAAACAATACTGCAAGGCACTGTCCAGGGAGGGAGGGGAAAAGGCAGACCAAGGAAGAGATGGGAGAACAACATCAGCAATGAACAGGCCTAGAACTCAACAAAACCCTGAGAAAGGCAGAACAGAGAGAAGAATGGAGGAAACTGGTTGCCAAGTCTTCGGAGGGGGGGGGGGGGGTGGCATGGTTGCTAGACTAAGGGATAGATAGATGCCACTTCCATCATCACTGATATCTTGTAGAAAGTGTCCATTTCTACATGTTGAAGAGTTGTCAATGTTACCATTGTCTATCAAAAGCTTAATGATTTACCTATTGGAGTCTTTTATTTACCTATTCTTTTTAGGTCATCACCCAGCATAGCAGAAATGTTAACTGTACATCTTTGATACATGGTCATTGAACAGTTTTTTACCAGTGTCCATCTTGAGGGGGTAGCTAATTTAACGTAACTCTACCATGAACAACACATGGATTGGCTTTTTTTTCTCAATCAAAAAGAAGAATCCCGAAAATTCATGACATTTCCTTTTCAGTCCCTCTGTAGAAGTAAACGTAATACTAGTAGTAGTACTTGTCTTCCTTGTTTTATGTCTTTCTTCTTAAAGTGATAACAAATGTTTCTAAAATGGGAAAGTTTAGGAGAATGTTCATTAAGATAAGAAAGACATGTGTGCCCCTGTGGCATGGGTGTGTGTGTGTGTGTGTGTGTGTGTGTGTGTGTGTGTGTGTGTGTGTGTGTGTGTGTGTGTGTGTGTGTGTTTGAGTATGTTTGTATGTGTGTGTGTGTGGTGTGTGTGTGTGTTTGTGTGTGTGTTTGTGTGTGTGTGTGTGTGTGTGTGTGTGTTGTGTGTGTGTGTGTGTGTGTGTGTGTGTGTGTGTGTGTGTGTGTGTGTGTTTGTGTGTGTGTATGTGTATGTGTATATGTGGGGGGGGGGGTTGTGTGTGTGTGTGTGTGTGTGTCCCTTTGTTAGATTATATCTAACTTTTTAGATCTCTCTCTGTCTCCCTCTCCCTCCCTCCCTCCCTCTCTCCCCCCTCTCCCTCGCTACCACTGCACCCTCTTCTCTCCCTGCTTCCTTATTCCTTTACTCCCATCAAGAGATGTCTACAACAACACCAGAGCGGCACAGGCAGAGATGAGAAAGGGAAAGGAAAGGAAGAGGCAGGCAGGTAATCCACGTGGATTAGTGGTGACGGCAATGCCATCAGAGCTGGCCTGGGGGGGTCATGACCACATCTTGCCTCTCTCTCTCTCTCTCTCTCTCTCTCTCTCTCTCTCTCTCTCTCTCTCTCTCTCTCTCTCTCTCTCTCTCTCTCTCTCTCTCTCCCTGCCCTTCTTCTCCCCTCTCCCTGCCCTTCTCCCTTCTCCCTGCCCTTCTCCCTGCCCTTCTCCCTTGTTCTGACACAGTTCGTCCCAACAACACAGTTCGTCGTAATTTACGACGAACTGCGTTAGCCCCCCCTGTAAAAAACAACAACATATCTTTAATCAATGTAAGTTCAATATAATGCACTACTTCAGCATTTTAGAAGCTTCTCATACATTTTTGTCAACTTTCTGACTTCAGTTCCAAGTTGTGTGACAAAGTGCCTCGATGCACTTTGTCACAACTTTTCAGCACCAAAATAATGCAATGGCAATTTTTTTTGTATAAAAAAGAAATGATAATAAAGATATTAAATACTTTTGCCATTGCATGCTTTTGGTGCTGAGAAGTTGTGACAAAGTGCGTCAAGGCACTTTGTCACAACTTGGAACTGAAGTCAGAAAGTTGACAAAAGTGTATGAGGAGCTTCTAAAATGCTGAAGTAGTGTATTATATTGAACTTACATTGATTTTTTACATGGGGGGGCCTAACACAGTTCGTCGCAAATTACCACGAACTGTGTTGTTGGGACGAACTGTGTCAGAACACCCTTCTCCCTCCAGCCCAGCTATCCCATTCTGAGCTCTTATCTACCCTCATCCTGTTTCATTCAACATCCACCAGAAGAAAAAGAAAGAAAGAAAGAAAGAAAGAAAGATAGATAGATAGATAGATAGATAGATAGATAGATAGATAGATAGATAGATAGATAGATAGATAGATAGATAGATAGATAGATAGATAGATAGATAGATAGAAAAAATGAAAGAAAGAAAGAAAGAAAAAAGAAAGAAAGAAAGAAGAAGACAGAAAGAAAGAAAGAAAGAAAGAAAAAACAACAAAGAAAGAAAAGAAAAGAAAAAAAAAAAAAAAGAAACAAAGAAACAAAGAAAGCAACAACAACAAAACCAAAAAAC
>CM060325.1:10301121-10306121 GCA_030674155.1 Stramonita haemastoma | reverse complement strand
CTGGTAATAATGACAGAAATTGAAGAAATAATAGTAGGAGCAGCAGAAGAAGTTGCAACAGCAACAGCAGCCCTACAAGATGTAGTTTGCTGCTGCCACCTTTACTGTTGTTGCTAATCATGGTGGTTTTTCATTGACACTGCTGTACAATTCCAGCTTCTCACAAAACTCAAGGGACTAGACTTATTTAAACATTAAAGAATACTCGAAAGAGCATATTGTTTGCTTGATCTCGTGTTGATAGCACAACACAACATTTTGACTACGGTGGTTTCTCTTTGCCTTCTTTAACATTTGATATCATAATTGAGAATACAGGAAATTCAAAGATACTATTCAACTCAGCTTTTGTAGTATGGAGGCTGTATAGAAAACAACACAATTTAAACCAGACGATGTTGTATGAGAGGAGATGGGCACCGCCCTCAATATGCTGGCCCCTAGAGAAACTGAGGTCTCTGATTCTTCGCTCCCCTACGACCGCCTAGGTTATGGAACACCTTTACCTTTTACCTTTTAAACTGTTATGGTTTCATTTTTAGCATCCAAGCAATTTAATAATGACTGACCAAGCCTGTTAAAAGAGTACAGGATACCTCCAAGAAAGTCAAGTTGATGGCCAGCCGCAGTTCCACAATCACTACCAACATAAACAAGTATCTTTGGAGTGAAACCAGGGACTGTTCTGCAGTTCATTTATCTAGAATCCATCATCGGTAGTGAAAAAACTGACTCAGGAAACTTCTCAAAAGTACCATGGCCATCAGCACCCTCCAAGACCAAAATCTGTGTAGCAAGACAAGGGCATCGTGGAACACAACATCAGGCTTCTGACCAGTGCTGCTACTTAGAAAATTCATGAATGCATGCGAGACCTTGATAGGAGATGCAAAAAAAAATCCAACCCATGGAATTCTGTGTTATGGCCAGTTATACGCATTATATATCGACAGCATATCCCCAATGAGAAAATATCAAAATATCAAACGGTCCATATACTCATACCAAGATCTGCTGTCATGATTAAGAACAGAAAACTGCATTGGTATTGCTGTGTTAAAAAGATTTTTAAAATCCTCCCCTATGCCAATTCAGACCCACTGGGTCTGACATGTCAGGTGCTTAACGGCAGTGCAACGCATCTTTGCTCACATAACAGATAACAACAGTTGCTATCTGAGTGTTTGATCATGAAGGAGAAGAAAGTTAATGACACCAGCTGAGTTATAACCAAACCGGATACATAGATGTGTATCTATGCCACTCACTGTAGAAATCCCAGGCTCTTTGTGATACACTTCTTGTTGTGGTTTTTTTTTCATTTGTTTTTGCTTCTGTTAAGATTTGGGCAAGTTTAATTGTTTCAGTTAGGTTTTTTGTGTTGATTAGTCTATGTGTAAGGGTTTGGGGGTTTCGGTTTTGTTTTGTTTTTGGGGGGAAAGGGTTTGTTTGTTTCTGTATCTCTCTATTTTTTCTTTATGGAACTTTTTATTATTCTATTTGCTTTGATTTTTGGGGGTGGTGAAACTGCTACTACTATTTCCTCCTGCTTTCTTAAACTGTTTTTTTTCTTATATACTTTCATGCATCCCTTCCATCATTACTTTTATCTGCTCTCTTTTTTTCTTCCTAACAAAAGTGTGTGTATAGCTGCCTGGCAGTCTTTAGCACAGGGGCCCCCCCACTATCTGGTGGTGAACACTTCCTGGGGTTCAGGAAACATAAACCTGATAGACCTAAAGGCCTCCCTCTCCCTCTCCCCCTCTCCCCCTCTCCCTCTCCCCCCTCCAAGCTGCTCTGGATTGTGTCAGCCCTCTGCCAATGTTGCACGTGCAGCAGCGTCAGTGACGTCACCGTTCATTTGGGGTAAGAGAGAAGCAGCTGAGAGGTAAGGCGTTCTTGGATTGCCGTGCTGCATGCATGTAAGGTATTAGGAATGATTTAAATGGTCTTTGAGTCTTGTTTTTGACACGTGCCTGTAGTTTCCTTATCTCTTTCTTTCTTTGTGTGCCTGTGTGTCTGTGTCTGTCTGGGGGTTTATTTATTTATTTATTTATTTATTTATTTATTTATTTATTCTTTTATATAGAGGATAATGGAATAAGTACTCGTGTGCTTTTTTACACCCAGTTCCCGTGTGTATGCAGTTTATTCTATCTTGTCATCTGTTCCCACCGGCACACAATGGCTTACTCTTTTGAAAAGTGGAACAGGATTTAACATGTGCCCAAGATGTTCTGGGTGGGTTCACACACAGGCCTGGTTCATAGTCTCATTGAAGGACTTTTGGGGAGAATAGAGTCTGCACTGATGTTAACTCCAGGGGAAAAATCTCCTCGAATGGGAATCAAATTTCAAACCTAGGCAGTCAAATTGGGAGTGCAATGTTCTGACCACTAGGCTATCTCGTCCATTCAGGGAGAGGACAATTAGCCTTCAAAGTCAGATGGGTAAACAAGTTTAGGAGGTGAAGTCTGCTGTCTGTTTCAGTGACATCATGGGTCCCACATTTTCACACCAAGATCCACTGCAGAAGGTCATGTTTTGGAATAGAAAGTGTCAAAAGTTGATCAGGACTGAAAAATGGGGTTAGCTGTGTGGGTCAGTAGCACACCAGTGTGTGTACATTCGAATTTGCTAAAACTATTAATTGTCATTGATTGCATGTGTGTTGTATAGGCTAAATGCAAGCCCTTTGGGATTTCTTTTGTGCAAGATACAGTGCTATATAAATTCTTTGTATTATTATTATTATCATCATCATCATCATCATCATCATCATCATCATTATCATCATTACCATTACCATCATCATCATTATCATCATTACCATTATTATTATTATTATTATTATTATTATTATTATTATTATTATTATTATTATTATTATTATTATTACTGTGAGATAATGTTAGACTGAAGAGATGAGAGAGGAACTGATATACCCTTGTTAAAGTGGTGACCTGGTTTGTGTTCCTAATGGACAGATATCACATAATAGTTACCAACCCGATATATAATACATAATATAAACCTGATAGACTTAAAGCCTTTGCATACTCACCACACACACACACACACACACACACACATACTCACACACACACACACACACACACACACACACACACACACACACACACACACACACACACACACACACACACACACACACACACACACACACACACACACACACACACACCTAGTTTTAAAAACGGAACTAGTTTTAAAAACCTTTCTGCCCAATATTCCCGATTGTTCATTAGAAAATGTTTTCAGTGATTTTTCATTAATGTTCAGAATTTGTGAATGTTTGCTTCAAAGTCCAGTTGCCCGTTTAGTTTAGTTTTGACTTTAGCTTTTTCTTGTTTTAATAACATTTCAATTTTACCGATGATAATTATTGCCTGTTAAAACACACACACACGCAAACACACAAACACACACACACAGTCACATACACACACAGTCACACACACAGTCACACTCACACACACAGTCACACACACACATGCACACAAGCGTGCGCGCGCGCGCTTCCGCGCGCACGCACACAGAGAGAGATAATTATTATAGCATTTATTTTACTCAAGTTTACTTGTTTCTATTTGTCATTTTTATGGTTCAAGCCTTACTGATAATTAGAACTTTTTTAATTTTTAAATTTTTTTTATCCTCCATTCACCTGTCCACACAAACACACCAACAATCCCCCCCCCCCCCCCCCCCCCCAATTATTTGTCTAAAATCACTTTTTAGTGGATAGACGTTAAAAGGAACACACACACACACACACACACACACACACACACACACACACACACACACACACACACACATACACATACACACACACACACACACACACACACACACACACACACACACACACACACACACACATACACACACACAAAACACATACACACACACACATACACACCTTTCCCTTTTCACTGCCTCCTTGCCCTGGGCTGTGTCAGCACTCCTCCAATGTTGCACCTGCAGCGCCAGTGATGTCACTGCTCATTTAGGGTAAGAGAGAGAGAACTAGAAGGTATTCCTGGATTGCAGTGAATGTGTGTAATGTGTAAAGAAAGGATTTAGACCAGCCGCCTTGGTGCAGTGGTTAGCGCCTTGGATTTCGGGCTGGAAGGTCGCGGGTTCAAGTCCCTTAAGAGTCATAGGGATTTTTTGGACTCCGGCCGGCTCCTACCCAGAGTGAGTCTGCTGTGGGCTCAGCGGGGGAGACTGGGACCACACAGTTGAGCTTCATGCACTTTACGGATGCGACTTTGAGAGTGCTGTTCTAATTACCTGACCAACACTGCATGTGTCTGTATCTCTCCGGCCCGTTGAGGCGGGGATATATCATGACAGTAAGGGTAGAGTACAGCCCTGTCAAGTAGTCTCAAAGGGATGCACTTCCACAGCAGCATCATTACATCATCCCCATCATCATTGATCATCATGCAATAATAAAAATTGGCTCTGCTTCGGTGGCTCCCGTTGCTCTGGTCTCATGGTGACCTCAGATTTGGTTTCTCCATACACTTCTGTGCCTGTGTTGAGTTTGTGTCAAAGCCTTTGGGTCTGGGGGTTCGCGGGATAGGGTCGTTGGAGGGACGTTGTGGTGGTCGACACCTCAGGTGGGTGACTCACTCAGTCTGGTTCCGCGACTGAGCTAATACTGTCGTTAGTAGGGGGCTTAGTAGGTGGTGTCCTGCGTATCTTAGATCAGAACAGGCACCACTGAACACCACCAGAGTGACTAAGCAGAAGTGCAGGGCCCCTCTGGCTGGTGGCCCCATGGTGGCCTGATATTGATGTGCTCCCTGTGGACTGTCAATCCCAGGGATGAGACACAACAAATCAGGGTATGGCTGTGGTGGGGAGATTGAAATGAGCAGCATGGGAACAGCAGCACGGGGATGTCACAGAAGAAAAGGGAGCAAAAAAAAGAAAGAAAGAAAGGATTTAGGTGTTTAGGTGATTTA
>CM060325.1:10278621-10296121 GCA_030674155.1 Stramonita haemastoma | reverse complement strand
TAGATCTACACTTCTGCAGCCAATAGTTCACCATACAACACACACACACACACACACACACACACACACACACACACACACACACACACACACACACACACAACACACACACACACACACCACACACACACACACACACACACACACCACACACACACACACCAACACCCCCCCACCAACACCCCCACACCACCCCCACAACCCCCCACCCACCCCCCACCCACACCACCAACCCCACCCCCCCCACACACCCCACACCCCCACCCACACACCCCCACACCCCAACACACAACACACAAGAGGTCACTCTGTACGGCTTATTACAACCTCCCCCCCCCCCCCCCCCCCCCCTATATATCCTTTCCCTACTAACTGGGTGAGCGAGGAAGGGAAATGGGCCAGTACAGCTCTCAGAGACGCACAGCACTCATCGATAGAGGAGTACCCAGCCGCCTCCCCGATCCCTCCCCGATTAAATGTGTGGCCCTGATGCCAGCCAAGCTCAGTCACAGCCCCGTAATTCCGGGCTCCTCTCTCTCCCTAGCGACATTCTCCCTCCTCGTAAGCCAGTTAAACAAACAGCAACCATCATCTGCTTTGTTAGAGTAGAGGAGAGCTAGAGCTGTGTGTGTGTGTGTGTGTGTGTGTGTGTGTGTGTGTGTGTGTGTGTGTGTGTGTGTGTGTGTGTGTGTGTGTGTGTGTGTGTGTGTGTTGTGTGTGTGTGTGTGTGTGTCTGTCTGTCTGTCTGTCTGTCTCTGTGTGTCTCTCTCTCGCTGTCTGTGTGTGTGTGTGTGTGTGTGTGTGTGTGTGTGTGTGTGTGTGTGTGTGTGTGTGTGTGTGTGTGTGTGTGTGTGTGTGTGTGTGTCTGTGTGTGTGTGTGTGTGTGTGTCTGTGTGTCTGTCTGTCTCTGCTGTCTGTCTGTCTCTGTCTGTCTCTCTCTTTCTCTGTTTGTCTCTCTGTCTGTCTGTCTGTCTCTCTTTCTGTGTGTGTCTCTGACTCTGTGTCTCTGTCTGTCTGTCTCTGTCTCTGTCTCTCTCTGTCTCTGTCTCTGTCTCTGTCTCTGTCTCTGTCTCTCTCTCTCTCTCTCTCTCTCTCTCTCTCTCTCTCTCTCTCTCTCTCTCTCTCTTTCCTTTCCTTTCCAAGCAAATGAGCGATGGCTTTCAACCGATTTCCTGAGAGAAAGCGACACGCAGACAGAGAGAGAGAGACAGAGAGAGAGAGAGCTCCACAGAGAGAGAGACAGAGACAAAGAGAGATAGACAGACAGACAGAGAGAGACAGAGAGAGAGCTCCACATACACAGAGAGAGACTAGAGAGAGCTCCACAGCGACAGAGACACAGAGACAGACAGCTCCACATCCAGATCCCAGAGACAGAGACAGAGATACACAGCTCAAAACGGAGAAACGGGCGGAAGCGACACTTTCCAGCGCGCGCGGAAATTGGCGCCAAATTGGGGACCTCTCAAAACAGAGAGCGCGATAAGGGGCAGCACTCGCTCCGTTTTGACAGCAATCGGAGCCGCTGAGGCATTTAAAAATTAGGCGTCTTCCGATACCCGCCGCCCCTCCGCCGACTAATCGAGTTTGCTTCTCCCCGCCCGGAGCCAATCAGTCGCCGAAATCGCCAACGACAGTGTCCATTTGTGAGCGGCGCTTGAAGGCTGACTTTCCGCTCTCTTTCTCTCTCTCTGCTACTGCTAGTGCTAGGCTAACTGCTGTCGAAGTGGGAACTGAGCTGGGAGTGAGGGATGGGAGAGAGAGAGAGAGAGAGAGAGAGAGAGAGAGAGAGGAGAGAGAGAGAGAGAGAGAGGAGAGAGAGAGAGAGAGAGGGTGGGAGAGGTGGGTGGAGGGTGGAGAAAGAGGGAGACAGAGACACAGGGGTACTGATAGAGCCAGGGAGATGGGGGGAAAGGGGCGTGCAGGAGAAAGATATTGGCAGAAAGGAGACAGAGAAGACAGAGGGAGACAGAGGTTGAGTGAGGAACAGAGTGTTAGAGAGACAGAGACAGGTTACAAAAAAGTAGATAGAGAAGGAATGACAGAAGCAATGGTAGAGAGACAGGGAGAGACAGAGACAGAGAGACAGAGACAGACAACAAGAAAGTGTAGGGTAGAGAAGGAATGAGACAGAAGCAAGGGTAGAGAGACAGGGAGAGACGGAGACAGAGACTGAAAGAGAGAGACAGAGACAGACAACAAGAAAGTGTAGGGTAGAGAAGGAAAGAGACAGCGGCAATGGTAGAGAGACAGGGAGAGACAGAGACAGAAAGAAAGACTGAGACAGAAAGCTCAAGAGAAAGACAGCAGAGACACAGAATGATTAGAAAGAAAGATAATGCGGGTTGAGAGGAGGGGAGACAAACAGTCAGACAGGGGACAGAGACAGAAAGAGACAGAGAAGGGTAGAGAAGGGGAGGGGGGGAGCTGGGGCTGACAAACTGGTGGAGAAAGACTGAGAATGACAGGAATAGAGAGAGCGACAGAAAAAGGCAGAGAGAGAGAGAGACAGAGACAGAGAGAGAGAGAAAGAGAGAGAGAGAGAGAGGGGGGGGGGGGGAGGGGAGGAGGAGAGAGAGAGAGAGAGAGAGAGAGAGAGAGAGAGAGAGAGAGAGAGAGAGAGAGAGAGAGAGAGAGAGAGAGAGAGAGAGAGAGAGAGAGGAGAGTGGGTAAAGGGGATGAGATGGGAAGAGACAGACATAGGTCTAGATAGGTAGGGAGAGTGACAGAGACAGAAAGACATAGAGTGCTAAAGAAAGACAAGACACAGGACACGGGTATGTTTTGAGGGGGTTCAAAGAATGCAATAAGCGCTCGTAATTTTTTTTTTTACATCCAGTCCCTTTGTGCGTGTGGCTTTGTACGTTTTGTCATCTGTTTCTAGATCTACTGGCACACAGGACCTCGGTTTATAGTCTCATCGGAAGGAAAGAGACAGACAGACATACAGAGACATGTGGAGATAAATCAGAGACAAATAAAGGCAAAGACGGAACTAGAGAAGAAGAGACAGACACACAGACAGAGACACGAAAATAAAAATAAAAAAAATTATGTGGGGAGAGAGAGAGAGAGAGAGAGAGAGAGAGAGAGAGAGAGAGAGAGAGAGAGGAGAGAGAGAGAGAGAGAGAGACAGACAGACAGACAGACAGACAGACAGACAGACAGACAGACAGACAGACAGACAGACAACAGATACAGATACAGATACAGATACAGACAGATAATAAAATACAGAATAAGATAAGAGCTTCCGAGAAAAAACAGAGACCGAAAAAAAACCCAGAAACAATACAACAGACAGAGACAGAAACAGACAGGCAGGTAGAAAAAATAAGCTAGAACCAGACACAGACAGACAGACAGACAGAATCTCACCGAAAAACTGATTAGAACCAGAAAGAAAAGATGAAAGAAACCGCACAGAAAAAATAATAATAAAAAAACCAGCAACCCATCACAGCAAACAACGGTAAAAAAAAAAAAAAAAAAAAAGGGGGGGGGGGGGTAGAGGAGAGTGTGTGTGGGGAGGGGGGAGGGACAGCAGATCAAGATGGGGTGCCTTACCCCTCCACAAGCTAATGCTAGTTTGAAGCAGACAGGCCACAAACACACACAAACTCTAACACCCTACCCCCACCCCCACCCCCACCCACATCGACATCCCTAAACTCCCCCCTCCCCCCTTCACACACCCACCCTACAAACCAGCCCCAGCCCTCCCTCCTCCCATCCCTCCCATCTCATCCCCCCCCCCTCTCCCCAATCATAAAATGGCAAGCGCATTGATTAACGCGCCGCCAACTTCTCAGGTTTGCAGTTCCGAGTTCTCACTGCCGCTGTTTGGCATTACAGCGCCCATCATTTATGAGTCACAAACATTAACGAGAGTGAACGCTCCCTCGAGGGCGTCTCTGTCCTGGCCGGCCCCCTTTAGGCTAGGCTAGTATAGAGAGAGGCCTAGGCCTATAGCCAGTTCAACGTCTGTGTGTGTGTGTGTGGGGTGGGGGGGGGGTACCAGGTCGAAGCCATACAGCATAGGTCTAGTAGGGCAGAAAGAAATTAGAAGTCTTTGCTTCCCACACACTTTTGTGGATTAATTAAAGAAACCAAACCAAACAAAAACACACACAGTGACATGATTTGCAAATGTCGGCGATGGGTTGAGGGGGGGGGGGGTCCTTTTTTTTCGTTCATGTATATAATTTGGGGACGGGATAGCCCAGTTTCAGTACAGTACCCCAGTTCACCCAACTGTAAATGGGTAGCGTCCTCTTAAGGGTCAGGGAAGGTAAAGCAGCGAGGGAGAGGAGATGGGCGCCGCCCTCAACATGCTGGCCCCTAGAGAAGCTGAGGTCTCTGACGCCTCGCTCCCCTATGACCACATAGGTTATGGGACACCTTTACCTTTTATTTTTTCACTCATGATTTATTAGCAAGAGCAGCTTCTCGTTGTAAATTTGCCTATATCAGGACAAGACAAGGGTGTTTTTATTTCCTAAGCTATGAAAAAGTTACGTGTACAAGGTAAATTTTGGACAAGAGTTCTTACAGGTCTACACTTCTAAAAGGAAACAAATACACATAGATCTACAGACAGGCAAAAGAAAGTCTACAAAAAAGATGTGCCTCAGTCTTTGTGGCCACGTGCTTTCAACAAGGGGAGAGTACCTCAAATTTATGGTAGAGAAAAATCTACCGTAAGTGAAAGTGGTATACAATATAGATCTAGTAGATACACAATAAAACGAAACAAAACAAAGGAGAACAAAACTATGCTATGATATGCTATGCTATGCTGTGCTGTGCTGTGCTATGTTATGCTATGCTATGCTATGCTATGCTATGCTATGCTGTGCTGTGCTGTGCTGTGCTGTGCTATGCTATGCTATACTATGCTATGCTCTACTCCACTCCACCCCACCCCACCCCACCCCACTATACTATACTATACTATACTATACTATACTATACTATACTATACTATACTATACTATACTATACTATACTATACTATACTATACTATACTATGCTATGCTATGCTATGCTATGCTATACATTTCCCAATGACTTAGGCCTGTGTATAGTAAATTACTGTTTCGCTAACACTCACTTCAAAAGCGCACTGCCTGCTGTTAAGATTTCTTCTTCTTCTACATTGAATTCCAGTCTGATTCTTAGCTCCGAGAAAAAAAAAAGAGATAAGAACAGTCAACAAGCACAGTTAATAATGATAATTATAATAATAAACAGGGAAGACGTGCACATCCCCAGCTTTAAAGACAAGATTAATCTGCAAAACTTAGAATTAATCTGCAAAACTTAGAATTACGTGACAGAGCTACACTCCACGCTTTCATTTATATCTTGCTTCGCAGTATCACCCAGTCCCGAGAGATACAAACACACTGCGGCCCATCTTTGAAGCTAAAGATTAACCTGTTAAATTTCGAAATTACACGACAAGTCTTTATACTTTATGGGTTTCTTTCATATCATAGAAAACCCTGGTATCAGTCAGACCTGGAAGATACAAGCATCTGCAGTGCTGATCGTGTAATGTGAGCAATGTTCTCAAATCCACATAGGTAAATGCCTGTTTGTAATGCCCCTATCTTCCCATCAATCTTATGCACATTCAACTCTTACTTAGTATGAAACAGCCAGAGCCTGACAAATTAATCGTAGATAAATAAAGTGTAAAGCTTTGTTGCAATGAATCTGACATGAAGTGATGTTGCATGTTTCATCAGTACAACCACTGTAGCGGTAAAGGATAGGGTGTCCTATATCATAATGCGGTCGTAAGGGAGCGAGGTGTCAGAGACCTCAGCTTCTCTAGGGACCGGCGTCTAATGGGCAGCATCCATCTCCTCTCCCTCGCTGCTTTACCTTCCCTGACCCTAAAGAGGGCAAGTGCCCATTTACAGCTGGGTGAACTGGTGGACTGACAGTACTGAAGCTACGGCGCACAAATAAAACAGTCACCCATAAATTCACGAGGCGACCACGCTCAACACTGCTTAACCTTAGCTTGCGCACAGCAAGTACTCTGACCCCTGAGCAATGATGCTGTAGTGTATGCAAAATCAGCCCAAGAGAAGAATAATGCCACAGTATTGGGCAATAAAAATGGAGACATCTAAACTGTGAAACATTTCGAGTAGTTTCCCGAAACTACATGATATGCCGCACGTGCATGCACGCGTGCATGCTTGTCTGAACCTAATAAAACGTCCACAGGAGCCAGTGATACACTCAAAAGATGACAGGATAGACTGACAAGGGGCAAACTTTTTTTCAGAAAACTTGACGACTTTGTAGACCTATATGGAAACGCACATTACACCACCAGTCTCCTTTATGAAGACGATTTCCATCTAACTTGGCGGTTTCAGTAAAAGGTGAAATTACATCTGTTCATCCGTGAGCGGCTCTGATATTGCTGATACCAGAGGGGTACCCATTTTATGTTGTCACTCACTCTACAAGTACCTTAAAAATAATAAAATAAGAAGAAAGTATTAGTCTAGTTCTGTTTCAGCAGCAGTGGCTATAGCTGGCTATAGATCTAGTGCAAAAGCAACCCTGGCTGTGCCCGTGACGTCACGCGTCGTATCAACATGGCAGTTCCTGAAGACTTCCAATTTTTTAAGTTTTTGATACAAAAACAAACAAAAACTAAAACAAAAAAGCCGCAAACAAACCAAATAATCAAAATAAAAACAAAAAAATGACCAAAAAAGATTATAAAGCAAAAAACAAAAAGACTCGCCCACCCACACTACCCCTCCCCCCCCCCCCCCCCCCCCCCCCCCCCCCCCCCCCCCCCCCCCCCCCCCAAAAAAAAGAAAGAAACAAAAACAACAAACAAAACAACTCTAGCTGTGTTAAATCTAGATCTGTCCCAAATCGGGTCTCTGTGACATCACCGGCAGTTGTCTACTTGTTTGTTCTGTTGTTTGATTTAACAGGAAAAACTGCATACACTCCCCCCTTTCCACTGAAAAAGGTTACATAAATAAACTCTATATAATACAGTTTTTCCCTTACCTGAACAGAAAGTAGCCCGTGTCGTCGGTGAGACAATGACAAAAGAAAAATGTGGATATTGCCGATGACATCATATCTAACCCCACTTTAGAAGAATGAACACATGAAAACAACAGCAATTACAAAAGTCCGATTATTTTGTTGTTGTTGCAAACAATTCTTCTTCTTTTCTCATGACCGGGATGGTCGTGGAGGAGACATGAGAGACGATTCTGCAGCCAGCCGTCGCCATCCAGCCCTGTCCTCCGCCTTCCGAATGAGTGTTGGACTGTCCAGGTGGGTCCACTCCTTGATGTTATCCATCCAGCTTTTGGTTTGTCTGCCTCGGCGTCTGCCACCATCTAGTATATATAGTAGGACTGTCTTGGGGAGGGTGTTGTGGCGTGTGACATGGCCGAACCATGCCAGCTTCCTTTTCTTGACAGTGGCTAGTAGGGGTTCCTGAGGGCCAGCCATCAGTGCGACTTGACTTCGCACAAAGGTGTTTGTTTTCCTATTCTTCCAGGATATTCCAAGCAGTCGCCTGAAGCATTTTGTCTCGAACGTTTGGATCCGCTTGGTGGTTTCAGCGGTCATTGTCCAACTTTCGCAGCCGTAGAGCAAGATGGAGATGACCAGGGATCTGAACAATTTGATTTTTGTTTTGAAGCTGATGTCGCTTCTCCATATCTTGTTCAGTTTTGCCATAGCTGATGTTGCCATGGCTAGCCTGGTCTTGATCTCTGTGGTGGAGCGTCTATCTTTCGTGGGGGTAGCGCCAAGATATTTGAAAGCGTCTACTTCTTCCAGCTGCTTGGCCATTCATGTAGATCTGTGCTGTGGTGTCGTTTGCACTGTTGACCAATACTTTACTCTTTTCTGTGCTGACTTCCATCCCATATGCGCCCGCTCTGTCTACCAGTCTGTTGGTAAGGTCTTGGAGTTCCTTGTTGCTGCCTCCCATGAGATCAATATCGTCAGCGAAGCGCAGGTTGTTAATGGGTCGCCCTCCTATTGAGATGGTAGAGTGCAAACAATATCAACAGCAAAAGTTCGAACATTTTTTTTCCAGCCAGTTAAACCCCCTCCCGTTCCTTTAGGAAAAAGAAAACAAACTGTCTATGCTATCACTTTCCCTCTTGAACCTCAAAACCACTTAAACACTTTGAAATAAATATCAAACATTGAATGGTTCTATTCAGTAGTATTAATATAGACATATATAATGGAATGGTGCACCAATAAAGCCACTTGCATTCTTCTAGATCATTCCCCCGGCCGAAAAGTTTTTTTTTTTTTAATCAGTCATTGATTAGGCAAAGTGCCAAGGCCTGTGTGTGTGTGTGTGTGTGTGTGTGTGTGTGTGTGTGTGTGTGTGTGTGTGTGTGTGTGTGTGTGTGTGATGTTTTCCAGTATTGTTTTGATTTTAAGATCATTTTCTGCATTTGTTTTTTATCATCTGCATTTTAGAAGAAAGAAAAGGCGTTAGAGCATTTTCAGACACGCCAAAATAATAAGAAATTCATGAACAGACAAAAAAAAATCAAACATTTTAGAATGGATGCTTATCCCATTATTCACAATCCCACAAGCCAGTTGCCAATATACTACTGCAGTGCTTATGACAAGTCACAGATGGCAGAAAAATAAAGACATGTCTACTAAACAGCAAGGAAGCCTGAGACAAAACATCGCAATATCATTAACTCTTACATGTAAATTAAACTTTTGTGTTTTACAAAATTAAAATGAATTTGTTCATGATTCTATTGCCATGTCAGACTTTGTATCTTGACTTTCTGGATCATTCCTCTCAAGAGATTATTTCGTTGTTCCGAGGTTCACACATAGTGAGATTTTGCGCATGCGACTGTTTTTGCCCACCATGAAGGTAGCTGTATTCCGATTTCGGGATGTTTATCGGATACTGTTCGTGTTTTCGTAGCCCACCGAACGCTGACATGAACTATGATATCTTTAACGTGCATTATTTGCTCCTTTGCGGGTGTATGTAGGCCTACACGAAGGGAATTAATGCACTTGAAGTTGACGTGCGAGATCGTAAAAATTCCCACCCTTCATTAGCCAGACGCCAGCGAGATTCGAACCCACGAGTTCATGGACCCATGGGATTGAAGTCGAACGGTCTTCACCACTAGGGTTAGGGTAGCGTCCGTCATTCTTTAAATAAAATCTGGTTGTCTTGGTGCCAGTTGTTTTTGTTTTTGTTGTTGTTGTTTTTCTGTTTTTCTTTTTTTTTTCTTTTTTTTCTTCTTTTTTTTTCTTTTTTTTTTTGGGGGGGGGGGGGGTTCGGATGAGTCGAAACATGGACGGACGCCCTGAGTTCAACATGCGTTTAGCACATGTAAAAGAACTCAGGGCGGTTCGGGGCTGTATATGGCAATATTCTGGCAGCCCCTGAGACGGCACTGAAATTATTCGTATCGGTAATTGCCTTTCAAATGGACCATTCCAGTGGCGTGGAGGGGGGGGGGGGGGGGGGGGGGTCTGCTGCATGGGTAACAGTTTGCCCTCCATACTTACTTACCCAGGCTTTGCGCGCTCTAAAGCCTAGAGCGCAACTCCAGTCTTCCGAGACTGACGGATGCCTGCTTAAAAGAACTCACGGCAGCCAAAGAATTTCCCCTGGCAAAATTCTGTAGATAAAAAAGCTACTGTTACAGGAAAACAAAATTACAGGCAGACAGATTTCATTTCATTAGTGATGCTGTTTTTGTGGCGGCGCATTCTCCTGAGGGGAGAGCAGCTCTGAACTGAACGCATAGAGAACTGCCTTGACTTTAAGTAATACACAATCGTTGTCTTTGCTTTGTTGTCTGTCAGTGTGAAAAAGCTCATTTCAATTTAAAGAGAAAGACAGGGCAGGCTTTTCCTTTTTTTTTGTTGTTGTCCGCACTGAATAAGACTGGTGAGCTGTACAAAATGAGAGAGAGAGAGAGTGTGTGTGTGTGTGTGTGTGTGTGGTGGAGAGACATACGTCTGGTTTTTTTATGCGTCCGGTTTTGCTATACATTTGTAGCAATCTGTCTTTTTTTCTTCTTCTTTTTTTTTAATCTAAGGTCATCATCATTACCTGAACTTACGAAATACTCTCTTTTTTTTAATTCTCGTCAAATTCCCAATGATTTAATGAATCAACTGTAGCTTTTTTTTTTCCCTAAAAACACATCTGCAAGGAATGACACTTATTTCCTATACTGAAACCCAAACTCATTTCATTTACTGTTTCTCCAGAAACGATTATTTTTTTATGCTTAATACCTGCCAGTAAAATAAAAGAATAAAAATAAAAACGACATAAGCATCTTTGCACAAGCAACAAACTCGATATGTATGCAGCACTAAAATTATGATGTATCGTGTCCGAAGCCAAATTATCTCCCTTCTTGGCCCCGAGAACGCTGCGAGTGCCGTGAAGATTTGTCTCCCATCCCACTGCCGATGGACGATGATAAGTCCAGCAGTGGTCAGTTTAGCACAACATGCGGCCTGACTCATTCATCATTCTTTTTATCACGGCATGTGCTCGTGTTAGCCGCAACAGTTGTTCGCTTCTCGGCTTTTCCCCGTCTCGCCATCTTGCCACGGAAGTTATTTATTCTCTCCCATGTTCGAAACGATGTAGGCAATTCCCTCCCCTGTTCTTTAACGGTGTAGGCATTTAATCCCACGTATCAATTATTGCTGTATCCCACGTCTATTATATAGATATCAATTATTTCAGCTTAAGAACGATGCGTCGTTGATTGAGCGATGTACAAAATAAACAAACAGGGAAATACAAATCAAAAATAAATAAAGCGGAAAAGCGGAGACTTATCACTTTCTTGAAGAACTGGTTTTCGAAACGGGGTTTGACGACGATAATGAAAAATGTGCATTACACGACTGTAACGGGCGTTTTATATCATCGTTTGAGTTATACGTGTATCGTTTCCATTAATGCCACGGTTCTAAGTGTTGCAGGGTTCATCAGCACCGTCATAAAGCAAAATAAGTATCTTTATTATTTTCCAGTGCTGTAAATATTACCAGATCTATCGTCTTGCTGCTTGTGGCAAATACCATCTTGCTGTTTGCTGTGCTGTGATGTGATGTGCTGTGCCAGGAATTAAACATAAGGAGCAGATACAACCAGAGAAAAAAAATATTTAGGGTCTTTAATTGAGCTTTACAGTTAATGCGAATCGGCATACCATTCCACTTGGCTGAGTGGTAAAGACATTTTGGATGTTGGGGCCAAGCCGAGGGGTTCGAATCCTGCTTGTGGCAGCCAGGTTAGAAGAAGCTTTTGTTTTCAAAACTAAGTGTTGATTTATGCAGATTCAAATTTATTAATATCTTTTAGGTTCTTCGGCTGAAATTTTTAACAGGCGTCGTGTGATTGAAGCATGATTAATTATGTGTGGGGGATGATGGAAGTGATTGTGGAGAAGAGACTGGGAGAGTGAAAGTAATGTAAAAATTAAACAGCGCTATGAGCAGATTTTCTTAATATAATGCGCTATATTCATTAGTAGTAGTGGTGTGTGGTGGTGATGTTATAATAATGTGGTTGTTGTTATTATTTTTACTGCCGTTATTTTTTTTAATTTGTTGTTGTTGTTGCTGCTGTTATTGTTGCTGTTATCGTTGCTGTTGTCATTACGTTCTTGTTTCTATCCCATTCCACCATTTGATTAAGAGGAAACAATCGCGATCGTGTGAAAAGGAAAGCGTGACATCTCTCTCTCTCTCTCTCTCTCTCTCTCTCTCTCTCTCTCTCTCTCTCTCTCTCTCTCTCTCTCTCTCTCTCTCCACACACACACACACACACACACACACACACACACACAACACTGGTATATAAACTAAATACTACCCCAGCAACATTGATGAAAAAATGGTATCAGGCAAACAAGGGAGACAAAGTTCCTTTCTGTCACTGACAGTAAGGGCACATAACTCCAAGCTGATGCTCCCTCTTATCTTAATTTGTGAGCACAGAAAAGTAAGGTACACCACGTTGCCTCTAAAAGAACCTCTAGTATCCCCTGGCAAAACAATAATAGTATTTTTTTTTAAAGAAAGAAAGCATAACAAAGAAAGAAAGAAAAATGAAAAGGTATGTAGGCTTACACAGGATTATAATCTCTGGTCAGAGTGAAACGATTATACAACGAACAAAAACATTGAGAGGTAGATGCTACTTTATCGTGACTAAAAGTCCACAAAATTTGGATTCAACACACAGGGATAAATAAAGAAATAAAGAAACAAACAAAAAGCAAAAACAAAGAAAAACAACCCCAAAACAAAACAACATAAGGACGTTTGCATGAGTTGTTTTAGTCTATATACCTAAAGATTTGTCCAAAAAATTTAGATAGACATCAAAAGTAAACGCAGTGCGGAAACCTCCTAGCACCAGACTTTAGCCATACCTCCCCAAAAAATCCTAATAATACAAAAAAGAGAACTTAACAAAATCAGAAAAAGTACTTTTACCAAAACATAAATTTTCTTTTCATAGTAGATAAAAAGAATAAGAAAGCAAGAAACAAAGTGACCTCAAGAAATGTTTTGCTGATTTCCAGTTGAATTCTAGTGTACAGGGGAACGAGTTAGTAGTATTTCCGCTCTTAGTGCCATTGATACTAACTGTCCCCATCTTTCCTGTTAAAGGTCTTGTTTCGTTGGTTTGTTGTTGTTGTTTTGTTGTTGTTTTTGTTTTTAGTGCTTTCATCAAATAGGTCGTTTATCAGTTTTAGCTGATAACATTGTATGTCTTGCATTGTTAAAAATCCTATAAGTAATTAAAATCATATTCTCTAATTCTACACAATCTTTACCTGATCCCGTTAAAGGGACTTGTGTGTGCGTGTGTGTGTTGTGTGTGTGCAAAAACACGAACATGTGCGTTTGGAAGCATAGATTGTAAAAGCATGAATGCAAACAGGAATTGTATTTAATGTCATACTGTCTGATTTTGTTTAGATCTAGTTTCATTCCATTTCTTTCTTCTTCTTTTTTTTTATCTAGTTCTATTTTATGGTATGCAAAATGGACATTTTAGTTGCAGTCTATATTAAGCATACTTTCTTTAAATCTATATATATAAATTTTTCCCTTTACATCAAAAAGTTCTCTCTCTTTTCCTTTGAACAACTCTCTCTATCTCTCCCCCCCCCCCCCCCCCCCCCACCCCCACCGCATTTTCCCCCAAGATGTCTTCATAGGCCTACTAAGCAAACAGACATAGATTCTAGACCTATGCAACACAAGCTTGGATGTGACTCTCTCTGCTTATAACAAAAAATTTCTCTTAATGTTTTTTTTTTTTTAGAATCTTGTTTTCTACTCTGTCAGGTTTTCCTATTGTCTTTTCTGTCTTCTCCTTCATTTTTTGTTGTTGTTTGTTTTGTGTTTTCTTTTCTTTTATTCTCTCTTTGGTTTGTGCCCCTATACCGCAAGAAAAAGCATTGTTTTAGAAACTATTATTTTAGAGTGTATGCTTTAATGCATTTACAGCTTATGCGTTTTAGCGCCTGTTTCACACACACACACACACACACACACACACACACACACACACACACACACACACACACACACAACACACACACACACACCATATGACATGGTTTCTAGATCTTTCTTATACAAAAAGAAACTATTTTTTTGTTTTTTGGTTTGTTTGTTGTTGTTTTTTTCTTCACAAAAGAAAGTTCCAAAAAGATAGCTGCTGTTGTTTGTTGTTTTAGATTTGTTTTGTTTGTTTTTCATTGACACAGAAAATGGTTTACAATTCCCATCCTAGTCAATTCCTGCTTATTTCTCGCTCCCTTCTGTGATCTGATATCATTTTCATTTTCAAAGACTAAGGTAGTTCTGGTTTTCTATTTGTATCTTTTTTTATATTTTGATTTGTTTGTTGTTGTTTTGTTGTTTTGTTGTTTTTGTTGATGATTTTTTTTTATTATTCCCGTCTTTTCTATCAATTGTATGTGTTGTTTTCGATTGTTTGGTTTTGTTTTTTTTAAGTTGAAGTCTTTCTTTTAATCCAGTCTCTTCTGTTCGTTTGTGTGTGTGTGTGTGTGTGTGTGTGTGTGTGTGTGTGTGTGTGTGTGTGTGTGTGTGTGTGTGTGGTGTGTGTGTGTGTGTGTGTGTCGTTGCGTGCGTGCGTGCGTGCTGTGTGTGTGTGTGTGTGTGTAGGAAGGGTTTATTGTATGTTTCTGCTGTGGATTCTGTTACTTTTAGTTTGGTTTCTTAGCTCCTGTTCACAAACATTAATTTTTCACGCGCAAATTCTGACGAGAAACGTTTTATTCAGTATTTTTGCAAAAGGTAAATAGATGGACATTCAGCTATAGATAGAGAGATACAAAGGAAAGAAGAAGGGTAAAAAGAGAAGAAGCTAATGAAAAAAAGGAGCATAGACAAAAGGTTGCGACCACATTAATTTTTAAGTTTCGCCTCTTTCTTCTTCTTCTTCTTCTTCTTCTTCTCTTCTTCTTCTTCTTTCTTCTTCTTCTTCTTCTTCTTCTTCGTATTAATTAATTAAAATGTTCTCTGTTCAGATGTTCATAACATTCTGGGTCTATCTATCTATCTATCTATTTATCTATCTATCTATCTATCTATCTATCTATCTATCTATCTATCTATCTATCGATCGATCCCTTAGTCTGACGACCGTGGGGGGCACCCATGAAGACTTGACAACCAGTTCCCTCTATTTCTCTCTCTGTTCTGCCTTTCTCAGGGTTTTGTTGAGTTCTAGGCCTGTCCATTCGCTGATGTTGTCCTCCCATCTCCTCCTGGGTATCTGTTTATATATCTATCTAATTATTCTTTGATTTATTTATTGCCTGCTTTTCCTCTCATGCCACAACCCAGAAGTTCCAAATAAATCACTGCAAACCTGGTTCTGGTTCTGTATCTGTCTACGATACAACTATCTATTTGGTAATCATGATATATTATTGTCAACTTTTTCTTGCACACGACACCCCAGAAGTTCTCCATGTAGAAGCAGAACAGATGCACTTCTTTAATCTAAAATACTCATATATCTCTTGTTTATTTACCCAAATTTGTATACATTTATTACAGTCCTTCAGATGAGACTATAAACTCAGGCCCCGGGTGCACACACACGCACGCAGAACATCGTGCACATTTAAAAAAACAACAACAAAAAAAACAGTTCCACCTCTCAAATGGAGTAGGCCATTTCGTGTCGGTAGGAACTGATGACAAAAGATCTATTTGTAAAGAAAATGCATGCACATGGTTGTTGTGTTTAGACATCATCTCCAAACAAGAATTTCAGGCAGCTACCTTAAAGGTGAGTTAATTCGTTGTATACACAAAAATCTCACCATTGATGAACCTCGGAGCTCTAGCCGAGGAATGAAGATGAAGACGAAGAAAGAGCTCTTCAAGGCTCTAAGCAACATTCATACTAACTCAAAATCATAGAACATATTATAATAATCCATACATTCAATCAGTCTTTCAGTGAGAATAAACAGATTGTTTGTAAGGGAAAACTCTGTAAAGCCCTAGTACTTTTGGATATAAGGGCAGGGCGGAAGGATGTAGGGATGAACGGACGCCTGAAGCCTAAGGCCGCTTTCTCACGTTTAGTCTACCTCTAATGTACAGACCCGCCCTTTCCCCATCTTCGATTTACACGTACTAATTGACAGTTATTGTACAAGGAAACAGGCATGTACTCATAATGGACATGTGTTTGAGAGTGTATGTGTGTGTGTTTGGGGAGAGATGGGGGAGAAGAGGGAGGCATGCATTCGCACATAGACTGTAATGTGAGTGCACATTTACAAACACATGTAGACACGGGAGCGCCAGGGCCAGCGCGTAAGCACACACACGCACGCACGCACGCACACACACACACACACACATCACTCGGCTTCAACAACTTAGATTTTAACTTGAAAGTTTTGTACACACACGCAGAGATAGACGGAGACAGACAGACAGGCAGACAGGCTGAGGGACTAAGAATTTTGGAATAACCATCACACGTTATGGAAGACATTAAATGAATACTCTCTCTCTGTCTCTGTCTGTCTGTCTGTCTGTCTGTCTGTCTGCTCTGTCTTTTGTCTCTGTCTCTCTCTCTCTCTCTCTCTCTCTCTCTCTCTCTCTCTCTCTCTCTCTCTCTCTCTCTCTCTCTCGCACACACACACACACACACACACACACACACACACACACACACACACACACACACACACACTCAGGCACTATACTCCCCACCACCACCACCCCGACACAGTCAACTCCCTAAAGGCACTTCCTGCTGACGAAATTGATGAAGTCCTATGCCACAAATTTGAGTCAAAGAGATCAACAGGTGGCAGAGAAGAGATCAGAGACGACAGGGAGAGAGAGAGAGAGAGAGAGAGAGAGAGAGAGAGAGAGAGGAGAGAGAGAGTACATATTACTACGGTATATTCGTAAACGTGAACTATGACTTCACAGAGACTGATGAGACAGGGAAAAGTGAGAGAGCGAGACAGAGAGACAGACAGCAGACAGAGAGAGCAGAGTGTATACCAAGTATACTCATAACGACTATGACTTCACAGATGATAAATATTATAAAGTGATGTGGTTATGTGACTGAGAGAGTCAGGGAAAAGAGGAAACAGACGAGAGAGACAGAGACAGAGGACAGAGGAACCAGGAGACTTGCTGACTACTAAGTGCAACGTTGGTAATTAGCATACAATGTGGGGTTATGTGGGAGAGGTCAGGCTAAGAGAAGGAGAGAGAAGAAGAGTGTGTTGGATGGTGGTGTGGTGTGGTGGATGTACAACTTGTGAGGCACAATGGACAGCAACGATATAGAGAGGGATGGGGGGGGGGGTGGTGGGGTGAAGTTGGAGGAAAGTGGAGAGTGTCGGGGTGGGGGGGGGGGGGGGGGGGGGGGGGGGGGGTAGGGGAGGAGGGGGAGGAGGGAGGCGGTGGTGAGGAGGTGGGTGGATGGGTATGGTGTGTGAGTGGAAGGGAGGAGGGAGAGGAGGAGGAGGGGGGAGGTGGGTGGATGAGTGGGGTGGGTGGGGTGGGTGGATGGACGGACGGACGGACAGACGGGGTGTCGCTGGTCCATTAGTTGAGGTCTGCTCCATTACGGTAATTACCGCTAGCGCCACCACAGCTTTCCCGCCCCATCCAGTCAGCCGCCTGTTTATCGACTGCTGGGCTTCAGGCTTGCCAGTTAGCCTCGTCAATGCGCCACTGAAACCTTTCCCTAACCCTCTCTCCTCCCTTTCCTTCTTCCTTCCTTTTCTTTCCCCCCTACCCCCTCTCTCTCTCTCTCTCTCTCTCTCTCTCTCTCTCTCTCTCTCTCTCTCTGTATAAATGTATACTGAAAGCCTCTACTCTTCCATCCCATCCCATCCCACCCACCACAATCTATCCCAACTCCTT
>CM060325.1:10258621-10273621 GCA_030674155.1 Stramonita haemastoma | reverse complement strand
ATTGATTGATTGTTATATTCAGTTCTTCTTCTTTTTTTAATTGAAAGCCCAATATTTTTTGACGCTTGAAAAGGATGATAAAATTAAATATGTCTATTGATAGTAATAACAACAAAAATAATGATGTACATACTAATTATGATGATGTATATAATAATAATAATAATAATAATAATAAATAATAATAATAATAATAATAATAATAATAATAATCTGATATAATAGAAATAATGAAACGAAAGGTAGACAAAAAAAAAACACAGACAAAAATGGTCAAATGAAATGTAGCATGTAGACTTCACACGTTCACCCTCTTTCTTACCTTTCTTCATTGCATTTACTGATCATCTGTTTTAGTTTCTGTTTGTTTGTTTGTTTGTTTGGGGGTGGGATTTTTGGGTCCCATATTCCTGTTCATTCTTTTTTTAAGTATAATTTTTATTCATTCGTTCGTTCATCCATCCATCCATTTCATTACTATCTGCTGTTCAATGATGAACTTGTTGCCTCATTTATCAAACATGTCATGTTATGGAGTTCAGAAGTGTACAAATGAAATAAGGAAAAACACACACACACACACACACACACACACACACACACACACACACACACACACACACACACACACACACACACACACGAGAGAGAGAGAGAGAGAGAGAGAGAGAGAGAGAGAGAGAGAGAGAGAGAGAGAGAGAGAGAGAGAGAGTAGTGTACACACGCACGAAAAAAGCAAATAAATGAATAGAAAAGTAAATGAATATTTTTTAAAAGCACCCCCCCCCCTCCCTCCTTTGCAATAAAAATGGTAAAAGGTAAAGGTAAAGATGTCCCATTACCTTGACGGTCGTAGGGGAGCGAGGCTCAGAGACCTCAGCTTCTCTAGGGGCCAGCATGTTGAGGGCGGCGCCCACCTCCTCTCCCTCCATATAAAAAATGGTATAGACTAGAACTTTAATGGATTTTTTTGTGTGTGCGTATGGAGTCCGGAAAAAAACAACCAAACAAACAAACACAGAGACCAAAAATTCCTGTAATATTTGTTCTCTTCTGGGAAATATTATATATATATAAATATTATATATATATATGTAACATGGATATGTATATATATTTTATATATAGCCATGATATGCACAAAGCATGGTCCTTACTCAATAATTCCCCAAATACTGCCTCCAAAGACCTTTATTCCATAGCCTTTTTTTTTTTTTTTTGAATCTTTGAAAAATATCAATTTTATGATGAGAGTGAAGTTGTAACTGATTACCTGCACTTGTTTTTCTCCATTATATTTTCTCAATTATATATATTATATAATATATATATATATATATATATATATACATATATATATATATATTATATATACACATGTGTGATGTGTGTTGTGTGTGTGTGTGTGTGTGTGTGTGTGTGTGTGTGTGTGTGTGTGTTGTGTGTGTGTGTGTAAGAAATTTCTGCTTGACAACATTTGTGGTCAACATGCTGTGGTGTTCGTGTTTGCCTGATGGCCGGCGTGGGTTTTCGGTGATAAAAAAAATTCGAACTAGATCTAGTCTAGATCTATTCATAGTCGAGGTTTAAAGCTCTTGGAAAACATGGGATTACTTCTACTTGCACAAAAATCGTGCTCCTTCCTTTTTCAATATTAAGATGTTTTTTTCACAGAGAGAGAGAGAGAGGAGAGAGAAGAGAGAGAGAGAGGAGAGAGAGAGAGAGAGAAGAGAGAGAGATTACAGAGAGAGAGAGAGAGAGAGAGAGAGAAGAGAGAGAGAGAGAGAGAGAGAGAGAGAGAGAGATGTTTTTCAGACACAGAGAGAGAGAGAGAGAGAGGAGAGAGAGAGAGAGAGAGAGAGAGAGAGAGAGAGAGAGAGAGAATGACAATGACAAAAGACAATGACAATGACAGTAGTTTATTGTGATTAAGCTTTTTAGCAGGGGGGGGGGGGGGGGGGGGGGGGAGGGGGGGGGGGGGGGGTTGTACTGACTTTTCTTGGGTGACACAAGGAACAAACGGAAACATAAATCACTAGATCTATTACAAAACAATGTAATGCAAAATAATGTATATAAAAAAGGAAATCTATGGAGAGAGAGAGAGAGAGAGGAGAGAGAGAGAGAGGAGAGAGGGGGGGGGGGGGGGTGGGGGGTGCATTGGATGTAAGTAAACAAAAAAGAGTTTTCACTGCAGGTCAAAAAATAGATACAGTATGTATCATACACACACACACACACACACACACACACACACACACACACACACACACACACACACACACACACTGATGGAAAAAGAGATAGTTCAGTGTGTGAGTGTGTGTGTGTGTGTGTGTGCGCGCGCGCGCGCGTGCGTGGTCGTGCGTGCATGCGTGCGTGCGTAGGCGCGATATGTATATATTTTGTAAAATTTGTGTGAGAATAGAGACACATGATACAGAAACAAAGTGCAATATTATTTCAAAGAAATAGACGCTAGGTACAACAAGGAAGAATGTGTGTATAGGCTAATCTCTGCGTGTTTGTGATGTACCAGTCTCTTGTCTATCTAATCCGTCTGTCATCAATAATATGTGATCTCTCTCTCTCATCTTCTTCATCCTCTCTCTCTTCTCTTCTCTCTTCTCTCTCTCTCTCTCTCTCGTACCGTCTCTGTCTATCTCTCTCAGTCATATTTTGTCTTCTCTTCTGCTCTTCTGTTCTGTCGTCGTCTGTCTGTCTGTCTGTCTGTCTGTCTGTCTGTCTCTCTTCTCTCTCTCTCTCTCTCTCTCTCTCTCTCTCTCTCTCTCTCTCTCTCCTCTCTCTCTCTCTCCTCTCTCTCTCTCTCTCTCACACACACACTAAGGGGGGGGGGGGGGGGGGGGGGGAGGTAATCATCGGTCTTCAGTGTGTGTGTTTGCGTGTGTGTGTGTGTGTGTGTGTGTGTGTGTGTGTGCGTGCGTGCGTGTGTGTGTGTTTGTGTGTGTTGTGTGTGTGTGTGTGTTTTGTGTGTGCGTGTGTGTGAGTGTGCGCGTTGTGTGTGTGTGCGTACACTATACTATTATTATTATTATTATTATTATTATTATTATTATTATTATTATCGTCGTCGTCATCGTCATCGTCGTCGTCATCATCATCATCATCATTATCATATGCATGTTGCAGTAAAAAGCAACGTGTACAATCCCAAGAGAACAAAAGGGGCGGGGGGGGGGGGGGGGGTATTGTTCTAGAATTACTGGATGATGCAAGAAGTAGAGAAATGATTTTGAATGTGTGTGTGTGTGTGTGTGTGTGTGTGTGTGTGTGTGTGTGTGTGTGTGTGTGTGTGTGTGTGTGTGTGTTGTGTATGTAGCATACACCGTTTAAAAGCCATATTTTCGTGGAATAAAATACAAGTCCGAGCATTTTAGCATCAGCATCATAATAAAAAAGAAGATGTTGAACAATATTGATTTTAAGTGTTTAGTTAAAGAATTCAGCTTTCATTGGGTCATTCAACACACACTGAAGTAACGGTATCAACAACAGCAGCAACATATTCGTAATAAAGTTGGTGGTAGTGGTGGTGGTGGAGGTGGTAGTGATGGTGGTGGTGGTGGTAGTAAGTAGTAGTAGTAGCAGCAGCAGAGCAGCGGTAGAAGTAGTACTATATAGTAGTAGTAGTAGTAGTGGTAGTAGTAATAGCAGTAGCAACACAGCAGCAGTATTAGAAGTAGAAGTAGCAGCAGCAGCAGCAGCAGCAGCAGCAGTGTAGTAGTAGTAGTAGTGTAGTAGTGTAGTAGTAGTAGTAGTAGTAGTAGTAGTAGTAGTAGTAGAGCAGCAGCAGCAGCAGCAGCAGCAGCAGCAGCACAGCAGCAGCAGTAGAAGTAGTAGTAATCGTAACAAAGGTGATGACAGCAGCAATAGTTAACGATATCAGTACTTAGTAATAATGGAAATGATGGTCATTACAGACATACAGTTTAGTTTCTCCATCCCTTTTCTTCCTCCACCCCCTCTCCTCTCAACCCTACTCCTCACTTTTCTATCCCTCACCCATCCCACCCCCACCCCTTTGCTCTCCTCTTCTTCTTATACCCCCACTCCCCCCAAATGTATACATTATATATCACATATATGATATATAATATGATAATATTCTTATAGGCTACAGACACAGTTCAACCCCCTAAACCTATAACAATTATTTACACACCGCGTCACAGAGAGCTCTGTATGCGTGTGTGTGTGTGTGTGTGTGTGTGTGTGTGTGTGTGTGTGTGTGTGTGTGTGTGTGTGTGTGTGTGTGTGCGTGTGTGTGTTGTGTGTGTGTGTGTGTGTGTGTGTGTGTGTGTGTGTGTGTGTGTGTGTGTGTGCGTGTGTGTGTATGTATATGTGCATGTATGTATGTGTGTATGTATGTGTGGTGTGTGCATGGTTGTGTGTGTGTGTTGTGTAGTGTGTGTGTGTGTGCACATGTGTGTGCATGTGTGTGTGTGTGCATGTGTGTGTGTGTGTTGTGTGTGTGTGTGTGTGTGTGTGTGTGTGTGTGTGTGTGTGTGTTGTGTGTACATACACAGGCTAACTGCATTAGCAGCATCATGCAACACAAGGGGGTGAAAACGTGCTGCTCTAATTCGATCAGTGATACTGAGGGCCAGCTAGCTCCTGCCTTGGCACACACCCAACACCCCCAAATTTGATCAAGTTAGGAATTAACTCGAGGTGGTGCGGTGTGTGTAGTGTGCAAGCGTTCACATAAGCGAGCGCGCCCGTACGCGCCATGTATGCATGCACATGGTTTAGTAATCTGTACGTACGCACACGTATACTTACTATACGTGTGTGTGTGTTCTAGCACAGGCGCGCGCGCAATGCGCACGCACGTGCGCGCGCGGCGAGCCACACACACACATACCACACACACACACACACACACACACACACACACAGCCCGCACGAGTAGGCACGTAAACAAACACACACACATACACACACACATTCCCCTATCTCTCTCTCTCTCTCTCTCTCTCTCTCTCTCTCTCTCTCTCTCTCTCTCTTCTCTCTCTCTCTCTCTCTCTCTCTTACTTTGCACACACCACACACACACACACCACACACACACACACACACACACAACACACACACACACAACCACACCACTGAAGACCGATGATTGCCCCCCCCTCCCCCCCCCCCCCCCCCCCCCACACACACACACACACATACACAGAGTTCTTCCCATCCCCCAAAACAAGACATAAACCTATCACTTTGCGACACCCAAAGTGGAAGCGAAAAGAGCTGTTTCTAATGAGAAACATAAACGAGGTCATTTTCCTCCAGCAAATGGCTTAACACAGAAGCTGTTATAAAACAGAACCAGCACAAAGTGTGCTTTTATTGCAAGCTGATTAAAAAAAAAAAGAAAGAAAGAAAGATTAAAAACAATTGTTTAAAAAAATTATATTACAAAGTGGTGGGAAATTTGCTAAGATATTAAAGAAAGAAAACACCGACAAATTTATGGAAAATAGATGTCGGCTACCTATTATAAGACTACGATACCCAAAATATAGAAAAAAAACATAGATGCGTTTGCGCGCCGCGCGTACACACACACGCGCGCACACTCTCTCTCTCTCTCTCTCTCTCTCTCTCTCTCTCTCTCTCTCTCTCTCTCTCTCTCTCTCTCTCTCTCTCTCTCTCTCAGACTGCATGCATGTGAGCGCTCGCGCCTTACGCGTGGGCAATGGCAAAATGAGAACAACAACAATATCATTTTCAAGGAAACGAACACGAAATATTGATGAATAATGATGGAACTATTCCACATAGAAGAGCGTGACTTCCCTTGTTTTTTACAGTAGACAAACGACTGAGGACCTGTTGGACCTATGCAGTTGCATAGTATTGTATTGTATTGTATTGTATTGTATTGTATTGTATTGTATTGTATTGTATTGTATTGTATTGTATTGTATTGTATTGTATTGTATTGTATTGTATTGTTGTATATACACTTTCAGTCACGGCGGATTTCTCTGTGTGAAATTTGAGATGCTCTCCGTGGGGAGAGCGCGTCGCCGCAAGAGCTGCGCCTCTCTCTCTCTCTCTCCCCGGTCGAGGAGATTTTTCTCCTGGAGTTAACATTACTGCTGACTCCACTCTCCCCAAAAGTCCTTCGGATGAGACTTTAAACCGAGGCCCCGTGTGCGAACGCACGCAGAACACCTTGCGCACACGTTAAATCCTGTTCCGCTTTTCGTAAGAGTAGGCCATCGTGTGTCGGTGGGAACAGATGACATTTACAAAACTGCATACACACGGGGACTGGACGTAAAAAAGCACACGAGTGCTTATTCCATTATCCTGGATATAAAATAATAAATCCAATCCAATCCTATCCTCTCTCTCTCTCTCTCTCTCTCTCTCTCTCTCTCTCTCTCTCTCTCTCTCTCTCTCTCTCTCTCTTCTCTCTTCTCTCTCTCTCTTCTCCCTCTCTCTCTCCCTCCCTCCCTGGTTATATTAATTTTTGGTTCCCCTATGATAGTGACTTTCTCTAAAGCATTTTGCCAGAGAAAGCCCTCATTTTGACAAGGATTCTTTGACGTGCGTTCAGTGCATATTGCACACAGGACTCCTCCAGTCTTTAATCTCATGCAGGGGAAAGACTAGAACCCAGACCACCACTCATGGTTTAATGGATGGGGGAAAAGTTATATTCAGGCAGGACTGAACTTCCGACTTTGCTTTGATTTTATTTGTAAGAGTTTGCCATATGTTTGTATGTATTTATCATGTATGTGCTAGATCTATAATATGCAGGGAATGTGAATGTGTAGGCCTAGTGCTTAGCTGAGTGACAGTAATCAAAATTCAGAACGTGTGCACTGATATGTATGCAGAGAGAGAGAGAGAGAGAGAGAGAGAGAGAGGAGAGAGAGAGAGAGAGAGAGAGAGAGAGGAGAGAGGGGTGTATTCTCATGTTCTCATATTCATGTTGAGCTGTAAATACGGTTCTATCGATTTCCTGAATCCTAACGTTGTCTTGCGCTATAGTGTCGCTTTGCTGTTTTGCCATGATACATCGGCACCCTTTGTTTACCATTCTTTTTTCTTTTTCTTTTTTTTTTTTTTTTTGGGGGGGGGGGGGGGAGTCGGGGGGGAGAGAGGGTTACGTTGGGTGTTTTTTTTTTATTACGTTTGTTTTGTTGTGTTGTTTCGGGTGGAGGGATGTTTGTATTTTTGGTTTTTGTTTGTGTTTTGTTTTCTTTTTTCGGTGGAGGGGGGGGAGGGGGGGAGCTCGGCTATAGCTCCGAGGTTCGCAAATAATCAGGATTGCGTATGTGACCTTTCTTGCCCACCATGAAGGTAGCTGCATTTCGACTTCGGGATGTATGCTGAGTACGTTTGTGTTTCCTGTAACCCACAGAACGTTGAAATGAATTGTGGGATCTTTAACGCGCATTTTTTTTTTTTAATTTCTTCGATGTGTGTATGTACATAGGGAAACTAGCGGCGCTGCTATAATGGTGTTTTGAACGAATCAATCACATTGTGTTTGATACCAAATTTCTGTATGAATTTCTGACATTTCTGAATTTTTTAACGGGAGAAATGAAGATACGTGACAAGCATTGGTTTCTGAAGGTCTAGATAATTTATTTTGATTTTGAATATAAGTTGTTGATTTGATATTGTAAGGTTCTTTCTCCTCTTTTCAGAAACTTTTCTCCTATATTTACGAGGGTTTAAAAAATTTTGGGTTACAGATATCCGCGTTTTTTAAAGGATAATGCTGGATACAAAAAGCACACATTTGTCTATTATCTTTGTTACTAAAGAATTAGCACACATTTGTCTATCTAATATCTTTGTTGATAAAGAACTTGAACGTGAATTTATCTAGACAGACAGGTGCGTTACCTCTAGCCTACTGATCCACCAGTCTGGAAATATCTTTATTTCGGATAGATCTACAAATCTTGGATACAAATCTTAAATTTACACAGTTACAGTCTTTTAATTCTCTGCATCTCTCTCGCGCGCGCACGCGTGTGTATGTATAAATTCGGAAAGGATACACATTGAATTTGTCTACGCCACTTGTCATATTTTCCCAATTTCGTATTTCCAACAATATTATCGGAAAGTTTGGCCAAGATAAACTTCCAAACTGTTAAGGACACTGGACAGTTTGGAATAGATCTGGTTCTTACTGCTAAACAAGATTTTTTAGTGAAAGTGTCCGAAATGAAGATAATTACACTACCCGAGATATTGTATTCTTTCTAATATGTATATGTAAAAAAAAAAATAAAATAATAAAAAGTGGAATGATGTATCCATAGGTGATGGTTAGATGACATCATGGCCGCCACGTTGAGAGGCAGATTAAAATGCAGCCTTTCACAACTTACACTGGTGAATTTTCTCTCCTTTTTTTCGCACGTGATGAGAAACGGCCATTTCATTGACAGGATAGACAGGATGCACACACCACTGTTTCCCGCCCTGAAGGCGGCCATAAGATGACGTCATGGCTTCTGTTGAGACCCAGCCGTGACGTAGATAGGACAGGCAAGATGCTGCCACCCTTTTCAACACCTGTCAGCTGCCACTGACTGCTGTAACTAATGGTCACCATGTTGAGAGGCTAAGGTGGAACTGGGGGATAATCACTTATCAGAAATTGTTTCAAGTAAATGTTTAAAAATATAGTTGCGTCACAAATTAAAAAGGCATCGAGCATCACTTGTAATGCCTTAAAAAAAAAAACCGCACAAACTACAATATTTCATGCACCGTCACTGCAGTGGGAACAATCCAATATGGCTACCAAAACTGCCAATCTTATTATAACTTGTAGCTAATACCAGAAATCTGTTTTTACAGACAGGTTTTACAACCAAAAAACCCTGATCTAGATTTACGAGATAAATTCGCCATATCAACTCAATTCAACTGTCGCTATCGCCTGTGTGTGTAGGAGCTCCACACAATGCCACCAGGGCGAGCTGCCATCTCTCTCTAGCCTTGCTCTGTCTCTTCTGAGTTCTGCGATCTCATGTACCCGACCGTTGGTCTCTGTGTGTTGGCAATGTAGGATAGCAACTACACTTCACGTGAGTTTGGCTACACATGTATCCCTGTGTCTTACAGAGGAAGTATGCGTATACCTCACTTTTCACCTCTCTTTGGGTGGCAACCAAACTGAATAACACCACTGTAGTTAACGTACTTGTAAAGACATTCATTTTATTGAGGGCTTTATAGTTCATTTGCCCTGAAAATAAAAATTTCAAATACAGAGGAAAATAATATTATTGTTAGTATCATAAAAGTTGGACATCATTTTGATGGCGAATTGAACCCCCAGTTTAATTATTTAATTGAGAGGGATTGACCAACAACGATCTTAAATTTCGAGGGACATTGTGTGTGTGTGTGTGTGTGTGTGGCGCGCGGGGCGCGCGACCCGCGCGCGCGCGCGGTGGTGTGTGTGTGTGTTTGTGTGCGTGTGCGTGGTGCGTGTGTGGGGTGTGTTCAAATTCAAATTCATATCAAAATTCTTTTATTTCGAGGATAATGAAAAAGCACCTCAAGTGCTTTTTTATACCCAGTCCCCAGCTGTGTGTGTTATGGTTTGGGGGTTATTTTTTTCAATCATGATTATTCCCAATATATATAATATATAAAATATATATATTTTAATATATATATATATATATATATTATTAGTATATATAAATTTTATTTATTATATATAATATAATAATAGTCTCTCCACATTAGACGTTTAATCTAAAGACTACGCTTTGTTTTGCAAGCTATATTCCAAATATTATTTGTCAGTGGCGTCACTTGGGGAAAAAAGACTGTATTGATTTTTCCTCCCCACACGTTACGTTGACGTATTTATTGCAATGTGGGGCGGTTTCCGGGGAAACATTTCATTAAAGAGAAGAGGGGATGCAACGAGAATTCAACACTGGTCTGAACAGGATCCCAAGAAAAAAAGATCATTTCTGAGTCTCATGTCTTTGTTCTCGAGGTTTCTTTACGTGGCGTTGTTTTGTTGTGTGTGTGTGCGTGTGTGCGTGCGTGTGTGGTGTGTGTGTTGGTGTGGGTTGTGTGTGGTGTGTGTTGTGTGTGTGTGTGTGGTGTTTGTGTGGTGTGTGTTTTAATCAGTTTTTGGGGGGGAAAGGGGGAAAAAAAAAAGGGGGGGGGGGAAAAAAAAAAGGGGGGGGGGGGGGGCCCCAAACCCTTTTTTGAGGGGGGGGGGAAAAAAAGGGGGAAAAAAATTTAAAAAAAAAAAAAGGGGGGGGGGGGGGGGGGGGGGAAAAGGGGGGGGGGAAAAAAAAAAAAGGGGAGGGAAAAAAATTTTTTTTAAAAAAGGGGGGGGGGGGTTAAAAAAGGGGGGGGGAAAAAAATTTTTTAAAAAAGGGGGGGGGTTTTTTGGGGGGAAAATTTTAAAAGGGGGGGGGAAAAAGGGGGGGGGGGGGGAATGAGGGGGGGGGGGGAAAGGGGGGGGCGGGGGGGGGGGGGTTTGGGGGGTTGGGGGGGGGGGGGGAAAAGGGGGGGAAAAATTTTTAAAAAATTTTTTTTGGGGGGGGGGGGAAAAAAAAAAGGGGGGGGGATTGGGGGCCCGGGGGGCCCCGGGGGGGGGGGTTAAAAAGGGGGAAAAAAAAATTTAAGAAAAAAAAAAAAGGGGGGGGGGGGGGAAAAAAAAAAAAAAATTTTTTAAAAAAAAAAAAAAAAAGGGGGGGAAAAAAATTTTTTTGGGGGGGGGGGAAAATTTTTTCCCCCAAAAAATTTAAAAAATTTTAAAAAAAAAAAAAGGGGGGGCCAAGGGGGGGGGGGGGGGCCCCCCCCCGGGGGGGGGCCCGGGGGGGTTTTAAAAAGGGTTTGGGGGGGGGGCCAAAAAGGGGGGGGTAGGGGGGGGGAAAAAAAAGGGGGGGGGGGGAAAAAAAAAAAAGGGGTTAAAAGGGGGGGGGGGGGGAAAAAATTTTTTTGGGGGGGGGGGGGGGGGGAGGGGGGGGGGGGGGGGGGGGGGGGGGTTTGGGGGGGGGGGGGTGGGGGGGGTGGGGGTTTTTTAAAACCCCCAAAAAAAATTTAAAAAAATTTAAAAAAAAAACCCGGGGGGGGGGGGCCCGGGGGGGGTTTTTGGGTGGGTTTTTGGGGGGGGGGTTGGGGGGGGGGGGGGGGGGGGGGGGGGGTTGGGGGGAAAAGGAAAAGGGGGGGGGGGGGAAAAAAAAAAATTTTTTTTTTTTTTAAAAAAAAATTTGGCGGGGGGGGGAAAAAAAAAAAAGGGGGGGGGGGTTTTTTTTTTGTTTTCGGGGGGCTTTTTGGGGGCCCGAAAAGGGGGAGGGGGGGGGTTGGGGGGGGCCGGGGGGGGTTTTTTTTTTGGGGGGGGGGTTTTTAAAAAAAAAAAAAAAAAAAAAAAAGGGGGGTTAAAAAAGGGGGGAAAGGGGGGGGTTTTTAAAAAGGGGGGAAAAAAAAAAAAAAAACCCCCTTTTTTTAAAAAAAAAAAAAAAAAAAAAAAAGGGGGGGGGGGGGGAAAAAAAAAAAAAAAAAAAAAATTTTTTTATTGGGGGCTTTTAAAAAAAGGGGGAAAAAGGGGGGGAAAAAAAAAAAAGGGAAAAATTTTTTTTAAAAAAAAAAAATTTTTTTGGGGCCCCGGGAAAAAAAGGGGGGGAAAAAAAAAAAAAACCCCCCCGGGGGGGGGGGGAAAAAGGGGGGAAAAAGGGGGGGGGAAGGGGTTTTTTTTTAAAAAAAAAGGGGGGGGGGGGAGGGGGAAGGGTTTTTAAAAATAGAAAAAAGGGGGGGGAAAGGGGGGAAAAAAAAAGGGGGAAAAAGGGGGGGGGGGGGGGGGGGGGGGGGGGGGGGGGGGGGGGGGGGGGGGGTGGGGGGGGGGCGGGGGGGGGGGGGGGGGGGGGGGAGGGGGGGGGGGGGGGGGGGAGGGGGGGGGTGGGGGGGGGGGGGGGGGGGGGGGGGGGGGGGGGGGGGGGGAAAAAGGGGGGGGTTTTGGGGGGGGGGGGGGGGGGGGGTTTTTTTTTTGGGGGGGGGGGGGGTGGGGGGAAAAGGGGGTTTTTTTTGGGGGGGGTTTGGGGGGGGGGGGGGGGGGGGGAAAAAAAGGGGGGGGTTTTTTTTGGGGGGGGGGGGGGGGGTGTGGGGGGGGGGTGGGGGGGGGGGGGGGGGGGGGGGGTTTTTTGGGGGGGGAAAAAAGGGAAAAGGGAAAAAAGGGGGGGTTTGGGGGGGGGGTTTGAGGGGGGGGGGGGGGGAAAAAAAGGGGGGGGGAGAGAGGGGGAAAAGAAAAAGGGGGAGGGGGGGGGGGAAAAAAAAAAAAATAAAAAAGGGTTGGATAAAAAAGGGGAAAAGGGGGTTTTTAAAGGGGGGGGGGGGGGGGGGGGGGGGGGTTGGGGGGGGGGGGGGGGGGGGGGGGGGGGGGGGGGGGGGGGGGGGGGGGGGGGGGGGGGGGGGGGGGGGGGGGGGGGGGGGGGGGGGTGGGGGGGGGGGGGGGGGGGGGGAAAGGGGGAAAAAAAAGGGGGGGAAAAAAAAAAGGGGAAAAAAAAAAAGGGGAGGGGGGGAAAAAAAAAAAAAAAAAGGGGGGGAAAAAGGGGGGGGAAAAAAAAAGGGGGGGGGGGGGGGGAAAAGAGGGGGGAGGGGAGGGGGAAAAAGGGAGAAAAAAGGGGGGGGGAAAAAGGGAGGGGGAAAAGGAGGGGGGGGGGGGGGGGGAAAAAAAAAAAAAAAAAAAAAAAAGCCAGCCCCAAAACACCCCAAGACAGAAAAAAAAAAGGGAAAAAAAAGGGGGGAAAAAAAAAAAAAAAAAGGGGGGGGAAAAAAAAGGAAAAAAAGGGGCCCCCGGGGCCAAAATTTGAAAAAAAGGGGGGGGGGGGGAAAAAAAGGGGGCCCCGGGGGGGGGGGGCCCCCGGGGGGGAAAAAAAGGGGGAAAAATTTTTCAACGTTTTTTTTTAAACCCCCCCCAAAAAAAAAAAAAGGGGGGGGGGGAAAAAAAAAAAAAAAAGGGGAAAATTTTTTTTTTTTTTTTTTTTTTTTTAAAAAACTTTTTTCCCGGCGGCCAAAAAAACCCCCAAACCCAAAAAAAACCCCCCCCCCCCCCCCCCCAAAAAAATTTTTTCCCCCTTTCCTAAATTTTCCCCCTTCCCCCCCATTCCCCCTTTTTCCCCCCAACCTTTCCCCCCCCCTTTCCCCCCCTTTTTTTTCCCCCCCGGGGGGGGGGTTTTTCTCTTTTTCTTTTTCCCCTTTTTTTTTTTTCCCCCCCTCTTTTTTTTTTCTTTTTTCCCCCCTTTTTTTCCCCCGGGGGGTTTTTTTTTTTCCCTTCTGTTTTTTTCGGGGGGTTTTTTTTTTCCTTCTTTTTTTTTTTCCCTCCTCCCCCCCCCCCCCCCCCTTTTTTTTTTCTTTTTTTTTTTTTTTTCCCCTCCTCTCTCCCCTTCCCCCCCTTCCCTCCCCTCTCCCCCCTCCCCCCCCCCCCCTTTTCTCTCTCTTCTCTTTTCCTCTCTCTCTCCCTTTTCTTTTTTTTTTCCCTTTTCCTCTCTTATTAAAAAAATTTTCCCTCTCTTTTTTTTCCCTTTTTTTTTTTTTTTTTTGGGGGGGGGGAAAAAAACCCTTTTTTTAAAAAAAGGGAAACAAAAAAAAGGGGGGGGGGAAAAAAAAGGAAGGAAAAAAAAAATTTTTTTAGATAGATAGATAGATAGATAAAAAAATTTTTTAAAAAAAAAGGGATAGATGGAGGGGGGGGGGGGGGGGGGGGGGGGGGTTTTTTTTTTTTGGGGGGAAATAGTTAGATAGATAGATAAAAAAAAAAAAAAAAAGGGGGGGGGGATGGGGGGGGGGGGGGGGGGAAAAAGGGGGGGGGGGGAAAAAATTTTTTAAAAAAAAAAAAAAAAAAAAAAGATGGGTGGGGGGGGGAAATTGGAAAAAAAAATTGGTTAGATGGATAGATAGAAAAAAAAGAAAAAAAAAAAAATTAGATGGGAAAAAAAAAAAATAAAAAAAAAAAAAAAATTTTTAAAAAAAGGGGGGGGAAAAATTTTTAAAAAAACCCCCAAAAAATTTTAAAAAGAAAAAAAAAAAAATTTTTTAAAAAAAATTTTTTTTTTTTTTCCCCTTTTTTTTTTTTTTTTTTTTTTTTTTTTTTTTTTTAAAAAAAATTTTTTTTTTAAAAATAAAAAAACCCAAAAAAAAAAAAATTTAAAAACCCAAACCCCCTTTTTTTTCCCCCCCCCTTTTAAAAAATTAACCCCCCCCTTTTTTTCCCCCCCCAAAACCCCCCCCCCGGGCCCCCCCCAAAAACCCCCCAAAAAAAAAACCCCCCCCCCCCCCCGGGGGGGAAAAAAAACCCCCCCCCCCCAAAAAACCCCCCCCCCCCCCCGGGGGCCCCCCCCCCCCCCCCCCCCCCCCCAAAACCCCCCCCCCCCCCCCCCCTTTTTTCCCCCCCCCCTTTTCCCCCAACCCACCCCCCCACCCCCCCCCCCCTTGGTTTCCCCCCCCCCCCCCCCCCCCCAAAAACCCCCCCCCCCTTTTTAAAATTTTTTGGGGGGGGGGCCCCCCCAACCCCCCCCTTTTGGGGGGGGGGGGGGGGGAAGGGGGGGGGGGCCCGGGGGGGGGGGGGGGAAAAAAAAGGGGGGGGGGGGGGGGGGAAAAAGGGGAGGGGGGGGGGGGGGGGGGGGGGGAAACCCCCCAAAAAAGGGGGGGGTTTTTGGGGGGAAAAAGGGGGGGGGGTTTGGGGGGGAAAAGGGGGGGGGGGGGGGGAAAAAAAAAAAGGGGGGGGCCCGGGGGGGGGAAAAAAAAATTTTTTTTTGGGGGGGGGGGTTTTTGGGGGGGTTGGGGATGGTTTTTGGGGGGGGGGGGGTTTTTTTGGGGGGGGGGGGTTTTTGGGGGGGGGGGTTTTTTTTTTTTTTTTTTTTTTGGGGGGTTTTGGGTTTTTTTTGGGGGGGGGTTGGTTTGGGGGGGGGGGGGTTTGGTTTTTTTTGGGGGTTTTTTTTTTTTTTTTTTTTTTTAAAATTT